>JAULAV010000089.1:0-470040 GCA_030789695.1 Scilla litardierei
GTTTCCCATAGAGTATGATTCTATATCCACACAATACTTGAATGACTCAATAAAAATGGCCTGAAGACCATACTTGAGTTTTCAAATAGACTTTTAAAAGTCTCTCATAAACTAGAAAAGTGGAAATATAGAAACTAACTCATTTCCCTTGTATATGTCTACTTTGTAAGACCAATAATCATTCTTCCTTATAAACGACAGTAAGGACGACTGAAAACAGGGGAAGTCTTGAATAAAAATGAGAAAGGGAAGATATGATGTACCTCGATATGGAGTATGCAATGGCAACCCAATATCAGACCAGAAGTTCTGACAAGTCCCATAATGCTTTTTGCAAAATGAATGGGCATTAACCTATGCCATAAAAAAATATATACATATCTAGTCTAAACGACGAAAGTCAAATTGACTGTATGTATATTTCGCTACTCCCCGAGGACAAATAAATTTTGAAAATAAATTTGATCTGTTGTCATAATATGAGTCTAAAATGAGCACAATTGTGGACGTATATTTTATAGAACCCACATCATACTATGAAACTTGTTGCTCTAACATAATTATTAGTAGTATTCTCTTGCAGTATATATGTGCTTTTTACGCATTTTATTTTACTGTAAATGATTTGTCATCCTGAATACTCCTAAAAACGAGGATGCCATGTACTCTCTGAAACTTATAAAGTTTCAAAGGATTTTCGTCAAAATGATATCCCTAATGACTCAAGAAACCAATAAAGCCTGAAGCTTTATCCAACTATGATCCACATAATAGTCATTGTGAAGATGTAATCCTTCACAGTTTGAACAGAGTTCACCTATTACCGGACAAAATTAACTTGAGCATTTTAATGGACGTTCAAAAGTCTCACATAAATTCGAACAGAGGAATTAATTTGGAACACCAGAAGTGTCCAGAATCGACCAACTTTGGATCGATGTCACCCTGGATTGATGATGCAAGACATCATTAACCAGACGAACCCTAAAATTCTTCAAAAAAAAGGTGAAACTCTCATTATCCCATTCAAAAGGGAAAAATGATTACGAGATCATCTCCATTCACGTGGACATTGACTCTCCTCACTTCCTCAAACGAATTTAAGATGATATACTATCATTAGAAGAATGAGACCTTTAGGCCTCTTGAGAGTATTTGAGGGATAAAAGTGGACTCACACACTCCCTACATATGGTTGATGATGTACCTTAGAGTACTCATCTATATATCCTCTTAAAATGGTCATAATCAAAACCTTGTTATCCAACCGCAGTCCAGATTATTATTAATCACAACGGACATATTACATTACTGGGATATTGGTTGGGCTTTTACTTACCCTCATACTGTTGTGCCCTGTGGTAGCTACTGCACACGTACTAGAGGGGGGTGAATAGTACTTAAAAAAATTAAGAGAGTTATTCCTAACTATTGTGCAATGAACAAACGACAATGCGGAATAATACAACAATCAACAAGAAATAAACAACGCAAACAAGTTATGTTACTGGGTTCGGATCCACCCAAGTCTCCCCGACTTGTTCCCGGTGATCCTACGTCCCAACCACCCGGATCCCCTCCGGATACTTGAGTAAGAAACCCTAACTCAAGATTTCCACTATGAAATACTTGTGAAAAGCCTTCACAAGTCAAATCATACAAATGACATGTGACTCCCACAAACCGGGATCACACCCTCTCTCACAACCGAGAGACACAATTCAAATACGATAGAAATGAAATAAACTCTTACCTTACAAAATAATATGCCTTGAGTATACTTACCAAATTAGGGCAATGATGGATTTTGAGGAAGAGGATGTCACCAACCCCTAGCTTCAAGAAGATGACCAGCAATGGAAGCCTAGGGTGGAGTATGGTGACTTGGATCAAGCTCTTGGCTTGAGATGCTCACAATGGAGAGAATCTCTCTTGAGGAAGATGGCTCAAAGAGTGAAGGGAGAGATTCTTGTGAGGGAGAGAGAGCTTTGAATTAGCTTGGGAGAGCTCTTCTCTTAGGTCTGAAATTACTTGTAAAATGGACCTTCAACCTTGCCTCAAACGAATCAAGTTTGTATTTATAGAGGCAAAGAAAATCGCGTTGGAAAAGTTCCCAACAGCTCTTTTCTGAACCCAACTAGTCGGTCAAAGAACAACCACCGACCGACTAGTTCATCAACTAGTCGGTCAGTCAATCAACGTAGACCGACTAATGGAAGAACAGCCAAAAGTCAAAGTTCCAGGCAAAGACAACTAGTCAATCTAAGAAGACTTGCCGACTGACTAGTTTCACAACTAGTCGGTCGGTGAATGATCTTTGACCGACTAACGTCGAAATAGAATAGGTAGACTTCAAGGTGACTTAGTCGGTTTAAGAACAAATGCTGACCGACTAGTTTCTCAACTAGTCGGTCGGTAAACGTTCTTTGACCGACTAACTCGAAACAGTAGCTCAGTCTGAAAATGACTATACACAACTAGTCGGTCTAAGAAGGATTACTGACCGACTAGATCGTCATCTAGTCGGTCGGTGACTCTTCTTTGACCGACTAACTGTAGTCATAGAAAGAGCTGAATAAAGAGAGGCAAACTAGTCGGTCCATGTAGAGTTGCCGACCGACTAGATCGTCATCTAGTCGGTTGGTGACTCTTCTTGAACCAACTAACATGCACTCGAAGCCTAGGGAAGAATCGATAGGCTTCAGGAAAGTTTCTAATGGCTTCTATGATTATCCTAGCTCTAAGATATGAGCGAAATGAAGTTTATAATGTAATTCCTACTCAAGGCTTAACATTCTAATCTATGAAGCTAGAAGACTATAAAATAAACCTTACGAGCCATCTTCAAAGCTTCAATCTTCATTCCTCTTGACTTCAATATTGCTCCTTGAGCTTCAACGAAGCTCCAGGCACACGATCACACGTATTGAGAAGTCTTGAGATGTCGCTTTTGATGTACGTGGTATTTTGGCGACGATCTCCATAACTGCGCTCACAAATAAGTTAGTATACATTATTTATGTTTGCTCATCATCCAAAGCCAAATCCGGGGAATCATATCACAACATTCTCCCCCTTTTTGGTGATGACAAACCATCATAAATAATAACAATAATAATGATTCAATTGAAATTTACTTACTCCCCCTGCATTGATGACACGTTAGTTCCATATTCAATAATATTCATTCGCATTTTGCAGACGAGGAAGATATGAAATATGAACCACATATTGACATATAGGATCTAAATCCATTTTATATCTTCACTCCCCCTGAATCTAACACATCAAATTAGATTCATGGTAAATTCCTTTGAATTATTAATTAGCACCACAACATTGACCGACTAGTTTGCCTCTCTTTATTCAGCTCTTTCTATGACTACAGTTAGTCGGTCAAAGAAGAGTCACCAACCGATTAGATGACGATCTAGTCGGTCAGTAATCCTTCTTAGACCGACTAGTTGTGTACAGTCATTTTCAGCCTGAGCTACTGTTTCGAGTTAGTCGGTCAAAGAACGTTTACCGACCGACTAGTTGAGAAACTAGTCGGTCAGCATTTGTTCTTAAACCGACTAAGTCATCTTGAAGTCTACCTATTCTATTTCGACGTTAGTCGGTCAAAGATCATTCCCCGACCGACTAGTTGTGAAACTAGTCGGTCGGCAAGTCTTCTTAGACCGACTAGTTGTCTTTGCATGGAACTTCGACTTTTGGCTGTTCTTCCATTAGTCGGTCTACGTTGATTGACCGATCGACTAGTTGATGAACCAGTCGGTCGGTGGTTGTTCTTTGACCGACTAGTTGGGTTCAGAAAAGAGCCGTTGGGAACTTTTCCAACGCGATTTTCCTTGCCTCTATAAATACAAACTTGATTCGTTTGAGGCAAGGTTGAAGGTCCATTTTACAAGTAATTTCAGACCTAAGAGAAGAGCTCTCCCAAGCTAATTCAAAGCTCTCTCTCCCTCACAAGAATCTCTCCCTTCACTCTTTGAGCCATCTTCCTCAAGAGAGATTCTCTCCATTGTGAGCATCTCAAGCCAAGAGCTTGATCCTAGTCACCATACTCCACCCTAGGCTTCCATTGCTGGCCATCTTCTTGAAGCTAGGGTTTGGTGACATCCTCTTCCTCAAAATCCATCATTGCCCTAATTTGGTAAGTATACTCAATGCATAGGATTTTGTAAGGTAAGAGTTTATTTCATTTCTATCGTATTTGAATTGTGTCTCTCGGTTGTGAGAGAGGGTGTGATCCCGGTTTGTGGGAGTCACATGTCATTTGTATGATTTGACTTGTGAAGGTTTTTCACAAGTATTTCATAGTGGAAATCTTGAGTTAGGGTTTCTTACTCAAGTATCCGGAGGGGATCCGGGTGGTTGGGACGTAGGATCACCGGGAACAAGTCGGGGAGACTTGGGTGGATCCGAACCCAGTAACATAACTTGTTTACGTTGTTTATTTCTTGTTGATTGTTGTATTATTCCGCATTGTCGTTTGTTCATTGCACAATAGTTAGGAATAACTCTCTTAATTATTTTAAGTACTATTCACCCCCCCTCTAGTACGTGTGTAGTAGCTACCACAGGGCACAACAATTGGTATCAGAGCCAAGGTTAAAGCTATGACGAACAACGACTACAGCGTCTTCAAGGATCGTCACGGGTCTTCTTCAGTTTTGGAAGGACAATCCTCTGTCAGGGCTCCTCACTTCAACGGTACCAACTATGGGTACTGAAAATGCCGGATGGAGACCTTCCTCCGGAGCGCTTCACTTTGGAGAGACACGATGACAGAGTATGTCGATCCCACCGAAGAAGATTTCGCGAAATGGACTCCCGCGGAGGTCGCCGCGGAGGTAAGTAACGCCAAGGCAATGAACGCCTTGCAATGTGCATTGGAGCCCGAGGACTTCAATAAGATATGCACATGTAAGAGTGCATATCAAATATGGAATTCCCTCCTCATCTTACATGAAGGATCGAGCACGGTAAAAGATTCTAAACTCGTTGTTGCTAATAAAGAATTTGAGTTGTTTCACATGGAACAGGGTGAAACGATGAAGGACTACTATGCTCGGTTCGTGGACATTTCCAACGAATTGGAAGCTCTCGGGAAGCTCTATACCCAAAAGGAGAAAGTCGCAAAGATTATCGACGGACTTCCCTCTTCTTGGGAAAAGCGTACCTTCGCCATCGAGGAAGGTAACGATATGAACAAGTACACGGTTGTACAACTAATGGGTACCTTGTTGTCTTACGAGGTACGTAAGGAGAGCAAGATAAAGATGAAGGAGAAGATGAAAGCGTACTTGAAGCAAGACGAGCCTAAGAAAAAGGTGATTGCATACAAGGCCGCTCCATCTACTGATGATGAAGAATCGAAAGAAGAATTGGACATGGAAACTCTAGCCGAAATGGCAAAGGAGTTCTACTTATGCTTCCGAAAAGGTAACTTTAGAAATAAATCTAAAGTTAGTTCGACTAATGCTTCTACTCCCGTGTGTTATAAATGCAATAAGCCAGGACATATCAAGCCGGATTGTCCTCTCTACAAACACAAGGGGAAATGGAAGGAATCCAAGCGCGACAAGTAAAGAAAGCACAAGAAAGGGCTTGTCGGCACTTTCACCGACTCCGATTCCTCAAGTGGAGAGTCGGACGATGAAAAAGTGGAGAAAGCACACACGTGCTTCATGGGCAAAGAGGATCGTGATGAAGCCACCTCCTCAGATGAAAGTGAGGATGGAAGCGTGGATGAAGGCGAAGAGGTAACCAATGATCAACTTAGAGTAGCCAATGAACAACTTTGGAATAAATTCTCTAATTTGGCAACTAGGTTTAATAAGACTAAAAATGAGCTAGATAGTCTTAAAAACTCGCCTAAGCCCATCATCCTCAACAACGACACCGTTGTTGAAGGGTTGAGAAATGAGATTGAAAATCTCAAATCTCAACTTGAGCATGTTCATGTCGAGGATTCGGATGAACATGTGATAGCGGATTTGACGTCTCAAATGTCAACGTTGAGTATTGAGAATAAAAATCTTAAATCACATGTTTGTGAACTCGCATCGCAAGTGTCCACTTTGGATGCTTCTTTGCATTCTCTCACCGAGAAGCATGAGAGCACATTAGGCCGAATTCATGAATTCAACAAAGGTAAGGGCAAGTTGGATGATATCCTAAATGACTTACCTCCGGCCAATCATCACATTGGTTTGGGGTATAAGATGGGAGAGTCATCCAAATTGTCCGCCACCTTTGTTAGGCCATCTTCCGATGCTTCTACTAGTGGAAGTAAACACGTCATGGGTAGATCTTCTACCAATGGTGCTTCCGCTAGGAACACACCCCCATTTGGAAAGAAACCCACTTTGGGTGGACCTCCAAAGAAGGGTCATGCTTTCATGTATACCATGCCACGTAGGAACACAAATCCTACCCCACATGTTAGCACATATGGCGATTTCTATGCTCCGCATCCACGAGCACGTGCACACCATGTGAGACACACTCATGCACGTGTTCCTCCACATTCATATGTTCATCCTCATTTTCATATGAATAATTATCGTCATGCACCATTGCATCGCATGCCATATGCTTACCCACGACATGCATCACATAGAAATCAACAACATATGCATGTTCCCAATAGGATTAGGACTCCCAAGACATACACTATTTGGGGTCCGAAGAACACAAGCATGCATAATAAGAATTTGTATGTGAAATCGTTTATAAATGATGTTATATTGAATGATGATTATGTTGGGAAATCAAGTTCCTCTTGGACTTGGTTTCCGAAGGGTTAGTTTCCTATGACCCTTCATTGCTTGGTACCATACGTTTAATTTCATTTTATGGGTACCAAAGCAATTGTGGTAAGAATGGGTTACATTTAATTTGAATTTAGTTCTCTAAATTTATTGCCTAACCCATAGGATCCAAAGAGATTTTTGGATACCAAAATGATATTCTCTAGGTTAATTTCACCATGGGATACCAACCCTACCAACTCATTGATTTGCAAAGGATTTTCATTCAAATGGAGTTGTTGGTGCTTAAGTGATGCACCAAAGTAGGGGGAGCTTAATGTTGTAAGTATGTTCATACTTTTCATTCACATTGGTATCCATTGGTAGATTATATTATAATTGGTATCACTTTATTTCAATGCGAATCCTAGTGTGCTAGATTAGTGTATGCCATATGTTCATGCATGCTACATTTGGTATTCTCATTGGAATTTTTGTCTCTAATGTTGATTTTGGAGAGTATGTTCCAAAACTCAATAAGTGAAATTGATTTGAGTTTTGATGATTTCGGTTTTCGATTTTCGCATATGGCTTGGTGATTTCGATTCTCACTGATGGTTTTATGATTTCGGTTTTCAATTTTCGCCTATGGCTTGATGATTTCGCATTTCGTTTTTCACCTATGGTTTGATGATTTCGGTTTTCGATTTTCGACTTTGGTCTCCTTGACACGCTTTGCTTTTATTCGGTATTTTGCATTTGATATTTTGCATTGGTGTTATTTTGGACCTTGGTCGTATTCTTCGACTCCCATGCGTTATTTTTTAGCCATTGGTTTTGTCGTTGACCTCCTCCCGCTCTTTTTGCTAATGCCAAAGGGGGAAAGATATAATAATGACAATGTGCTAATTAATAATTCAAAGGAATTTACCATGAATCTAATTTGATGTGTTAGATTCAGGGGGAGTGAAGATATAAAATGGATTTAGATCCTATATGTCAATATGTGGTTCATATTTCATATCTTCCTCGTCTGCAAATGCGAATGAATATTATTGAATATGGAACTAACGTGTCATCAATGCAGGGGGAGTAAGTAAATTTCAATTGAATCATTATTATTATTATTATTTATGATGGTTTGTCATCACCAAAAAGGGGGAGAATGTTGTGATATGATTCCCCGGATTTGGTTTTGGATGATGAGCAAACATAAATAATGTATACTAACTTATTTGTGAGCGCAGTTATGGAGATCGTCGCCAAAATACCACGTACATCAAAAGCGACATCTTAAGACTTCTCAATACGCGTGATCGTGTGCCTGGAGCTTCGTTGAAGCTCAAGGAGCAATATTGAAGTCAAGAGGAATGAAGATTGAAGCTTTGAAGACGGCTCGTAAGGTTTATTTTATAGTCTTCTAGCTTCATAGATTAGAATGTTAAGCCTTGAGTAGGACTTACATTATAAACTTCATTTCGCTCATATCTTAGAGCTAGGATAATCATAGAAGCCATTAGAAACTTTCCCGAAGCCTATCGCTTCTTCCCTCGGCTTCGAGTGCATGTTAGTTGGTTCAAGAAGAGTCACCAACCGACTAGATGACGATCTAGTCGGTCGGCAACTCTACATGGACCGACTAGTTTGCCTCTCTTTATACCACAAACATAAATAATGTATACTAACTTATTTGTGAGCGCAGTTATGGAGATCGTCGCCAAAATACCACGTACATCAAAAGCGACATCTCAAGACTTCTCAATACGCGTGATCGTGTGCATGGAGCTTCGTTGAAGCTCAAGGAGCAATATTGAAGTCAAGAGGAATGAAGATTGAAGCTTTGAAGATGGCTCGTAAGGTTTATTTTATAGTCTTCTAGCTTCATAGATTAGAATGTTAAGCCTTGAGTAGGACTTACATTATAAACTTCATTTCGCTCATATCTTAGAGCTAGGATAATCATAGAAGCCATTAGAAACTTTCCTGAAGCCTATCGCTTCTTCCCTCGGCTTCGAGTGCATGTTAGTTGGTTCAAGAAGAGTCACCAACCGACTAGATGACGATCTAGTCGGTCGGCAACTCTACATGGACCGACTAGTTTGCCTCTCTTTATTCAGCTCTTTCTATGACTACAGTTAGTCGGTCAAAGAAGAGTCACCGACCGACTAGATGACGATCTAGTCGGTCAGTAATCCTTCTTAGACCGACTAGTTGTGTACAGTCATTTTCAGCCTGAGCTACTGTTTCGAGTTAGTCGGTCAAAGAACGTTTACCGACCGACTAGTTGAGAAACTAGTCGGTCAGCATTTGTTCTTAAACCGACTAAGTCATCTTGAAGTCTACCTATTCTATTTCGACGTTAGTCGATCAAAGATCATTCACCGACCGACTAGTTGTGAAACTAGTCGGTCGGCAAGTCTTCTTAGACCGACTAGTTGTCTTTGCCTGGAACTTCGACGTTTGGCTGTTCATCAACTAGTCGGTCTAAACTAGATTCATGGTCCATGTAGAGTTGCCGACCGACTAGATCGTCATCTAGTCGGTTGGTGACTCTTCTTGAACCAACTAACATGCACTCGAAGCCGAGGGAAGAAGCGATAGGCTTCGGGAAAGTTTCTAATGGCTTCTATGATTATCCTAGCTCTAAGATATGAGCGAAATGAAGTTTATAATGTAAGTCCTACTCAAGGCTTAACATTCTAATCTATGAAGCTAGAAGACTATAAAATAAACCTTACGAGCCGTCTTCAAAGCTTCAATCTTCATTCCTCTTGACTTCAATATTGCTCCTTGAGCTTCAACAAAGCTCCAGGCACACGATCACGCGTATTGAGAAGTCTTGAGATGTCGCTTTTGATGTACGTGGTATTTTGGCGACGATCTCCATAACTGCGCTCACAAATAAGTTAGTATACATTATTTATGTTTGCTCATCATCCAAAACCAAATCCGGGGAATCATATCACAACATTCTCCCCCTTTTTGGTGATGACAAACCATCATAAATAATAACAATAATAATGATTCAATTGAAATTTACTTACTCCCCCTGCATTGATGACAAGTTAGTTCCATATTCAATAATATTCATTCGCATTTTGCAGACGAGGAAGATATGAAATATGAACCACATATTGACATATAGGATCTAAATCCATTTTATATCTTCACTCCCCCTGAATCTAACACATCAAATTAGATTCATGGTAAATTCATTTGAATTATTAATTAGCACATTGTCATTATTATATCTCTCCCCCTTTGGCATTAGCAAAAAGAGCGGGAGGAGGTCAACGACAAAACCAATGGCTAAAAAATAACGCATGGGAGTCGAAGAATACGACCAAGGTCCAAAATAACACCAATGCAAAATATCAAATGCAAAATACCGAATAAAAGCAAAGCGTGTCAAGGAGACCAAAGTCGAAAATCGGAAACCGAAATCATCAAACCATAGGTGAAAAACGAAATGCGAAATCATCAAGCCATAGGCGAAAATCGAAAACCGAAATCATAAAACCATCGGCGAGAATCGAAATCACCAAGCCATAGGCGAAAATCGAAAACCGAAATCATCAAAACTCAAATCAATTTCACTTATTGAGTTTTGGAACATACTCTCCAAAATCAACATTAGAGACAAAAATTCCAATGAGAATACCAAATGTAGCATGCATGAACATATGGCATACACTAATCTAGCACACTAGGATTCGCATTGAAATAAAGTGATACCAATTATAATATAATCTACCAATGGATACCAATGTGAATGAAAAGTATGAACATACTTACAACATTAAGCTCCCCCTACTTTGGTGCATCACTTAAGCACCAACAACTCCATTTGAATGAAAATCCTTTGCAAATCAATGAGTTGGTAGGGTTGGTATCCCATGGTGAAATTAACCTAGAGAATATCATTTTGGTATCCAAAAATCTCTTTGGATCCTATGGGTTAGGCAATAAATTTAGAGAACTAAATTCAAATTAAATGTAACCAATTCTTACCACAATTGCTTTGGTATCCATAAAATGAAATTAAACATATGGTACCAAGCAATGAAGGGTCATAGGAAACTAACCCTTCGAAAACCAAGTCCAAGAGGAACTTGATTTCCCAACATAATCATCATTCAATATAACATCATTTATAAACGATTTCACATACAAATTCTTATTATGCATGCTTGTGTTCTTCGGACCCCAAATAGTGTATGTCTTGGGAGTCCTAATCCTATTGGGAACATGCATATGTTGTTGATTTCTATGTGATGCATGTCGTGGGTAAGCATATGGCATGCGATGCAATGGTGCATGACGATAATTATTCATATGAGAATGAGGATGAACATATGAATGTGGAGGAACACGTGCATGAGTGTGTCTCACATGGTGTGCACGTGCTCGTGGATGCGGAGCATAGAAATCGCCATATGTGCTAACATGTGGGGTAGGATTTGTGTTCCTACGTGGCATGGTATACATGAAAGCATGACCCTTCTTTGGAGGTCCACCCAAAGTGGGTTTCTTTCCAAATGGGGACGTGTTCCTAGCGGAAGCACCATTGGTAGAAGAACTACCCATGATGTGTTTACTTCCACTAGTCGAAGCATCGGAAGATGGCCTAACAAAGGTGACGGACGATTTGGATGAATCTCCCATCTTATACCCCAAACCAATGTGATGATTGGCCGGAGGTAAGTCATTTAGGATATTGTCCAACTTACCCTTACCTTTGTTGAATTCATGAATTCGGCCTAATGTGCTCTCATGCTTCTCGGTGAGAGAATGCAAAGAAGCATCCAAAGTGGATACTTGCGATGCGAGTGCACAAACACGTGATTTGAGATTTTTATTCTCAATACTCAAAGTTGAGATTTGAGACATCAAATCCGCTATCACATGTTCATCCGAATCCTCGATATGAACATGCTCAAGTTGAGAATTGAGATTTTCAATCTCATTTCTCAACCCATCAACAACGGTGTCGTTGTTGACGATGAAAGGCTTAGGCGAGTTTTTAAGACTATCTAATTCATTTTTAGTCTTCATAAATTTAGTAGCCATATTAGAAAACTTATTCCATAGTTGTTCATTGGCTAATCTAAGTTCATCATTGGTTACCTCTTCGCCTTCATCCTCGCTTCCATCCTCGCTTTCATCGGAAGAAGTCTCTTCACCACGATCCTCTTTTCCCATGAAGCACGTGTGTGCTTTCTCCACTCTTTCATCGTCCGACTCTCCACTTGAGGAGTCGGAGTCGGTGAAGGTACCTACAAGTCCTTTCTTGTGCTTTCTCGACTTGTCGTGCTTGGATGCCTTCCACTTCCCCTTATGTTTGTAGAGAGGACAATCCGGCTTGATATGTCCTGGCTTATTGCATTTATAACACACGGGAGTAGAAGCATTAGTCGAAATAAATTTTGATTTACGATTCAACTTACCTTGTCGGAAGAATCGGATGAACTTCTTTGCCATATTGGCCAAAGCTTCCATGTCCAACTCATCGTCCGCTTCTTCTTCCGAATCTTCATCATCGGTAGATGGAGCGGCCTTGAATGCAATCCCCTTTTTCTTTGGCTCGTCTTGCTTCAAGTACGCCTTCATCTTTTCCCTCATCCGGATCTTACTATCCTTGCATACCTCATAAGACAATAAGGTACCCATTAGTTGTACGACGGTATATTTATTCATGTCATTACCTTCCTCGATGGCGAAGGTATGATTTTCCCAACATGATGAAAGACCGTCGATAATCTTTGAGCATTTCTCCTTTTGGGTGTAGGTTTTCCCAAGAGCTTCCAAGTCGTTGGATATATCCACGAAGCGAGCATAGTACTCCTTCATGGTTTCACCCTGCTCCATATGAAACAACTCAAATTCTTTGTTAGCAACGATGAGTTTAGAGTCTTTTACCGTACTTGATCCTTCGTGCAAAATGAGGAGTTGGTTTCATATTTGATATGCACTCTTACATGTGCATATCTTGTTGAAGTCATCGGGTTCCAACGCACAATTCAAGGCATTCATTGCCTTGGCATTGGCTACTTCCGCGGCGACCTCCGCGGGAGTCCACTTCACGAAATCTTCTTCGGAAGGCTCGACATACTCCGTCATGGTGGCTCTCCATAGTGAAGCGCTCCGGAGGAAAATTTGCATCCGGCATTTCCAGTACCCGTAGTTGGTACCGTTGAAGTGTGTAGGCCTGACGGAGGATAGTCCTTCCATAACTGAAGAAGCACCATCGCGGTTCTTGAAGACGTTGTAGTCGTTGTTCGTCATAGCTCTCAACTTTGGCTATGTGTAGCTTTGAACTTGGCTCTGATACCAATTGTTGTGCCCTGTGGTAGCTACTGCACACGTACTAGAGGGGGGGGTGAATAGTACTTAAAATAATTAAGAGAGTTATTCCTAACTATTGTGCAATGAACAAACGACAATGCGGAATAATACAACAATCAACAAGAAATAAACAACGCAAACAAGTTATGTTACTGGGTTCGGATCCACCCAAGTCTCCCCGACTTGTTCCCGGTGATCCTACGTCCCAACCACCCGGATCCCCTCCGGATACTTGAGTAAGAAACCCTAACTCAAGATTTCCACTATGAAATACTTGTGAAAAGCCTTCACAAGTCAAATCATACAAATGACATGTGACTCCCACAAACCGGGATCATACCCTCTCTCACAACCGAGAGACACAATTCAAATACGATAGAAATGAAATAAACTCTTACCTTACAAAATCCTATGCCTTGAGTATACTTACCAAATTAGGGCAATGATGGATTTTGAGGAAGAGGATGTCACCAAACCCTAGCTTCAAGAAGATGACCAGCAATGGAAGCCTAGGGTGGAGTATGGTGACTTGGATCAAGCTCTTGGCTTGAGATGCTCACAATGGAGAGAATCTCTCTTGAGGAAGATGGCTCAAAGAGTGAAGGGAGAGATTCTTGTGAGGGAGAGAGAGCTTTGAATTAGCTTGGGAGAGCTCTTCTCTTAGGTCTGAAATTACTTGTAAAATGGACCTTCAACCTTGCCTCAAACGAATCAAGTTTGTATTTATAGAGGCAAGGAAAATCGCGTTGGAAAAGTTCCCAACGGCTCTTTTCTGAACCCAACTAGTCGGTCAAAGAACAACCACCGACCGACTAGTTCATCAACTAGTCGGTCGGTCAATCAACGTAGACCGACTAATGGAAGAACAGCCAAAAGTCGAAGTTCCAGGCAAAGACAACTAGTCGGTCTAAGAAGACTTGCCGACCGACTAGTTTCACAACTAGTCGGTCGGTGAATGATCTTTGACCGACTAACGTCGAAATAGAATAGGTAGACTTCAAGATGACTTAGTCGGTTTAAGAACAAATGCTGATCGACTAGTTTCTCAACTAGTCGGTCGGTAAACGTTCTTTGACCGACTAACTCGAAACAGTAGCTCAGGCTGAAAATGACTGTACACAACTAGTCGGTCTAAGAAGGATTACTGACCGACTAGATCGTTATCTAGTCGGTCGGTGACTCTTCTTTGACCGACTAACTGTAGTCATAGAAAGAGCTGAATAAAGAGAGGCAAACTAGTCGGTCCATGTAGAGTTTCCGACCGACTAGATCGTCATCTAGTCGGTTGGTGACTCTTCTTGAACCAACTAACATGCACTCGAAGCCGAGGGAAGAAGCGATAGGCTTCGGGAAAGTTTCTAATGGCTTCTATGATTATCCTAGCTCTAAGATATGAGCGAAATGAAGTTTATAATGTAAGTCCTACTCAAGGCTTAACATTCTAATCTATGAAGCTAGAAGACTATAAAATAAACCTTACGAGTCGTCTTCAAAGCTTCAATCTTCATTCCTCTTGACTTCAATATTGCTCCTTGAGCTTCAACGAAGCTCCAGGCACACGATCACGCGTATTGAGAAGTCTTGAGATGTCGCTTTTGATGTACGTGGTATTTTGGCGACGATCTCCATAACTGCGCTCACAAATAAGTTAGTATACATTATTTATGTTTGCTCATCATCCAAAACCAAATCCGGGGAATCATATCACAACACATACCACCCTCAAAAATGCCGCAGTGGAACTTATTCATCGGGACTAACCCTCCTAGATGAATATGTTCCGAGATCTCCAAACGGGGGAGGCATTAGAGCACATCTTATAGATGGAGCCTTGACGGGTTCATATCCCTAGTTCTTTTCTCAACTTCATTGAAGTCGAGCTTATTACAGATTTTTGGGATAACATTAGGAAATCAATTTAACAACTGGAAGAAAATTGAACACCCTGAAGCTTTGTGTTCTCACCCAGAAATGGGTTATATGTAAATCATTAAAATGATTTAAACGGATTACTTATCCACTAGAAATCCAGTTGTAGGTGACCATGTGGGAACATGCAAACCATCAGAACGCCTCCTTAGAAACTATTTATATGAGCCTGATCACCTCATATAAACAGTTTGCGAGAACCCCTAACGAGGGAAGCGTTTAGTGCACATCTTATCGATGGAGTCATGATGAGTATACATTCCCATATCACCACTATGGACCATTTAAAACATTAATACATATGATCTGATTATCATGAATAGTGATGAGATCCTGAAGATCCACACTTATGAAACTGTTAAACAGTTATCAGACATAGCTACTGACAATATAAATATTGTCAAATTCACACATCCCTGCTACTAAAAATCCAGCTAGGATTGACATACCAACTATAATGGATGCAATCTACCAGTAGCAGAAGTGGATATCCTCAATGGATGAGAGGACATACCACGAGACCCTAAAACAATACCACCACAGGAAAGTGAGCTCATCTCCATATCCTCTCCCTTTCCAGAACCTCCTGAAGAGATAAATCTGGAATAAATTGAATAATGTACGTACACTGAGAGGTATTTGGATAAAACACACTTGTCGACAATTACTCACATTTCATTTTGTCATTGATATCGTTCACAATCTCCGTTTCCTGAAGCAAACACAGAAATTTGGCCAAATTATGTGGAACGAGGCAATAATAAATTGAGCTGGACTCACTTATGAAATGTGAAGTGTTTGGACCTGAAGTCCTGATATCAAAAGATATCAAACCTGTGGGCTACCGAGTATTGTATAAATAAATAAAATCGTATGCTATAAGTAAAACGCTATAGCCTTAGAGGTTTATTTCACAGAAACCAGGAAGTAACCATGTAAGATGAGTTTAACTCACTTACAAAATTAATCAAACTGATGCATCAGGCTCACTGGTCATGATTGCGAAACCCATGCGATTAGCAAAGATAATTTTAGGCTATGTTGCTATGGATGATGTGACAACATAACCTTATGAATAATCATCCTGAAGATGAATTATCATCTCGAAGATGAAACCATCATCCTGAAGATGAATTATCATCCCGAAGATGAAACCATCATCCTGAAGATGAATTATCATCCCGAAAATGAAACCATCATCCCGAAGATGAATAATCATCCCGAAGATGAAACCATCATCCCGAAGATGAATAATCATCCCAAAGATGAAACCATCATCCCGAAGATGAAACCATCATCCCGAAGATGAATAATCATCCAGCAGATGATTTACCATCCAGAAGATGAAATTATCATCCAGTCGATGAAGAAACATGGAAAATTGCAATCCACCAATACACCTACTGGTTGTATGGATGCACATTAAGACCCCTTCCGTTCGCTGGAAGAGGTGAAGGATATCCTAGGTCCTGAAGTGCCTTACTCAAATGTCTTTTGTACACTTCTTTATCTGGTAGTAAACACTTTAACCAGATACAGTGCAGCGCCTGCAGCGCACCACTGGACCAGAGATATGTAGCTTCTGCGCTATCTCCAAGGGTCAAGGATCATACAACATGTTAAATGTATTTGCAGATACAAGTTACAGATCATCGCGATAACTGCAACAAAGAAGCGACCAACTCCTGGAGACCAGCAAAGCATACTTCCAAGGCAACATCAATCCCACCATCCCGATAGGCTCATCAATCTAAGAAGCAAATCATAAGTACGCACAGCCAGGTCCTGCAATACCTCGCAGACACAGTGAAGACAGGGTCAGAGACGTGATGCTACCTACCGAGTCTGCAGACCACTCCTCCTCAGAAGAGATCCCTCAGATTCAGTAGCTGCCATAGATGAGCGATACTTGTATAGATGAGCGATGTCTTGTATAGGTGAGTGATGCCTTGTACTTTGTTCTTATTATCGGAACACTGTACGAGATTGATGTATAGTTGCCTAAGAGATCTTCCAGCCTGCAGATTGTACAGATCAGGGGGAGTCAAATGTAGTGTTGTACTCTCTTCCCTTGGCTATTGGTTTTTCCTACTAGGTTTTCCATAGCTAAAGGTTTTAACGAGGCAACCTCATTGACTCTGGATTCAGAAGTATCCACCCCCTAAATACTTCCACTAATCAGGGGAAGTTACGGAAACTGTACTCTTTTTCCTTGGCTATTGGTTTTTCCCACTGGGTTTTCCATAGCTAAAGGTTTTAACGAGGCAGTTATCCCTAACTTAGGATCCAGAAGTATCCACCTCTAGTGATATCCATCGATCAGGGAAAGTTACAGAGACTTGTACTCTTTTCCCCTAGCCATTGGTTTTTCCCACTGGGTTTTCCTTGGCAAAGGTTTTAACGAGGCAAGTACTCTTAAACTTGGGATCCAGAAGTATCCATAGACCCATGATCAGATAAGCTCTATGAACCCTGAAGCGTTCATCACGGCTTACAACAATGGATGGATAAGGGGGAGTGTTATAAACGGGTTTTGGAGGCCCAACCCGTTAGTGGGTATCCACCCATTATGTAACCCTATTACTATAAATACAGGGCTACAGGGTTCCGTAGCCGCCATGGTTTACAACATATATTAATTAATTAATTATTTTAAGCTTAGATACAAATAGCACACAAAAAATTTGGGTGGACCCCACGCAACTTTCTTCAACCAAAAGAACACACTACACGGAGTGTGACCCACCTCAACTTTCCAACTCCACAATTCAAACCTACTTTCCAACAAAAAAACACACTACACATCAATTTCTCTCTCATCAGATTCCACACTTTCTCAACTTTCCCAATTATACTTTCCAACCAAAGAACAGGCACTAAGGGCTTGTTGTTTTCGGGTTAAATGCGAGGGAATCCCGATATTTACACTGTTGAGAGCACTGTAGAGCGAGAAAGTCGGGGTAAAAAACTCTTGGCCGTTCGATTGCGGAAGCGTGAGAAAGCAATTCCCTCGCCCCGCTGGCAGCTGAAAGCTGCGATTCTCGAATCCCTCCGAAACGAAGGGATTTCTGACGATCGTTCGTCCTCTCGTGGGTCCCGCCGCCTACTCTCACCTCCCCTCGCTCCGTTTTCGCCTCGCTTGCTCCTACGTCAAACCCTAGCGAGGGGCTCTGAGGGCAGCGGTGCTGTCTCCGTTCCTGTTTGGCCGCGGTTGCTCCGTTCTCAAACCCTAGCTCCTTGTTCGGCAAGATCCAAGGAGAATGGTTGGGTTGCAAGCGGATGATCTACGCTTTGGTGACCTAGCCACCATGGATCTGCTGTTGCTGAGCTGTGCTTCTTCTTCCCGTGGATTCTAGGGTTGACGACATTGATCTAGCTCCTGCCTTTTTCCTGGCTTCCAGCCCCTATATGCTCCCTGTTATATGAGCAATACCATATAGGCTCGATATGTTTACTTCATGCCTAATGATGAAGGGTGTTCACATATGACCGCTTGTCATCCTACTCCCAATTTCTTGGAAGGTTGGCTGGATGGCTTATTTTTATTATCTGTATTATGTGTAAGTTTAAGTTGATATCCATGTGAAACTGAATTTTTTTCTCCCCTTGTTCCTGCCTTCCATACCCTATATGCTCATTGCTTTGTGCTGTTTGATATGTTAAGGTCTATACAACTATAAGAATTTTCGCATGTAAACGGTATATAAAAATTGAGCAACCGCCAGCAACCAGAATTGGGAAATGATTAACTACATTTCTGAGGGCTTATACTTATATATACTCTTTTATGGTTTTTTCATGGTGATACGTGCAAGTTTAAGTTGATTTCAATGTGAATCTGAATTTTTTCTCCCCTTGGTCCTTTCTTCCATACTCTATATGCTCATTTCTTTGTGTTGTATGATATAGGCAAGTTTAAATTGATATCCATGTGAATCTGAATTTTTTTTCTCCCCTTGGTCCTGTCTTCCATACCCTATATGCTCATTGCTTTGTGCTGTTTGATATGTGCAAGTTTAAGGTCATATCCATGGGAATCTGAATTTTTTTCCCCCTTGGCCCTGGCTGCCATACCCTATATGCTCATTGCTTTGTGCTGTTTGATATGGGCAAGTTTAAATTGATATCCATGTGAATCTGAATTTTTTTTCTCCCCTTGGTCCTTTCTTCCATACCCTAAATGCTCATTGCTTTGTGCTGTTTGATATGTGCATGTTTAACTTGATATCCATGTGAATCTGATTTTTTTTCCTCCCCTTTGTCCTGTCTTCCATACCCTATATGCTCATTGCTCTGTGCTTGTTTATATGTGCAAGTTTAAATTGATAGCCAAGTGATTCTGAATTTTTTCCCCCTTGGTCATGGCTGCCATACCCTATATGCTCATTGCTTTGTGCTGTTTTATATGGGCAAGTTTAAATTGATATCCATGTGAAACTAATTTTTTTTTTCTCCCCTTGTTGCTGTCTTCCATTCCCTATATGCTCATTGCTTTGTGCTGTTTGATATGTTCAAGTTTTAGGTGCTATTAATGTGAATCTGAATTTTTTCCTCCCCTTGGTCCTGGCTGCCATACCCTATATGCTCATTGCTTTGTGCTGTTTGATATGTGCAAGTTTAAGGTGATATCCATGTGAATCTGTATTTTTTCCTCCCCTTTGGTCCTGGCTGCCATACCCTATATGGAATTGCTTTGTGCTGTTTGGTATGTGAAAGTTTAAATTGATATCCATGTGAATTTGAATTTTTTTTCTCCCCTTGGTCCTGTCTTCCATACCCTATATGCTCATTGCTTTGTGGTGTTTGATATGTGCAAGTTTAAATTGCTATCCATGTGAATCTGAATTTTTTTTCTCCCCTAGTTCCTTGCTTCCAGCCCCTCTATGCTCAATTCTCTGTGCTTGTTGATATGTGCAAGTTTAAATTGATAGCCATGTGATTCTGAATTTTTTCCCCCTTGGTCCTGGCTGCCATACCCTATATGCTCATTGCTTTGTGCTGTTTTATATGGGCAAGTTTAAATTGATATCCATGTGAAACTAAATTTTTTTTTCTCCCCTTGTTGCTGTCTTCCATTCCCTATATGCTCATTGCTTTGTGCTGTTTGATATGTTCAAGTTTAAGGTGCTATCAATGTGAATCTGAATTTTTTCCTCCCCTTGGTCCTGGCTGCCATACCCTATATGCTCATTGCTTTGTGCTGTTTGATATGTGCAAGTTTAAGGTGATATCCATGTGAATCTGTATTTTTTCCTCCCCTTTGGTCCTGGTTGCCATACCCTATATGGGAATTGCTTTGTGCTAGTTGGTATGTGCAAGTTTAAATTGATATCCATGTGAATATGAATTTTTTTTCTCCCCTTGGTCCTGCCTTCCATACCCTATATGCTCATTGCTTTGTGGTGTTTGATATGTGCAAGTTTAAATTGCTATCCATGTGAATCTGAATTTTTTTTCTCCCCTAGTTCCTTGCTTCTAGCCCCTATATGCTCATTGCTCTGTGCTTGTTGATATGTGCAAGTTTAAATTGATAGCCATGTGATTCTGAATTTTTTCCCCCTTGGTCCTGGCTGCCATACCCTATATGCTCATTGCTTTGTGCTGTTTTATATGGGCAAGTTTAAATTGATATCCATGTGAAACTGAATTTTTTTTCTCCCCTTGTTGATGTCTTCCATTCCCTATATGCTCATTGCTTTGTGCTGTTTGATATGTTCAAGTTTAAGGTGCTATCAATGTGAATCTGAATTTTTTCCTCCCCTTGGTCCTGGCTGCCATACCCTATATGCTCATTGCTTTGTGCTGTTTGATATGTGCAAGTTTAAGGTGATATCCATGTGAATCTGTATTTTTTCCTCCCCTTTTGTCCTGGCTGCCATACCCTATATGCTCATTGCTTTGTGCTGTTTGATATGTGCAAGTTTAAATTGATATCCACATGACATATGATTTTTTTTCTCCCCTTGGTCCTGTCTTCCATACCCTATATGCTCATTGCTTTGTGCTGTTTGATATGGGCAAGTTTAAATTGCTATCCATGTGAATCTGAATTTTTTTCTCCCCTTGGTCCTGTCTTCCATACCCTATATGCTCATTGCTTTGTGATGTTTGATATGTGCAAGTTTAAGTTGATATCCATGTGAATTTGAATTTTTTTTCCTCCCCTTGGTCCTGTCTTCCATACCCTATATGCTCATTGCTTTGTGCTGTTTGATATGTGCAAGTTTAAGTTGATATCCATGTGAATCTGAATTTTTTTTCTCCCCTTGGTCCTGTCTTCCATACCCTATATGCTCATTGCTTTGTGCTGTTTGATATGTGCAAGTTTAAGGTGATATCCATGGGAATCTGAATTTTTTTCTCCCCTTGGTCCTGCCTGCCATACCCTATCTGCTCATTGCTTTGTGTTGTTTGATATGTGCAAGTTTAAATTGATAGCCATGTGAATCTGATTTTCCCCCCCCTTTGTCCTTGCTTCCAGCCCCTATATGCTCCATGTTATGTGAGCATTACCATATAGGCTCGATATGTTTACTTCATGCCCAATGATGAAGGGTGTTCACATATGACCGCTTGTCATCCTACTCCCAATTTCTTGGAAGGTTGGCTGGATGGCTCATTTTTATTATCTGTATTATGTGCAAGTTTATTTTGATTTCCATATGAAACTGAATTTTTTTCTCCCCTTGGTCCTTGCTTCCATACCCTATATGTATTTTGCTTTGTGCTGTTTGATATGTTCAAGTCTATACAATTATAAAAATTGAGCAACCGCCAGCAACCAGAATTGGGAAATGATTAACTACATTTCTGAGGGCTTATACTTGTATAAATTCTTTTATGGTTTTTTCAGGGTGATATGTGCAAGTTTGACTTGAAATCCATATGAATCTGAAATTTTTGCTTCCCTTGTTTCTGTCTTTCAGACTCTATAATTGTATAGACTCTTTTATGGTTTCTGCATTTATGCTGTTTTTGCATTTACGTTTTGTCATATTTTGTGTATGCAAAAATTTTTTCCTCATTCTTGTTCCTCCAAGACGTCGTCTCCATTGTCATCCTTCTTATACCATCATAGGTACGTCTTTCAATGACAATTATCTCATCAGTTTCTTGTATCTTTCATATTTCCATTACTAATCTGTAATTTTGCAGGGTCTAATGAGTGCAAGCTCTAACCCGTCAGAACGATCACACCCGCGGGATGAGTTGGAATGTGATCCATCAGACTACCGGCTTTGCCACTGTGGCCTGAGGTGCCCAAGGCAGACATGTTGGTCCCGGCGCGACCCTGGGAGGAGATATTGGACTTGTTCGTCTCGCGTCGAACACTGCGGATTCTTCGACTGGAAGGACCTCCCTCACAATGCTTGGTCGCGCAACGTTATACTCCTTTTGAAGGATGCGAATGAAAGGGGACAGATTTTGGATAGCTCTTCAAGCACATTGTCGGATAGCAGGGTTTACGATCTAGAGGGGCAGGTGGGTACGGTAGTTGGACAACTTGAGAGAAACACGGAGAAAATGAATAGGATTATCGGAGATATTGACACCATTAAGTGTTTGTTGTTTTCTATATTAGGCCTAATCATTTTAATGTTGTTGGTCGTGAACACGAAGAATGTATGAATGGGTTGTCGGATAACTTGTCCTGATTTGGATATGAAACTGTTATTTTTGGTATGACTGGGATATGTGCAAGTTTCAGTTGATATCCATGTGAATCTGATGTTTTTTCTCCCATTGTTCCTTGCTGCCATACCCTATATGCTCATTGCTTTGTGCTGTTTTATATGTGCAAGTTTAAGTTGATATCCATGTGAATCTGAATTTTTTCTCCCCCCTTGGTCCTGTCTTCCATACCCTATATGCTCATTGCTTTGTGCTGTTTTATATGTGCAAGTTTAAGTTGATATCCATGTGAATCTGAATTTTTTTTCTCCCCTTGGTCCTGTCTTCCATACCCTATATGCTCATTGCTCTGTGAAAGTTGATATGTGCAAGTTTACTTTGATATCCATATGAAACCGAATTTTTTTCTCCCCTTTCTCCTGGCTGCCTGACCCTATATGCTCATTGTTCATGCCATGTTGATATGTGCATGGTTCAGTTGATATTCATATGAATCTGATGTTTTTTCTCCCCTTGGTCCTGGCTGCCATACCCTATATGCTCTTTGTTTTGTGTTGTTTGATATGTTCAAGTTTAATTTGATATCCATTGGGGGGTTAAATTAGCTTATTCTCACATCTCCCTACCACATACCACAATTTCAATTCTCATTCCCAACTTTCCCAACATCAAAAGAACACAAAAAAGTTTACTAGGACCCACATAACTTTTCCCGTACCAATTCCTCTCAACTTCTCCCCCCCAAAAGAACACAAAACCCCATTTTTCTCTCTCCAAAATTCCTTTTCTTCCCAACTTTCCGTCCCCTACTTCCACTCAAAAGAACAAGCCCTAAGCCGTGGAGGCCCCCAACAAAGTTTCGAAGATCTCCTCAGTCTAACCAAATCAGAACCGTCCGTTCAAAAACCCACCCCCCCAAACTTTCACGTCCAAATTTCCCAAAGCGGGACGCTCTCTCATTTGAACTCTCTCTCTCTTCTCTTTCTCTTTCTATAATGGAGCCGTCGTCGACGGCGGCGATCGACCCCGAGACCTTGTTCTTGGCCTCGAAAAGGCAGACGGGGAACGAGTGGGAGCTCTACAAGGAGAACGTGAGGCCCCTGAAACGAGGCCGCAACGTCCATCTCCTCAACGAGGCCCTCAGATCCAACACCGACAATTCCCTCAAGAAATCTCTCCGCGAAACCCGAAGGTCGTTCGATCTATGTTCTTCTTCTTCTTCTTTAGGTAGAGATCTAATTTTTTTGTGATTTTGTTGAGATCAGGAGGTTGATTGAGGCGATCGACGAGGACAAGGGGGATGATCCTCTTCAGCCATGGCTAAAGTGAGGCTTTCTTATTTCTTTTCTTTTTTTTAAAGCTTCGTAGAACAAAAACTAGCGTTCTGTGATGTTCTTGATCAGATTGAAAGGATCCAATCTTTTTGAATAAATAATGCAGTTAGTTTCTGCACTTTAGGCCCCGTTTGGCAACGGAGGTAGACTAACCTCCCCCTTTTTAAAGTGGAGGTATGGGTATTGCAACATCTATTTTGCTATCCCATACCTCCACTTAAAAAATAGTGGAGGCTAGTCTACCTTTGTGCTGGTTGGTAAAAAAATAGAAGTATTATAGCTCTATTTTTAAAAGAAAGAAATTAAAAGTCAAGTTTTGAAAAAAAGTAGCTGTTTCATGCACTTAAAAAATAACCGTTACATGCATTTAAAAAACTATCCGTTATATATATTTAAAAAATGAAGGAGATGAAGGAAAAAACTGTTTTTTCTTGGCAGTTTTTGTAGTTTTGGTGAACATTTGTCCATAGAAAGTTGTTCTTTCATGTTAGTAAACACATAAAAAACTGGTTTTCTTGCAGTTATTGCATTTATTATTATTATTATTATTATTTTCAAATACCACAAAACAACAATCCCACTCCAAAAAAAATGAAAAATCATTTAAAAAAGCAAATCTACGAAAAACAGAAAAAAATAATATTTTAACTGAATTAATTTTACCCTCTTCTACATCATCATGATCTTCGAGAAGGTTGAACAGATCACGGGCATCTTGTCTCCCGTCCACATTAGCCCAAGCCATAGATGATGACGCCATGGCCTCAAATCAGATTTTCACCAATTTTGATGCGAAAATTTACGATTTGAACAATAGAAAGGGAAGATCAAGGCTAGGGTATGGTTTTGAGAGGAGAAAAGATGGAGGAAGAAGAGAAGACATCGAGTGTTCTTTTTTCTTCGAAAAACGGATGTGAGATCAAAACATAGGTTAGGTTAGATTTTCATAACCTCCATTCTCACCTCACTTTGGGTCAAATAGAGGTTTATTAAGATCTATTTTGGCTCTCAAACAAACCTCAGGTTGAGCTTTTGGAGGTATGTGTATCAAACCTCCATTCCTACCTTCGTTGCCAAACGGGGCCTTAGTCTTTTGGTCAGTAAAATTTTTGCAAACATTCTATCATCAATTAAACATTGCATTTTGAGAAATAACGATTGGACGTGCAGCATCCCCGGTGAGCTTGAGATGTGATAGCCTCACCAATCACCAATTTTTTAATTCGTCGCGTAGAAAACTGGGTTCTTGATCATCACAACTTTTCTATATCATGTATCATACTAAATTGATTCAAAATCTGAACTTCCACAATGTGATGAACTTTATCTTCATTGGTATAGTTTTTTTTTCCATTTGCCTAGCGAAGGAGCACATGAAAAAGAAGAGTTCAATAACATTTTACTTTCTGAAACATTTGATATTTGTCACAATCAAAATTGATATTTGACGAACTGACCATGAACATGTTAGACTTTTGTCATTTTGATTGATGACAAAATTTTCTTAGATGACATATATCGGATATTCATTGGACATGATTTTCCCATTGGATAATATGCTATTTAGAATCATCATAATAGGTACTTGACTGTCCGCAATCTTTTTGACGAGTTTCTATGTTTTATCCTCTGAAGCTGCATCAAATGGGTGCAAGATTCGTTTCCCACTGGAGGAGAGTGTTCAGGACTAGTTGTCATTTATGAACAATGTGTGCGAACTTTTTGGCATGACGAACGCTACAAGGATGATCTGCGCTACCTGAAAGTGTGGCTTGAATATGTGGGTTTGGTTAAACTTAATGCTTTCCATTTTCTTTTTCCCTTGTTTTTTTCTCTTGTTAGAGATTTCTTGATAATGTGATTAGACTTGAGTGAGTTGTTGCCTTGTTATGCACCAACCAATTATGGTTTATCTTTTAATTACAGGCTGAAAACTGTGATGATGCTGAAGTAATATATGAGTTTCTTGAGGCAAACCAAATTGGACAGAACCATTCTCTGTACTATTCTGCATACGCAATGCACATGGATTCTAAGAATAAAATTAGGAAAGCTGATGATATTTTCAATCTTGGTATAGCCAGGTGAGCTCCTCCTAGGGTAACCCCATTGGTAACTTCTGTCCTTCACTCGTTATTTGGTTTCACATTAATATTAAATCAATGGGAGATTGAATGAGTCAACATAATACATTTACTGCACATTTTTGTTTTCTCTTAAAAAAATATTGCATAGCTAATGCACGATGGAAGTTGAAATATTTCTAGAAGAAAAATTAAGAATGGGGTTTTTGGTTCTTTACACTTAATTTTTTTTAAAATTTAAATTTGCTCTTCAAATCTTTCATATTGTTTAAATACCCTCCAAATCATTTGGATTTTTGAAAAATGCATCATCAGTTAACAACCATTACTTTATTAACTGTTTTAAGGAATGCCACGAACGGAACACCTAATGAATTAGTCAAATTAATGGGTTGACACTTCTTTCTCTCTTTCTCCTCTCACTTTTCCCATTTTGCTTCATGTTTACAGACCAAACCGACCCAAAAAATTAGGGTTTCTCGTGTGTCTCACGTTGGCATCTCGCTACTGTTGTTTGCTAATGTTATTCTTGCCTAGATGAGAAGAAAAGAAACATGAGAGGTGAAAGATGTTTTTATTTTAAAAGGTAAGGGTTATATTGTTAATTTTATGCTACAAAATCCCCACATGAATAGCTCTCATGGGGCCCAATCCTTGATGTTGGTTGTTGAGGCTTAATGGATGTTTGGCCGCCTTTGGGTTTTTGTTTCTCATTGGCCACTCGACACAGAAAGGGAAGGCTGGCTGCTTTTTCCAGGGAAAAAAGTGCAAAGAGCTGAGAAACAAAGAATAGAGGCCGGCTGCATATTTTCCCAGAGAGGAGGGAGCTTGGATATAAGATTTAGAGGATAGCAAAGCTAGGGGTTTTTTGGAGAGCCAAGAAGCTTGCTTTTGAGATCCATGGTGAGTGTTTTCATGTCTTCTTCATTGTTTGAGATATATAGTCCCTTGGAGAGTGTCCTAGCTTTTGGAAACTCTATTACCAAGGAGTGATCTCCATTGGTGTGGGATTGGTCTCTTGAGGAGCTCTACATGTTATAGGGGCTCTTTATCAAGGATTTTCACTTGGTTGAGAGAGTGTATGAGCTTGTTGAGAGATCTAGGGTTAGGTCTTGTTGCTTGGAGCTTTTCTCTCATTGTGGTAGAGGAAGAAGAAGATGACGGATCGGTGTATGCTTTGCTTGATCATTAGTAGAACCGTGTGTATTGGATGCTGGATGTATGTTATTCGCAACCGAACCAGGGTATATCTCTGTCTCTTTTGTGTTGCTCTTACTTTCATATGATTGTTTCGTGTGCCTATATATTTCTATTGCAAGATCATTGGGAGGGTTGGTTGTCGGTGACAACTCTCTCCTGTGCCCGTAAGGTTTTGGTTTTATGCCTATGTGACATCTCGGTGGAATTTGGGTGTTGGGATTATTTGTGCGCCATTGTGTACCTAGTCTAAGTGTTAGGAAGGTGCACGTGGAACCAATAAGTGGTATCAGAGCTTCTGGCTTGCGAAGAAGTGTAATGCCGCGATGGCTCTTGCTCATGTGAGGAGACGACCGGGTGTTCATACGAAGTAAAGAGGCTTAATGGATGTGGCAACTATGGTCCATGGCGATAAAAGATGATGGCTTTGTTGAAGCCCCAGGGAGTTTACGGTATCATATGTGACGGGCATGCCATGTAAGGAAACAATGTGTGATAAGCGAAGGATGGATTTAAAGCACTCGGTAAGATAATGCAATCCTTGGAGGATGAGATCCTTCGGCAATTGCCGATGTGGAGGTCGCGAGCGACCTATAAAGGATGAAGCTCGGTAATTGACTAAGACGCCCATTGGACGAAGGCTACAATTGTGGCAACACTTCTATACTCACATGATGAAAAGGGAAACCTTGTTGTGTAACCATGTTGGCGAGATAGACCGAATAGCAATGGACCTACGAGAATTGGAGAGTGTGATAAAGGACGAGTAACATGCCATGACGCTACTTTATTCTCTTGCTCCGGTGTATTTCAAGTTTGTAGGCTCGATGTTAAATGGCCGAGACTCACTCACGTTTTGCGAGATGAAGTTCGCAGTGCATACAGAGGATCTCCAATGTTTGGTGGTTAGTGACACTGATGGTTGTGAAGTATCCAATGTCATCCGGGGTCGCCAAGAGGGCGGACCCACTACAAGATCTAAGACAGACCGTTCCAAGAGTCAGAATTGACAGCGGTCCAAGTCAAGGGGTCACGGTGACAACAATGCTTCATATGTAAGGAAAGCGGGCATTGGAAGAGGGATTGCCTGAGGTTGAAAGCGAGGACGTCGATTGGCGTTGTGGAAGAGGTTGCTCAGAGTTCATCTCATCTTGAAGCATGAGACATGATGTTTTCTAACAAGGATGATTGCTCGGTGTTTGCGACATACTATGTGGAAGAAGCGCAATATTCGTGGCTATTGCACTCGGGGTGCACATTCCATATGACTTTGGATCGGAGTCTGTTCGACTCATACATTCCATGCATTGGAGAACTGATTCTCATGAGGAATGATATGGAGTGCAAGTAGGTTGGGAGTAACACGGTCAGAGTCAGGATGCATGATGACATCGTCCGTGTATTTGATGGCGTCAGACATGTTCTTGATCTTTGCAGCGGCCTGATATCGATATGAGCTTTAACCAGGATGGGCTACATGGCAGCGATTAAGGTGGATCGACTGTGTATTTTTTGAGAATGCCTGATTGGCATGAGGGGGAAGAATCGTGGCAAATTGTATGCGCTCGATGGCATATGGTAGTGTGCGAGACTGGCGGATCACAGGAGTCCGAGAGAGGAGATCCAGCGAGACTGTTGTATCTCGGATTTGGGCATGCTAATTAGTAGAGCCTTGCCATTCTTCAGAGGAGTGTGTTCGGATGTGATCGTGTGCTTGAGTCTTGCCGTGACTGTGGTTAGAGCGGCTGAGGCTAGTGCAGTGTGGAACAGCTGTCAGACACAGCAGGGAGCCCCCAGAGTGCGTCTACGCTGGCATCTGTGGTCCATGTCCAATTCCTTCCCTGGAAGGCACGAGGTACTTCGCGGCCTTCATAGATGACTTCTCGAGAAGAGTTATGGTTACTCTCATGGGATCTTGAGAGGAGATCCATGAGAAGGTGTGGCTATGAAGGAGCATAGTCGAGAGACGGTTGGGTAGACTCGTAAGTGAGATCCGTACCAACGACGTAGTAATACGTGATGTTTGTAAGTCAGAGGGGATCGCGTGCCTATACACCATTCTTGATGGAGACTCTTACGGTGGCGTAGCAAACAACATGATCAGGATGTTGGTGGAGA
This sequence comes from Scilla litardierei, assembly GCA_030789695.1. NCBI lineage: Eukaryota > Viridiplantae > Streptophyta > Magnoliopsida > Asparagales > Asparagaceae > Scilla > Scilla litardierei. Next base: position 29,398 of record JAULAV010000089.1, read on the forward strand.
AGACACTGGGGTTATTGAGACCATTCGGCATTCCTAGTGAATTATGTGGGGAGACTCTTGCTATTGCAGCATACCTCATCAACCGAACACCATCACTAGTCATATGTAGTTTTATTTCCGAGGAGTTATGGGCGGGCAGAGTAGTTGACTTCTCGCACTTGCATACATGTGGATACATTTGGATACATTTGGATGACTTCTCGCACTTGCATACATTTGGATGTTCGGTGCAGCCACACGAGAGGGATGATGTCGAGGTAGGACAATGTCTACATGATTGTGTCCTACTCGGGTACGCTGTTGAGGTGCGAGAGGGTATATGTTATGGTGTCTAGAACCCGCGAGGTGATGGTTATATGACACATTATGGTTGACGAGTCTGCAGTGTTTATGGTAGAGCAAACTCATGATGGTGTGCAGAGAACAGAGGACAGCCCGGTCCGTAGAGAGGATGAGATGGTTCAGATTCAGACTCAGGCAGGTGATCAAACATGTGTGCAGGCGAACATGGTGCAAAGTTCATCCGATGTGGTCAGTGTCAGTGATCAGCCGACATCTCACGATGTAGTTACAGGTTTTGTTCAGTTGGAGGTGCAGAGGACATCGACATATGCGGAGGCGTTGAGTCGGTTATCGTATTGATGCAGTCAGTTGCAGTGTGTGAGGAGACGAAGGTCTCTTACAATTCTAGCATGCACGTTGTGGGTGCTCTTGAGGAGATCCAGCTTGCTGATGTGTGTATCTTTAGCTTTGAGGTAGAGCCATCGATCTACAGAGGAGTAGGACAGTCGGTTTTCTCGTCGATGCCAGAGGTTGCAGTGGGTGAAGAGATGGAGGTCTCTCACATTTTCTGCACACATGAGTTGGTTGCTTCAGTTGAGGACCATTGTGTTGATGTTTGCAGCTTCAACTTCAGGATTGAGAGATCTTCTGCGGAGCTTGACATTAGGTAGAGCATTCGCTGTGCATGGTAGAGCAGTCTTCACAGCATGTGCACATGCGATATGACTCTTGTTTGGCTAGAGATGAGTTATCAGGTGCATCTTTTAATACTTCGGAGGCCAGATCGGTTGAGATGCAGATGAGCAGGGAATCTAACAGTGTAGTGGAGCATGGAGGCTCACATGGCAGCGTAGAGACTGCGATGGAGGTTCTAGGTGGAGTTGTTGCTTGGAACATGGAGCTGAGAGCTAGGAGGTCACACATCGAGTATGTTCTTGCTCGATATAGGGATGAGGCAGAGCCGAGTGGGGTTCCTTCAATGTGCACTCATCTCTCACCTTCGGTGAGTTCATCACATGGCATGGCAAGTGAGGATGATCTCCAGCGGCTGGATGTTGGTGCGACAGACAGTTTGGTGCAGGTCTGTGTGCATTCGTGTCTTGAGTCGTTGGCACAGTCAGTTGAGGCATGGAGCTGGTGGACGGCGAGTCTTAATGACATGCATCAACAGACCGTGGATGCGGACGACATATCGATGTGACCCAGCGGGGATCAGTTTGCAGAGCAGCGGGAAAGACGTGTTTCTCATAGTTGATTGCCATGGCAAGCATGAGTAGCTCGTGGACCAGTGTGGTGATGATATGGATGATCATGAATCGACAGAGGGCTCATTGGACGCTGGCACGACGTCATTTGGTTCGTTCATGGAGTTCGAGCTCGCATGGTTATCCTCAGAGACAGACAACTTCATCACAGACACGGCGGTGGACGAGGCGGAGATGCGTGAGGCTAGGCTCAGACGACTTCTAAGCTTGGCTTGTCTCTCGGAGGATTGAGGTGCCAGAGGGCACTATTTCCGATGCATATGATGGAGGTTCACATGTCCGATGGTCAAGGCAATGTGAGTTCATACACGATGGAGTGCTGGAGATTTTGTAGCAAGGTAGAGTGTTAATTTTATGCTGCAAAATCCTCATACGAACAACTCTCATGGGGCCCAAGCCTTGATGTTGGTTGTTTGGGCTTAATGGATGTTTGGGGGTTTTTGTTTCTCCTCGGCAACTCGACTCAGAGAGAGGGAATGCTGGCTACCTGTTTCCAAAGAAAAAGTGCAAGGAGCCGCGGAACAAAAGAAGAGAGACGGCTGCTTTTCCCACAGAGAGGAGGGAGCTTGGATCTGAGATTTAGAGGAGAGCAAAGCTAGGGGTTTTAGAGAGCCAAGGAGCTTGCTTTTGAGATCCATGGTGAGTGTCTTCATGTCTTCTTCCTTGTTTGAGATCTAGAGTCTTTTGGGGAGTGTCCTAGCTTTTGGAAACTCTATTACATAGAGTGATCTCTATTGGTGTGTGATTGGTTCCTTGAGGAGCTTTACATGTTGTAGGGGCTTTATTATCAAGGATTCACACTTGATTGAGAGAGAGTGTGAGCTTGGGAAGAGATCTAGTGTTAGGTCTTGTTGCTTGGAGCTTTTCTCGCATTGTGGTGGAGGAAGAAGAAGATGACGGGTCGGTGTATGCCTTATTTTATCATTAGTAGAATCGGATGCATTGGTTGCTGGATGTAGGTTGTTCGCAACCGAACCATGGTAAATCTCCGTCTCTTTTGTGTTGCTCTTACTTTCATATGTTTGTTTCGCGTGCCTATATATTTCTATCGTAAGATCGTTGAGAGGGTTGTTTGTTGGTGACAACTCCCTCTTGTGCCCGTGAAGTGTTTGGTTTTATGCCTAGGTGACATCTCGGTGGAATTTGGGCGTTGGGATTATTTGTGTGTCATTGTGTATTTAGCCTAAGTGTTAGTGAGGTGCACAGGGAACCAACATATACAAGGGTCATATTTAAAATTAAATAACCCAACTTAAAAATAAATTAAAGAATAGTAATGGCTGTTCATGGGGGGCATTCTCAAAAAACCCAAAAGATTTCAAGGGTATTTAAACAATATGAAAGATTTCGGAGGGAACATTTCAAAATAAGGAAGATTTGGGAGGTAAATACTTGAAAAACCATATTAAGTACTAATCACTTTTCTGATGAGTTGGACTGGAAGACTGATTTGATAACTTGGTGAACTGGATTTAGGAGATAATACCATCTTCCCCGACTGCATCCATCATTTCTCGTCGTCTCATGCACATAACAATGCTTAGAATACTGACTTGCATTTTTCTTATCGATGCTTTTCATCTATGGTGAGTGCTCACGAGTTACAACAGTAGGTAGAATGCTGATCACTGTATCTCTTAGCCATTTTTTTTCTTGTATGTTGCATTCAAGCAACACTATGTAGAAGCCGGCTGTTCATCCACTATTACATGTTGCTGTTGTCCCAGTGTTTTGATGCTGTAGTTAAGATGGTCCATTGATGATCTATCGTGGAAGTTAGTAGTGAGAGTATTTGGTATAATCACAGCAGCATATTAGCGGCTCTACTTTAGAAAGAATCTTTTTCTGAAGCTACGGTAATTCTGGGAACTCTGGGAAAGGTGCTACCTTTGTGATGATTTTTGGTTTGATGTTTAATGGGGTAGCATCAATAATTAGTGGAAATAAGAGATACATGGGATAAAAAGGTACTATGTGTTTCGGAAAATATTTAATAGTGTGAGCTTATCTGGGATCCTGAGAATATTGTTGAATTCTTATGAAAGGTAAATTTGTTATGAAAAATATCTAACGGGGTAAGCTTAATTTGTATTGAAACTAAACTTTGATAAGGAACAGACTTATTCAGCAGTTTGAATGGAGAATTCATTACTCGGCTTACTTGTATGTACACATATTTTATGAAGGTAGTTCATTAGTTGTCTTACTTATAATACAAGCAAGTAAATATGCAATTACAAACTAGTAAAACAATATCTTTTCATCCTTTACTCTAAAAGCTATTTTTCCCTACACAGTGATTTTGAATGCACTGAATGTTGCATTGAGTTGACTTTATCTGCCAACTTCCATGAAATAGGAGGGCGAAACCAACTGAAAAGCTAGAAGCTGCATACAAGAAGTTTCTTGCACGGTCAACCAGAAAGAAGACAATCTCTGAAGTATGCACCCTTATCCTTGGCTTTGATGTGGACTGCTGCCATCATTCATTGTATTCGTTTTGGTTGGTACAGGACAATGCAGTGGATAACAACATGCCTAATCGCAGCTTTGGAACGGTTTTGGCTGCTGGAAGCACTAGTAAGGCTCCCCCTCTTAAGAATACTGACATCAATTAATAAACACTGACAACAATTAAATTGCAATCATCCTTAATTAATCACCTATTTGACAGGAGGACAGCTGGCGGAGAATTGTGATCGTTTCAAAAAGAATGTGAAGCAACAGAGGTGAGTGTCTGGATTATTTTTAATGACGTGGATACCTCTCAAACCAGGTTAATATTATTTTCAGTATTTTCACTGCTTGGAATTGTGTCAATTCCTCATCTTTGCCTTCTTTCCACTTCTTTTGGCTTCTTTCTTAGTCTAGGCAAAATATCGAGGTTGTCTCCTTGTTATCTGTAGCATAAACTGCTTAACTAATAAGGCAGGCTTTCAGTAATTGGCACGGGCAGTGTTGGCCTTATTGCAAACACTGCCTTCTTTACAGTTTCTTCAGTGTGTAATCTGCAACCACTTAAGGAGTGTTGGCAAAGGTTCTTGGACGATCCTGACAAGTGTCACTTGTGTCACTCCAACTTGAAGAATGCTGATCATGTCCAGCATGCACTAGCATCCCGTTATGGAAACACTGCAAATTTAAAGTTATACAATAAAGAGAACTATCATGTTTTATCAATGTGCTTGACACACATGCAATACGTGTCCGATACCCAGGATTCGGCCAATATCAGATATTGATTGGCTATGACTAATAAACTATCAGATCTGGTTTTTAAGTACCAATAGGGGATTTGATTTTTATTTATTTAGAAAAAGCACCAAAAGAAATCAACAAATATAACTGTTGACATTAAATTTCTAGTCCATGAAGCACTTGAAATAATCATATTTTAATGGTCAAAAATTGAATTCAACAACTCCAACCATCAGACGCAAAAATTCATTTTAAAGAGTTATAATGGTCATCTAGTCATTTTTAGATTTATAATTGGGTTGAGTTGTTGGTTGAACTAATCTCTTGTATTTGGTCTAATGCTATGGTGAACACTTGAACTATTACGTCTTTATCTTCATAAATCATTTTATCTTGTTGGTTTGAGCTTTGAACCATGACTTGGTTTCTAACTGAATTATTTAATCAAATTAACTATTACCTCTAATATTATAATTTCACACCAATTATGTTCATTAATTAATTTGAAGCCACTTTAAATTAATATTTTGATATCTAACTTGTCTGGTTATTTATATGAGTAGACATTGTATTGTATCTTTCGGAGTTGTTTGGGCTTTTTAAATAGATAGCCTTCAAATCTTTCATATTAAGAAGTTGAGACCAACTTCGGTACATTATTTGTTATTTTAATCTGGCTGTACGTCATTGTTTCAGCCATTGGATTATAGGGCAACCTGCTAACTCGGTTGCTACCAGTTTGGGTCAGGTATGCAGAACCTATGCCTCATGTCGAGGATAGGTTTTGTTGTTGCAAACATGTCCTAATCACATATATTCTTTTAAATTTTTAAGTTTGACTTTTTAGTTGGCTTTTAAATTTCCATAAAGAGGATTAAACCTCTGTAACACGTGAACTTTCTATCATGAAGCTGTATACTTCTCATCGGACACATATCCCACGCTTTTCAAACTTGTTAGTTATATACTATATTTTCTAGTTTATAATACTTTACGAAAACATTGGATACATAGTAACACTTACATCACTCATACACTTTTACACAACGTATTCCTATGTGTTTAAAATGTTTATTAGTTGTGGGTGTGTGGGTGTGTGGGTGTGTGGGGGGAATGACCACACTTTGGTAGAAACAGTTGTAAAAGTGTTTAAAACTACAGTTGTTATATCTTCATATATATAAATATATAGTTTATCATGTCATAACTAGTCATAACCTATATCCATAGTGTAATGCCCTACCAGCTACTGCACAAGAACTAGAGGGGGGGGTGAATAGTACTTTAAAATAATAAGGCGTATAATTCCAAATTAAATTGCACACAACTACCAAATCAATTTGCGGAAGCTTAAATTGAATGACAACAATGAAATTAACAATGCTAACAAACGATGTTAATGGGTTCGGATCCACCCAAGTCTCACCGACTTGTTCCCGGTGATCCTACGTCCCAACCACCCGGATCCCTTCCGGATACTTGAGTTAGAAACCCTAACTCAAGATTTCCACTATGAATATCTTGTGAAAAACCTTCACAAGATCAAATCATACATGCAATAACAAACGTGAATCCCACAACCCGGGATCACAACCTTCTCTCACAACCGATAGAATCACAAAGCAATATTAAAGAGTTTAATATGAAATAAACAAGCTTACCACAAAATCCTATACCTTGAGTTTTTTCTTACCCAATAGGTGGAATGAAGGATTTGAGGAAGATGAAGTTACCAAACCCTAGCACCAAGGAAATGAGCAGCAATGGGTGCCTAGGGAAGATTTGGAAACTTGAATCAAGCAATAGCTTGAAGAGCTCACCAAGAACAAGCTTCTCTCTAGATCTAGAAATGAGAGAGAATGAGTTTCTTGTGAGGAAGAGAGCTTTAGATTTGAGGGAGAATAGCTATCTCTTTAGAACTCAATGAATCTCTTAATGGCAGCTCTTTTGAAGATAGAAATGACCTAGGTTCGTATTTATAGGGTCCCATAAAAACAAGTTAGGTCAATCTCCAACGGAAAGAAATCTGTGAGAATTAGTCGGTTAAAGAACACTCACTGACCGACTAGTTCATCAACTAGTCGGTCAGTCACAAAGCATGGACCGACTAAGAGCAGATCTGAGAAGAGATAGAATTTCAGACCTAGAAATCTAGTCGGTCCAAGAACACTGTCTGACCGACTAGTTTCACAACTAGTCGGTCATCCAATGAACGTAGACCGACTAAGAGGCAAAACAACATAGTCTGAAGGCAAGATGACTTAGTCGGTCCAAGAACAAAAGTTGACCGACTAGATTGTCAACTAGTCGGTCACCAAACGTTCTTAGACCGACTGACGGTAAACAGTAGCTTAGGAGAACTTAAGAGTGAACAGTCAGTCTCAACTAGTCGGTCAAAGAAGCATCACTGACCGACTAGTTCACAAACTAGTCGGTCGGTGAGTCAACATAGACCGACTAACTGTAAACAGTAAAGAGCTAAGAATTAACTGACTGAAACTAGTCGGTCCAAGAACAGTGGCCGACCGACTAGATCACCATCTAGTCGGTCAGTACTTGTTCTTGTACCAACTAACATGCACAACAAAGTCCGAATCGAAGCGCGACGCTTCGAGGAAGTTAGAGTGAACTTGTGCAAGAATCCTAGAGCTACGAAATGAGTGAAATGAAGATAGAAACGTAAGATATACTCAAGGCTTAACATTCTATCAATCGAAACTAAAAGACTATAAATAGAACCTTAATAAACGGTCTTTGAGAGCTTCGATTGAATCTTCATTACTTCCAAAGCGTCGCAAGAGCTTCAACGAAGCTTTAAGCATGAAAATGAGCTTTGGAAAGTGTTGAGATGTCGCTTTGAATGTTCACGTGAAATTGGCGACGATCTCCAATACTGCGCTCACAAATTGTTAGTTCATGAATTATTTATGTTTGCTCATCATCCAAAACCATATCCGGGGAGTCCAATATTCAACACATAGGGCACATGGCATTCAAAATATTCATCCGAAAATTTTAATCCATTCAACCCTCCCAAAAAATTGCAGCATCTTCAAAAGCTAACACAAAAATTTATAGCCACATTCAAAATCTTCCACCCAGCTAAAATTTTTAACTACATTCAAATTAAATTTTAGTTCCTCAATAGAATTTAGTTCTCCCAAAAAATTTTAGTTCCCCTTAAAATTAGTCCCCATTTAGATTTAGTTTCCCTTAAAATTTAAAATTTTAGTTCCCTCAAAATTTAGTTCTATTCAGATTTAGTTCATCCTAAAATTTTAAATTAGAATTTAGTTCTTCCCAGAGAATTTTATTCCTCGCAAAATTTACTTCCTTTAGATTTAGTTTCCCCCAAAATTTTAGGGTTCTTCCCCCAAAAATTCCCCCATCACCTGAAATTTTAGGGGTTTCCTTCAAAATCTTTATTTCTAACCATTAATTTCTCAAGATTAAATTTTAACCGTTTTTCTATCCACCTCTTTGTCTTAGTCAGCAAGCACTTTCAAAAACATCACTTAGCTGTATAATATTTCATCTTCTCTTATACAGGTTCATATCACATATCGTTAGATAAGTTTAATTCATGTAATGAATAAGAAAAATATATATATCAAAATATATATCGAATCTATATAGAGATTTAATAAAAGAAGAAATATTAAATAAGGAGGAATGGTATAAGTCTAAAAAACAAAATTATGAAAGGTGACATGGGCTGACAAGTGTTGGCGAGGCCTCCATCAATAGGGTCAGCATAGACTCTTTGAGGATCCAAAAATGTGGGCAATTCCTCTATAAGGGCCGCTAAAGCTTAACAAGGCTTTTTAAACTCTAGAGATTTTGGCCATTTGTTCACTCCCACTCTCTCCTTTTTAGTCCCACATTGGATAGGCAATCACCCTTGTGTGGGTATATAATATGATTCTCTCTTATGGGCTATTGGACTTGTTAATAGGCTAGGACTTGGGGGTAGCTCGCGTGCGCATGAGCCCAAGTGAGGGGCCGAGCCCAAACCGGGTTGAGCCGAATGGAAAATCTGGACGACGGATCCGGAAACCCTTAGCGTGTGTGCGCTGGCATCGTGTCTGCGCAGGGGGGGTTCACGGGTGCGCGCGCGGAGTGCCTGAGTTTTGACTCGTTTTTAGCCCATTTTATTTTTTCAGAATTCAAAAGGCCCAGTACGTTTTAATTTTCCCAACAGCCATTTTTCATTTAATTGCAACAGTTTTTTTAAATGGCTGTTTATGGCTGCGTTGTTAATGGCATTCATGGTCGAATTCCAACATCCATATTTTTTCCTCTTTATAAACTCTTGTCTAGATTTTTTCTGATACATTGCGAAAAATCATCTCCACAAAAATCCTCTTCTCCTCCATTCCTCATCCTGGGTATCGATCTCTATGAAAGCTCCACGCTTTTGGCCGCGAGTGGACGCGTTTAGACGCGATTGCGTTAACCTTGGGGAGCAGCCGGCATCATCCGATTACCACCACGGTCGGGCCGTAGTTGTTTTCAAGGCAGTGGCTCATCCACGACGCAATTCACCTTCTCTGTCTCGGATTTCCCATTTCCTTCTTATTCGTATTTTGTTTTCACTCGTATCTTAACTCTCTGTTTTTCTTCTGCAGTCATAGATCTTATCTTTAAGGTCTAACAGTTTGAAAACAACTACTCAATTTGCTATGGCTGTCACTCCTTCCAAGTCGTTCCTCGATCTGTCCAAGTTGGCACCCCTCGATGGTACCAACTACAAACGTTGGTCGCAAAAACTCTTGATGTTTTTTGAACAGCTTGAAATTGACTACTTCCTTTTCAAAGACTGTCCCCCTCTTCCTCCTCCTTCTGGCACTCCACCAACTTCTGTTGATGGTGCTGCTATTGCTGTCATTCCTACTGCAAACTCTTCTGCTTCTGCAGAAATTATAAAATATTATAAAGACAACAAGACTGTTCGTTGTCACATCCTTCATCATATGAAGGATTCTTTATTTGATTTATACATGATTCATAAATCTGCTAAACTAATCTGGGATTCCCTAGAAAAGAAGTATGGATCTGATGATGCAGGAAAGAAGAAGTATGTTGTTGGCAAGTGGCTCCACTTCCAAATGCTCGACGACAAGCCCATCATGGAACAAGTACACATCTATGAGAACCTTTGCGCAGATGTTCTCAACGAAGGCATGAAGATGTGCGAGATCTTTCAGGCAAACGTGCTGTTGGAGCGGTTCCCACCTTCCTGGGCTGAATACAGGAACCATCTCAAACACAAGAAGAAAGATCTGTCCCTGTAGGAGCTCATCAGTCATATGCGAACCGAAGAGGCTAATCGTCTCAAAGATAAGCCTGACTCTTCTCCTGTCATTTCTGTCAAAGCTAACATCGTTGAATCCACTGGCCCCTTCAACAAAACCAGGTTCAACAACAAAGGGAAGAAGCCCTTTAAACAAGGACAGAACAATAAGTCAAGTCACTTCACCAAACCAGACAGCAAGGTCCAGAAGCCGAACGTTGTCTGCTATGTGTGCGGCAAACCTGGCCATAAAGCCTACCAATGCTTTCAACGCCAGGGAACCCAAAAGCCATCCCAGAAACAAGGTGGCCCTGCTGCTCAAGCCAACCTTGCTGAACCAGATGAAGTCATTGCTGCTGTTATCGTTGAAGCTAACATGGTGGCCAATAACGTTGATTGGATCCTAGACACTGGCGCGACAAGACATCTCTGCGCAAACAAGGATCTGTTCCACGACTTCAAGGATGCTGCGGACACAGACTGCGTCTTCATGGGAAATTCTGCTGCTTCCCGAGTTGCTGGTAAAGGTACTATCATGCTGAAACTAACATCAGGAAAGACTCTCTCCCTCAGCAACGTCCTTTATGTCCCATCTCTGCGTCGCAACCTCGTGTGTGGTGCCTTACTAAACAAAGCAGGTCTAAAACTTGTCTTTGAGGCTGACAAGGTTGTTATTTCTCGCAGTGGAGACTTTGTTGGGAAGGGCTATCTGAGTGATGGACTCTTTATTCTGAATGTAGTTTCTGATTCAATGAATAAATCTGCTGTTGCTTATATTGCTGAATCTTTAGACTTATGGCATTGCTGACTAGGGCATGTCAATTTTGCTTCTATTAAACGATTAAATAACTTAGATCTAATATCTGCTACAAGTTCTTCTGAATTCTCTAAATGTCAAATCTGTGTAGAAGCCAAATACACTAAAAAACCGTGTAAACCTGTTGATGTTAGGCAGTCAGAACTTCTTGGTTTAATTCATTCAGACCTAGCAGACTTTAAATCTACTAGAAGCGAAGGAGGAAAACATTACTACATCAATTTTGTAGATGATTACTCTAGATTCACTAGGGTATATCTTCTAAAAATTAAGGATGCAGCTGAAGAAATGTTCATTAAATATAAGTCAGAAGTAGAAAACCAACTTGATAGAAAAATCAAAAGGTTTAGGTCTGACAGAGGTGGAGAATATAGCTCCCATACCTTAAAAAACTTCTGTGAGAAGAATGGAATCATACATGAGTTCAGTGCTCCTTATGTTCCTCAACAAAATGGTATAGCTGAACGAAAGAACAGGACTTTGAAAGAAATGATGAATGCCATGCTATTAAGTTCAGGATTATCTGATGACATGTGGGGGGAAGCCATTCTCTCTGCTTGCCATATCCTTAATAGAGTACCCCATAAGAAACTAGACAAAACACCTTATGAATTGTGGAAAGGTTATCCCCCTAACCTTAAATTTCTTAGAGTGTGGGGGTGTCTGGCAAAGGTAGGACTACCTGACTTTAAGAAGTCAAACATTGGGTTTAAAACTTATGATACTGTTTTTATAGGGTATGCTTATAATAGTGCTGCATATAGATTCATGTCCTTAACAGATAACACTATTTCTGAGTCTAGAGATGCAGAGCTTTTTGAGCATGTTTTTCCTCTGAAAAAAGAATTAACAGAATCTTTGTCCCTTGTACCTCCTATTGAATCTCTTCCTTCTTCTTCACCTATATCTTCTGATATGCATACATGTAGTTCTACTTTTAGTGAAGAACCTAGAAGGAGTAAGAGGTAAAGGACTGAATCAATTTTGGACCTGACTTTATAACTGCCTTTCTGTTAAAAAATGGTTGTATAGATTTGCTTAGTGATGAGATATTGTCTACCTTTTTAATAGAAGAAGACCCAAAAACCTATGATGAGGCAATGAGATCCATTGATGCTAGTTTTTGGAAAGAAGCTATTAAAAGCGAACTTGATTCTATTGTATCCAATCAAACTTGGGAATTAGCCGAGTTACCTAAAGGTAATAAGCCCATTAGTAATAAATGGATTTTCAAGAAAAAGATGAGACCTGACGGATCGATAGAAAAATTCAAAGCTAGACTTGTGATCAAGGGTTTTACTCAAAAGAAAGGATTAGACTACTTTGACACATATTCTCCTGTGACCAAGATTGCAACCATTAGGACTCTAATTGCCTTAGCTGCAATTCATGAGTTAGTCATACATCAAATGGATGTTAAGACAGCCTTCCTAAATGGCGATCTAGAAGAAGAAATCTACATGTCCCAACCCGAGGGTTTTGTAGTTGCTGGTGAAGAGAATAAGATTTGCAGGCTTAGAAAGTCTTTATACGGCTTAAAGCAAGCTCCTAAGCAATGGTATGAGAAATTCAACAGCACCATAATAAGGAATGGATTTGTTGTAAACACATCTGATTCTTGTGTTTATTCTAAACTTATAGGATCAGATTGTGTAATTATTTGTCTCTATGTCGATGACATGTTACTTTTTGGGAATAATCTAGATATTGTAAATGAAACCAAAAATTTCTTGTCATCTCAATTTGAGATGAAAGACCTAGGAGAAGCTGATGTCATTTTAGGAGTTAAAATTGTTAGAAACTCTTATGGCATCTCCTTGAGTCAATCTCATTTCATAGGCGGCCTCCTTATTGCGGCCGCATATGTGGCTGCAAATAACTTGTTTTAGAACACTGTTTGTTAGAAGAATTGAAATTGTTGCCTCTGGGCTTGCTATGTTTGTTGGATTTGTTGGATTTGTTGAAAATGAGCCTACTGTTGCTGCATCTGAGCTTGCTGCAGCTGGATGAGTTGTTAAAGTGCCTCACCAAATACTTGTGCATGTGGCTCGTGATTTGGCTCCTGATTCTTCCTTTGATTTCCCCCGTGGTAGTTGTTAAATGGTGGTGGTCTGAAGGGGAAAAATGCTTGTGGATGTGGTTGTTGAGGTACCCAATTTAAATTTGGATGATTACACCATCTTTTATTGTAAGTGTCGGAGTTGAAGCCTTGGTAGCTGGTAACCTCTGTTGGGTTGCTCAACATATTCTTCAGAGCTGGTAGCTTGAGCCAATCATCAGTGTCATGTCCCGTGGTCTCACACACAACACAAATTTGTTCCACTTCCATTGATTTGGCATCTTTTAATCAAAGCTTGAAGCTTCTTCTTGAGCAAGGCCTCCATTTTTACCTTCAAAGCATCCTTAGGCTTCAAGGGGTATGTTCCTCCATGGGATGGTTGGAAAGACGATGAGATGTCTTCTCTCTCGTACTCGGAAGTAGTGTCTCAAGTTTGGACGTTCTCCGTAATTGCTTCCAAGTACTCCCAAGCTTTATCCGGCTCCTTTCCGAAGATTCCCCTATTGCACATCATTTCAATGAATTGTTTCATCTGGGGTAGCAAGCCATCGTAGAAGAAACTAATAATTCTGCTCCGATCAAAGCCATGATGAGGACATGCCAGTAACAACTCATTGAAACCTTTCACATGTCTGATAAAAAGTCTTGTTGCTCCTTTGTACGAAGTTCATGATTTGTCTCTTTAAGCCCTGTATCCTGTGCAAATGAAAGAATTTCTTTAGGAATTCTGCTTGTAATCCGAACTAAGTATATATAGAGCGAGAAGGTAAGGCGTTCAACCAATTTTGGCTTTATCTTTAAGTGAGAATGTGAATAGCATGAGATAGATCGTGTCCTCGCTAGTTTTTTCGTCAAAATATGTTAGACATACATCTTTAAATCCATTTATGAGAGCATATGGGTTCTTCCTCTCCAACCCATGAAACATGGGTACGAGTTAAATCGCTATAGGTTTGAAGCTAAAAGACTTTGCGTCAGTGGGTAAGACAAAGCAGGCTGCCCTTCTAGACCTAATGGGTCTTAATATGATCTTTTAAAATTCTAGGCAATCCATTTTGTGAGCATGTATCATTGTTATTGACGTTATTACTATTCATGCCATTAGAATGTATTCTAATTAATCTGTGTCCTAAGTGTCCTAATCCACACAAACAAATTTAAGCACAAGGGTGGTCCTTCCTGAAGCTATTTTAATTTTTATGGGCTTCAAAATATTACTATGCAAAATAGAACAAAATGTATCTACAAAAGCTATATACAAGAAAATGGAACGATTTCACCAAAATTGCTTTTTATGAATGGGAGTTATGATAGGCAAACCGTCTCATCGGAAACAGCGCTAAAAATTTACTTGCCTCAATAAATTGCAACTCCCAAGCGTATGAGGTCAGACAAGTAATAAATTCGATGAGTTCGGATGTCAAATCAACAAGGAGAATTGAGCATAAATCAGAACTCAAAATTAATAAGAGTGAACAAGACCATTTTCAGAGGGTGTGTGAATGTTTGTGAGAGTGTTTTAGCTAACACGATTATTCTAAAATTACTTGAGTATGGAGAAAGCGGGGAGAAGTCAATAATAGAGGTGTGAAGGTGATGTGGGTTCATTTGGGCATGTCTGGCATGATTTGATTTCTAAGCTTTAACTCAATGACGAGCCTTTTTTGATACATCGGAAGAGAAACTATGTTAAATCAGAAGGAGAACCCCCTTGGAAACCCCAACCCCTTTACATCCATAAGAAGTATGATCAAATAATATGATCCATATAAAGTATGATGTGCTAGCATCATCGGACGATACCCTTATGGGGGTTAAGCACAATAGCTAATGAGGAATATGATCAAACAATAGATTTCTTAGTCATAATGATGATGCATCCTTTTGGAATGATCCAACTCCCTAATATAGTCTTGTGAATCAATAAAAGAGAGAAATAACGTAGAAATCTATCATCTAAGCCATACATACATTAGATGCATCAAGAAAACTCAAATCAATGCTAGACAATGCCTTAATTACACCACATCTCATACCACAATATTCTAGCCAAGCTTAATGAGAGAAACAGCAATTTTCATTAAAGAAAACATCATCCTCATCAAAATACAATGGAAAAATATCAAATAAAGAAGTGTTGGATATTGGCCTATTAACCCACTTTTGTTTTGATGATGATCACTTCATTATGTAGTTGCTAATGACTCTAATTGTTTTAGTCTCAGTTTTACATATGTTTATCTTGATGAGGAGACAAAGCAATTAGTGTGAGATGATGGATCAAGGCTATGATGCAAGGTTATTCATGAAGATATTGAACTTTATTATATTTTATGTTTTATTGTCATGTAATCTTTCTTCTACTTCATATATGTAGCCTTGAATAGATGCACACACACACACTCATTATGCCTCCTTTCTATCAATAGGGTTCCTTAGATTCATGTTGAACCCATTACACTTAGTCCATTGCTCAAAACACACTTGGGTGAGATAGATAGGCGCCTGGTGAAGGGTCACCAGACACCTGGCGTGTCAGCTTTCTGATGAGCTGAACACAGCCTTAGTCAGTCGCCTGATAGTCATTGACCATGCATTTGACAGTGTTCCAGACGCCTGACTATTGACCTGCAGATACATGATCAGTAGAGTCAAACTTTCTGTGCTCTCTGTCTTTTTGGACCCGTAATTGCAGCCGTTTTAAGTAGGCTTACCAGGCATATGCACAGTGGATCAGACGTTTGGTAAATGTTCATCAGACGCCTGATGCTTGGATATTTCATCTGTTTTTCACTCTGTCCATCTCATTCTGCCAGACGATTGGAGTTTGTGTTTCCAGGCGCATGAGCAGTTTATCGTTAGGTGAGTTTTTCTAAGAGCCGTTTTCTTGCCTTTAGTGTTGATTTGATAGCTTATTTAAGAACGATTTAGTGGGAATTTTTGGCCATCAATTACTGAAGATAAGAACTCATTTTATTGAGTCAAAACTCCAAGAGCATTATCCTTCTTCTCCTCCTTTCACTTTTATTCTATCCATTGATCTTGCATTAGAGAGGAAGACTTCCAAAGGCAACCAAGCTCCATCTCAAGCACTTTGGATCATCACACTCATGCCTTTATCTTCACGATATGTAAATCTATTCAAGGCATGTGTGAGTGTAATTTTTTTTACAATTTCATTTGAACCTAGCTCTCGGGTTGTGAGAGCAATTTGGCGGGATACACCAAATAGGAGGGTTACTCCTTTGTACCATGTTAGGGTTTGTACTCTTGGGTGAGTTTTGTGCCCCGGTTAGGTAGCATTGTTCCATATTAGGGATTGTACTCTGTTAGAGTTTTTCATGCCCCGGTTAGGGAGCACTAGTGGAAATCCACATCTTGGGTTACAAGTATGGTGCTGGAGTAGGATTGCAGGTTAGGGATCCGAACCAAGATACGTCTATTTGTTTGCGTTTGCATTGGTGTATCTCTTTTCGTGATTGTTTTGCAGTTAATATTCCGCATATGCTTAAATTGTTTAGTTAGCATTTTTAATTGCCAATATACTATTCACATCCCCTCAAGTGTGTTGCGTAGTGGACATGTATCCTACAAGGAGTTTAGGATTTGTCACCAAACAATCCTTTACAAAAGCCTCTCAATCAGCTCTCCTTGCCATTCTCTTCCCTACGTAAGAAAACACTAAAACTAGATTATGAAATGATAAAAGATAATCACCAAACCCTAATGATGAATACATTTTTATAGCCACAAACCCCAAATAAATCTCCACCCTTGGATATGAGTTCAAGGGCCTTCAAGTCGTAGCAGCTGATGAGGGTTTGGGTCACGTTGGAAAGAAATTGGATGAAGATTGCTTCAGAAATTAGTAGCTTAAGCAGCTTAATTCTGTCAGACATCTGTATAAGCTAGCCAGACGTCTGGATGATTGGAGATAGCGGCTTCGAATAAGTCTGGATCAGACGTCTGGAGTGCTATTGCCAGACGTCTGGATGCTTGGTTGCTTGAAGTATCTGGAATCAGATGTTTGGATGAGTTTTTCAAGCTTTTGAAACTCCGCTTGAAGGTTGCTTGAAGTGACAACGATCAGACGTCTGGTGTTGTCTTACTAGATGTCTGGAGCTTGATCTAGCCATTTGGATCATGTACTTCAGATGTCTAGTTATAGTGGGCACAAGTTCTTGAGAGTTGGGAATTTTCACGTACCATGCCTTAGACGGCTGATGAAGCATGGCAAGACGGCTGAAGTTGGTTGGTCAGACGGCTGGGTCATGAACATCAGACGTTTGGGGGAGCTGCTTTTGTGTATCTAAGTTTCAGCTCTCCCTAGATGTTTGGAGGCATAACTCCAGACACCTAGTCCTGTCTTGGCAGCTTCTCTTTCTTGCTTTCAACCTTAATTTTAGCCATTTAAAAATTCTCATAATATTCCTAAAATTCTCCAAAATAGAATGAACTCTAGAATCTATTGAATATCCAGAAATTGTATTATTTAGAGCTTAATTGACATGAAAATACTTGAGGATTCTCATAAAACCAATAGTATTATATGCAATTTTCTACTCTAATAATGGATTCTATCAGATATCCCATGTATATATATCCATACTTCATTGTATATGTACCACATATCCATGTTTATGCTTATGTGAACATCTAAATTATGTGTTTTAAAATTGTTATACTTTTTGATATCACGTTTTATTTTTGCTTGTTGTGCATATGCACATATAATTATATAATATAATGTTTTATACAGTTGTATCCCGGTACCTTATTGTTTACAAATCTATCTTGTCTTGTTCCGTATTAATACCCTCGTACATGCACTTGTATGTGTCTATGTTGCCTAGGTGTGAATGATCGTGCTTTTTATCACATTTGATTCATGCAAGATATGACTCGAAATCTGAAGAAAAGGTGGGATTTGGAGTCGGATTCCGGTTAATATCTCTTCTTTATTTGCATTTGGATCGGGTTTGGATTTGAACTAAACACATGTAGTTACTAATTGCAATTGTTTTTTATTGTACAATAATTTACAAAATTTATGCTTTAGGTTTTCATGAATATTTTTTTTACAGCTTTGTTGGTTAGAATATTGTGAAGCTTATCATAATAACATCATTTCATAAGTGATATTCTATTTAAAAGTTAGTTATTTTGTTTCGAATTAGGGCTTTTCTAAACCTGTAACCGTTTAGTTTCTGTTTGCTCACTGTGTGTATATATAAAGGGGCGAGAAATTTAATTCTATCATTTTCCAAATCTCTGATTATAACATGCTATGTGAGCATAGTTTTCTAATGCTAACCCTACTCCTCCCAGAGCAAACCCCAATTTTTAATTATGGCAATTCTATTCTTCCTCATTTGTCTCCCTCCTTCAACACCCATCAAACCCCCTTAAACTCATCTGTTGGATATTGGAATCTCCCAATATATGGTTTAAAGATGATCAAATGTAATGCATGAATATATGTGTTTGTGCTGTTGTTAGCAAAGATCAAAGATCAAAAGCTCGAGTGTGGATGAAAAAGCATTGTCACGTAGCAAAAAGCTTGACACATGATGGTGCACAAGGCAAGATGACTTGAAGGACATGGAGCAAAACGACAACATTAATCGAGATCAAGATTGAAGAAGACATTTAGGACAAGAAGTCTACATCAATGAAGATATCAAGATGATATATGTAATTGATATAATTTTCCTTTCTTGTTTTAGAACTGATGTTAAAGAGCTTGAATATGCCACACACATGAAACTATAGGAATAAAATTAGAATTAATATGGAATTAATTCTAAATAAAACCCATAGATTTCATACTTAGGACGTTCATTTTTATACTTATTAGTCAACCAATGAACAATCCCTAGTCGACTTATAGAATATGGAAACATTGATTGCTCAGTTCAGTCGACCATTGCCTTATCATTAGTCAATTAATAGTATACCATTAGTTGACTGATGGTTGTGTACTAGTTGACTAAGCAACTAGTTGTTGGCTGAGTTGACATTGAGAATATAACTGTTTTCTAGACGTTGTAGAGGGCTTTTTAGACATTTTCTTTCACTGAATTTCTCCTATGTATATGGATTATTTCTTAGTTATTTAAAGAAGAAAAATAGAGAAGAAAAATATAGAATAATCTCATTTTGCTCTTGTGCTTTTGCTTTCACTTCTTATCTTTTAAGCCATAGTTTCTATTCTTTCAAAATCAAATCTCTAGAATAGAAACCCATTCATATAGCCACATCTTTATCAAGCGCATGAATTCTTCAAGACTATAGAAATTTGTATCCATGCTCTTTTACGTTTTGCCTCGATTGTGAGGTGGTTGCACTCTCTGCTACTTATTTAATATTTGCGAATAATATTTGTTGATTAAGATTCTAAAGTGGTAACTCATTTAGAAATATTAAGTAAAACTTTAAAATACTATTCACCGCCCTTCTAGCGTTCTATTTGTCATCCACAGGACCCATGCACTTGTTATCAGAGCAAGATATATGTAATGTTTTAAGTATTGGTCTGATATCCGTAATATCGGCTGTAATTGCGGTTTTTTTGATGTGTCCGCAACCATCTTAAGACTTCAATATCGGTATTCTATATTGAACCCAATTGCAGCTTAGTATCGAATATTGAAAGATATGTCGATCACTATTATGGTTTCAAATATCATTTGATATTTGTTATTTTCAGCTAATGGGTCTCAGTTGAATTGGATCAGATCCAATTAACTAATTGGATTAACCTGATAACACCCTAAATCATTTAAATATTTTTTGCCCTAATTTTTTTCTTTTTCAGCCCTAATTTTGCTCTACCACATCGTTTTACTTTCGACAACAATTCTCTTTTTATTGAGTTAACATTAAAGCTTAAGCTAACATATCTTAGTCATATAATCGATATTGCATCTTTAAAGATCCAAATTTTGAAGATCTTACTTATAATGTTTTTTAGTAATCTTTGCTGCTGCAAATAGAGTACACAAATATTGACTAGCATATTCTCTTTTGGTATTACTAATTTAAAAATGAGTAATTGCATTGTTTCTGTTCTGCAATTTAGGATTTGCTGTTTTGAAATTTTTGGTAATACTTTGCTCTATCGTTTCATAATTTTTAGAGGCAACATGTTGGGTTTTGGTATTATTTATGTTCTTTGATGGCTTAGTTCAATTCTTGTGTATATTAGGGTTTTGTTATGAGTCCGTTCCGTATTAATTGTAATTAAATGTAACGTATTGAGTTCAGTATACCTTAAACACGCTTTAATGTGAGTTTATATAGTTTATACATGATTTGATATACGCATGGCATGCCTATGATATCTATTTTTAGCATCTGACATGATAGTCTGATATTTAGTCAATATCCCCGATTTATCTTCGCTATTCGCTATCCGATATCATATTGTTAAAGTCGATATGAGACTGGCATTTGATATTTAAAACAATGGCGTCAACAACCTACACATCACAATTCCTCTAAGGGCAATGTACAACACGACCACCATTGTTCACCTGATCTAACTATGGTTATTGGAAGAGGCGGATGCTGATCTACCTCAAGTCTATAAACTTCGATTGATAGAACATCGTGGAGGCACTGTACAACGAACTGACCATATCTTACTCACAATGGACGGACTCCGAAAAACCATGGTCCATGAATATTTTATTCTAAAAGAAAATTTATTCATAATAGGGTTAGATTATTCTAATCCTATTGTGAATAAATTTATTCTAAAAAGAAGAAATTTATTACTTAAAAATGAATGTCATGCGATCAGTGTTCTAAATATCTGATATTTGTCGTGCATCGGCATAGGAAATTTGATATTAGATTGCGGATATCGGGGATATTAACTAAATATCGGAGGCTTAAAAATGATGAAATATGCAAGCATAGATGTATCTAAGAAGATATAAACTATACTAACTCAAACAAAAATATGTTTTGGTTATATTTCTCTTGTTAAACATGAATATCGTGGATATTGATTAAATATCGGAGTGTCATATCAGAAGCTAACAAATGATGTCACATAAAAGCATAGATGTATCTAAGAAAATATAAACTATAGAAACTCAAATAAAATTATGTTTTGGGTATACTTATCTCATCAAACGTGAATACTAAGTAGTAAAGAATACCAAGTAGTAAGTACTAACCTTCATCGGAAAACCCTTGCGAAGATCGAACGTCGATGTCAAAGCTCGATCGATGGAAAAAAGACCCAAAGCTGGAAGGAAAAAATCAAAAACTGAAAAAGAGCTCGACTACTCACCTTGATTGAAAAATACTTCCTTACAAAGATTGAATGTCGGACGTCGAAGCTCAATCAATAGTCATTGAAAATTTCTTTGGATGAAGCTGAGCGGAGCGACGTGATTAGAATTAGGGCAAAATAATGATTATCTCTCAAAAACTCGACGCCTCTCGTTGTTTTAAGTAAATGATTGGGTTGGGTGACTTCGGTCGGATCCACTTTTAAGTGGACCGACAAGCTAACTTTATTTTTAAAAAACTGTGAATTGCGGCCGATATTTCAAAGGGATATATCAGCCACAACCAGATATTGCGGTGATATTTCCGTAAATATCGAAACCGTAATATATAAGCCTATATCGTATCGTTCTAGTATAAAACCAATATTGCGGCCGATATATCATATATTGGTCCGATATTTAGAACACTGCATGAGATGAACCTTAAAATTGAAGAGTTAGATAAAAACATATCTTCGATTAAATTAATGTTTATAGAGATTGCCAATAAAAGAAATGATAAGTTGAACACAAAGAAACATGTTTCTAATATTTTGCATACAAATAAAGCTAAGAAAAACCATGCCTTTATATATAAAAGTTTTGCCTGCAATACTAAGAAAAAATCC
Organism: Scilla litardierei; assembly: GCA_030789695.1. Taxonomy (NCBI): domain Eukaryota; kingdom Viridiplantae; phylum Streptophyta; class Magnoliopsida; order Asparagales; family Asparagaceae; genus Scilla; species Scilla litardierei. The sequence continues at coordinate 51,223 of JAULAV010000089.1, forward strand.
ATTATACATGAAAAGTTGAATAATATAAACATGTGGAGCTTTAAAAATTTGAACAAATAAAGTAAAGATGCTTATGTTATTGACTTTATAAACAATGTGAACAAATCTAAGAATTGTACATATTTGCATTTAAGGAAATCAGATCCAAAATGGATGTGGGATCCGAATGATTAAAAATCTAAAGAACCCAATATATTAAGGTAAAATATCCTAATGTTCAATTTTAAGGTATCTTATAAAAAAGTAATAGTAATAAAATTGAAATCAGTTTTATCATTGAAAATTTTCTTAAAAGTTTAAGATATTAAGTTTACAACAAATCCTTTATAATAACCTTATTGAAAGCTGACTGATACTCTCTGATACAACTGTCATTAGTTGCTAGTGCACACTTACGAGTCGACTAACAGACAGTTTAGTCGACTAATGAGGCTAACTAGGCGAGTAATACAGTTTATAAATTCTGTCAATCTGTGTTAATTCTTTAACAGTTTTTGAGTTGTTTTGAGTTCATATTCTGACTAAGTATATTTAAATATCTAATAACTATCAACTACGATCTAAAATGAAAAGGATACCAAGTTTCATGATTTTTAGGTATCCATAATAAAAAGGGAAGCATACAAGTTGATATCATATTTTTGGTACTCACTTCTTTTGGTGATGCCAAAGGGGGTGAAATACTTGAATGCATGCATCAAAATTGAAAAGAGAAGCATCAAGTCAAGGGGATTTGCATAAAGACATGGAAGTATATACATATTTAAAGTGTTGGTTCCTAGAGTGTTTAAATTTAAGTGTTTTGATTTTGATTTATAAATGTTTGTCATCATCAAAAAGGAAGAGAATGTTTATATTGGAATTCCTCAATATATATTTTGATGATGATCAAATGTAATACTTGCACTATTGTATTTGTGCATCTGTTAACAAAGATCAAAAGTAAAAAGCTCAAGTGTGGATGACAAAGCATTGGCACATAGCAACTAGCTTGACACTTGGTGCACACAACAAGATGACTTGAAGATATCTATGACAAAGGACACGGAGCAAAAAGACAACATCAATCTAGATCCAGATTAAAGAAGATACTAGGACAAGTCTACATTAATGTATCAATATGATTTATGTAATTGATATAAATTTTCTTTCTTGTTTTGGAATGTTACAAAACCGACGTCAATTAAGGGTATCACCTAGTTTCAGGCGGTTTCAGGCAAGCCTGGTCCATTTCGACCAATTTCACCCGAAACCGCTTGAAACATGGTGAAACAGACGATGGTGGGCTAGATCGGAGGTTGATGGAAAGGGAAAAAAGCAAACATTGCAACCCAAATCACAAATAAATTGAAGCTCAAAAAATTGAAACTCAAAAACTCAAAAACTGAAAAAACCAAACAGTGCAACCCAAATCTTATAAAGGAATAACAGCCGTGAATTTCAGAGTTCAGAGTATATCAACTATCAAAATAACACTTAAACTGACACTCAAAAATTGAAAAACTTAATTCGTTCCTTTCAAATCTGCCTTGAAATTCTTTCCAACCACGTTGATCTCACCGAAGATGATCATCGAAGCATTCAGAGAGCAGTTGGCGACAACGATGTCATCGTCGAGTCTTCAGAGAGCACTGCCGCCAGCAAAAAATCTCAAAAGAACAAAGGGCTCGAGGCCTTCGTTTTGATTTAACGTATGTGGCACATAATAACACATCTTGCTAAACATGTTACATTTATTTACAAGTTTGCCATTCTCTTTTAAACCTTTTAACCAAAGGGAATGAAAACTTGTAAATAAATGTAAATTGTTCATCAAAATGTATAATTTGACTAGCAACACTATTAGTGACTAACATTGTGTTGCTGTTCACCTTTCATATTTTGCTAACTATATTGCATTTATTTACAAGTTTACCATTGTGTTTTAGCAATGTACGAAAGGAAATGTCATACTTGTAAAAAAGTGTAATATATTTAGCAAAATGTGTAACATATATAGCCAAACTTTTCTAAATTTTAATTTTTGATAGTATTGTACACTTTAGTTAGAATTCGATATTGTAATACAATTTTGATAGCATCTGATAGCATTTGATTAATACTTTAGTTTTTGAAGTATTTGATATTAGTAATACAAATTTGATTGCATCTGATAGTTAATGATTAATACTTTAGTTTTTGAAGTATTTGATGCTTTAGTATTTGATAGTATTTTATAATTTTTAAAGTATTTGAGTCTACTAATATGAACGAAACGAAACGAAATTCCAAATCCACCAAAGCGAGCGAAACATAAAATTCCTGGAAGACCGAAACCAAAACCGAATCTGAGACCTAACCTCTAAACAATTTCAGAACTTTTAATCTTAATCGTTGATTATTCTGGTCAAATTTAAACCATACTTATACCAAACTTTTTGTCTTAGTCAGCAAACCACATCAAAAACGTTCCTTTTTTGTATGATAGATTCTACTAGAAATCTCATGATTCCAAATCCAGTGTTGGTTTCAGAATCCTTCTTGACACCCCAAAGAAAAACAGAGAGATATCTTGAAACCCCACCTTTTTTACCTGCACAGTAATTTTAGTAAATTAGTAACATGCGGAGGTGGTATACTGCTTGCTTGCTTGTGATGGGAAAGCTAACAATTCAAGATGCAACCATAAGCATTTATAGAACTTGTTTCCCCCTAACTGGGGAGAGGGTGGAAATTATACCCCTAGTTAATTTTGATTAGCATGTTCAATGTTCATACCATCTATTTGCTTCCAAAACATGTTGTACTGTGACACCTTGTAATCCTGAAACGTTCCTGGCTAAGAACAAGATAAATGGTAACACTCTGGAATCCTGGATACCTATAGCCATTCTATTTGAGCTCGCAACTGAAGTAGACTACTCTCAAAACTGTTTTAAGTTGGGTATGCAGTTCTTCTAGGCATTTGAAAACCGTAAACAAGATTTCTAGCTTGTTTGGCAGATTTTGAACTTTGTTTTTTCGCTGTGTGGAATGTACTCTCTACTTTCCAGGTCTTTTTAATACTCAGACCTTACTAGCATTGCCTGCAAGTTTGGAATCAGGATGCTTTTTTCCCGTGTGATTAAGTCATAATAATTCGTGTCTTTATTTCTGCAGGGTTGCTAATAACAAGCCGCTTTCTATTTACAATGATGAAAACTCCTTATCAAGTAACCGGCCTGAAACAGTAAAGAGCAACGTCAGTACTTGGCACACACTTGGAACCCGAGCTGATAGAAACAAAGAAAATACTTCGGCCCCCACCATATGGTCATTGTATAAGGTTTGGTCTTGTCCAGATGATTGGTTAAGTGAATTTGTATACATCAGCTATAATTTCTGATTGAAGTTAATTATAATGCTTACCTATCATTATTCAATCAGGTTCCACCGAAAATGGGCAGTAGATTGCTTCCAGCTACTTCAAGCACCCGTATTGAGGTGTTAGCCGATGAGGAATGTGCAGAGTATGTTCTCCTTATACCGTTAATAAAAGCTTCCTAGTGGAGCACAGTTTCATTCGCACGCCATGAAAATAATTCTATTAGTGTTATTTGATCAAAACACTATAGCATAATAGTCTCTTAAAGATGAAACTAATTGCCCTTTAATAGAACACTTCTTATTTAAATGTAACAGGCTTAAAAGTAAGATGGAGAAAACACCAATGGTTACTTGCAATCTTCAACGAGTTTTCTCGATATGTTCTATGCAAAACAGATGTGCTTTTCATACTAGGTTATTAGTGACAAAAATAGATATCAGACTTAAAACTTTCAACGGAAATGTGATAAGGCAAAGCTTCACAATGAGATACAGTTGGTATACTTGAAGAGACAACAAGCAGCTGGGTTTTGATTGGTTGGGCATTAACGTTTAGGCAATGTGATTGGAATAGGTTTGGGATTTAAGCACATGCTTTAGTTATTATGTGGGAACGAACATAACACTTAAATCAATCAGAAAAAAGAAGTCAGAACAAACATATAAAAGAAGTATAAGAAAGACCAGTGTGGCTGCATAAGTGGCAATAAGTAGGGAGCAAGGAAATATATTGAGGATAGGAGAAACTTTTAAATTCGTAATCTTGAATGGTGTCTTCTTCTACCCATTTGATTCAAATTGAAAATATTATGAGATTCATGGGAAATTATTGTTAGGAATAATCTCTCTTGTATTATTCCAAGGGCAATAGCCCGATATATATAGAGTACATGGAAAGGTAAATAAGCACAAAAGACCCTATACAAAGGGACATATACATCTAACACCCCCCCCTCAAACTCATGGTGGATCAACAACACTGAGTTTGGAAAGGTAAAAACTGTGCTGTGCTCTGGTCTGGGCCTTTGTGAAGAAATCTGCAAGCTGATACTCAGAAGGCACATACTGTAGAGCAATAACCGCATCCCGAACCTGTGAACGCGTAAAAGAGGCGTCCACACCAATGTGCTTGGTGAGCTCATGCTTCACCGGGTCACGAGCAATACTGATGGCACCTGTACTGTCAGACAACAAAGGAGTAGGTGTGGAAATAGACACACCAAAATCCTCAAGTAACCAACGGAGCCAAACAATCTCTGCCGTCAATAAGGCCATAGCACGCAACTCAGCCTCTGCACTCGATCGAGAAACCGCCTGCTGCTTCTTGGTCTTCCAAGTGATGAGAGAGCCACCCAGGAAGACGCAATAGGCAGATATAGACCGACGATCAGAAGGATCACTGGCCCAAGTCGCATCAGAGTAAGCATGGAGCTGTAAAGGGCCAGAGCGTGGAAAGAATAATCGACGGTGGCTGGTCCCGCGCAGGTAACGCAGGACACGAAGAAGATGGCTGTAGTGAATCTGAGTCGGGGCAGAAACAAACTGGCTCAGGATGTGCACGGAATAAGAAATATCCGGCCGAGTGATCCCAAGATAGACCAGACTACCAACAAGATGGCGATAACGAGTGGGGTCCGGAAGAGGCTCACCGTCAGTAGAGCATAGATGGACATTCAGCTCCATCGGTGTATCAGCGGTACGCTGATCAACAAGAGAAGCCCGATCAAGAAGATCCTGAATATACTTCTCCTGAGAGAGATAGTAGCCATCAGGTGTGGAGGAAAACTCAATCCCCAGAAAGTAACGAAGAGGGCCAAGATCCGTCATAAGAAACTGCTCGCTCAGCCGTGCTTTCACAAAAGCAATAAACTGGGGATCATCTCCAGTGATAATCATATCATCCACATACAAAAGGAGAAGCGTCCGACCACGAGAGGAGGTATGAACAAATAGAGCAGGATCATGATTACTCGCAATAAATCCAGCAGCAGTGACGACAGAAGAGAACCGCTGAAACCAAGCACGGGGAGCCTGCCGAAGACCATATAGAGAGCGACGAAGGCGACAAACCATGCCCTCAGGGACAGAATAACCAGGTGGTGGTCGCATATAAACCTCCTCATCAAGAACGCCATTGAGAAAAGCATTCTTGACATCAAGCTGGGAAATAGTCCATGAACGAACAGCAGCAACAGCAATAAGACTGCGAACAGTAGTCATATGAGCAACAGGGGCAAATGTCTCCTCAAAATCTATCCCATGCTCCTGCTGAAAACCGCGCGCTACAAGACGAGCCTTGTAGCGCTCCAGAGTACCATCAGATCTGGTCTTGACCTTGTAAACCCACTTGCACGTGATAGGACGAACACGGGCAGGCAGGGGTACAAGATCCCACGTACCAGTACGCTCAAGCGCAGCAATCTCCTCGGCCATAGCATGCTGCCACTCCTGGTGAGCAGCGGCATCCCGATAAGAGGTCGGCTCAGCAAGAATAGCACCCAGAGAAGTAAACCTACCAGGAGGGCGTAGTGACTCACGATCACGAAGGTGGTAACGAGGAGGGTCACTGGAGGAAGAGGGCAACTCAGGAGGGTCACTGGTAATAGAGGGCATCTCATGAGAAGGCACTGCAGGAGGATCCGCGACTCGCTGACGACGAGTGTAGTGAAGAGGAAAGGGAGAAACATGTCCTGGGGTAGGTGCAGAGGTAACCGGAGGCACTGGTGGTGGAGGCGAGGGCACATGTGATGGAGGTATGGGTGGTGGAATGGTGGAGAGTGGACTATCAGGAAAAGTGAGAAACAAAAGAGGCTCAACAATAGAAGCCGGACTGGAAGATGAAGAAGGACGAGGGAAGAAGGGACGAGACTCATCAAAAGTCACATCACGAGAAATCCGCATCCGTCGAGCGACAGGATCCCAACACCGATATCCCTTGTGCACAGCACTATATCCAAGAAAGACACACTCAGCAGACTGGGCTGTCAACTTGGTGCGCTCACGAGGGGCCAACAAGACATAGCAGACACAACCAAAAAGACGAAGCTCCGGATAGGACGGCAGATCTGGAGGTGGTGTAGGAAGGCGCTCAAGTGGAATCGCACCCTGAAGAGGAGAAGATGGCTGCAGGTTGCTGAGATATGTAGCAGTAGACACAGCCTCAGCCCAAAACTGAGGGGGAACAGAGGAAGCAATCATAAGAGCACGAGCAGTCTCAAGTAAATGACGATGCTTGCGCTCAGCAACGCCATTCTGGGCATGAGCACCAGGACAAGAAAACTGTGAGAGAGTGCCCTGGGTATCAAGAAAAGCACGAAGGTGCCGAGATAAGTATTCTCCAGCAGAGTCAGCACGAAGAACCCGAATGGGAGTGCTATACTGTGTTTGGATCATGGTAGCAAAAGATTTATAGATAGACAAAACCTCAGTACGAGAGGACATAAAGTATATCCAAGTATAGCGAGAAAAGTCATCTATAAATATAATATAGTAGCGATGACCCCCTTTCGAAACGAAGGGGGCCGGACCCCATACATCTGAGTGAACAAGATCAAAGGGACTCTGAGAGACAGACTCACTAGTAGGATAAGGTAGCTGTAACTGTTTGCCAAGTTTACAGCCCATACAGTCTAAAGACATATCACCAGAGACATACCCCAATAAACCTCTACGAACCAAAGAAGAAAGACGCGAACCACAGAGATGTCCTAAGCGATGATGCCACTGGGCAAACGAACCGGTAGACGAGGCAGCAGAGGCGGAGGCAATAGTCGTGACGGGAGGACTGGCAGAGGCAGCGGAAGGAAGATGAAGCCAGTCAAGCTCCCAAAGACGTGGAGAATCACGCCTGCGGGGGCCAGAACCAACTAGAGTGCCCGTGCGACGATCCTGGATAGAACAAGAGTCAGAGTCAAGAATAACACGACAACCATGATCAGTAAGTTGGCCTGCCGACATAAGCTGCATGGTGAGTTTTGGAACAAGGGACACAGCAGGGACATGAAAAGTGGGACTAGAAAGTGTGCCTAGACCTGTAACTGAAAGTGGGGTGCCATCTGCAGTAAGAACTGTGACAGAGCGGGAGGGAGTACTAATGGAATGTAGAGTGGTAGGGTCAGGAGTCATATGAAATGAAGCACCAGAGTCAAGGATCCAAGGAGAGGTATCTGAGGTGGAGGAAGATGGTGGCGCAGTACCTGGAGGCTGACTGGCAGAAGAAGCAGAGCCTGATGCCCCAGAAGCAGACATCCGACGAAATAACGTGAGAAGCTCCTGCTCAGTATCAGATGAGGCAATGCTCCTCTGAGATGTGAAACCCCCAGTGTGAGTCTCCTTCTTCTTCTTGGCAGCAGCCTGATCCCTCCGCTTCCTGTTACAATGTGCATCCACATGTCTGTCTCGGTGGCAGTAGGTGCAGCGTCTGGTGTCACCTCGCACAGGTACTGTAGGAGAAGGCAGATCTGGTGTGATAGGAGCAGGAGAGGCAGGAGCACGGGTTGCCAAAACAGAAGCAGAAGGTGCTAGAAGACCAGCAGTACGAAGGCGAGTCTCCTCAGTACGAATAGCAGCAAGAACCTCCAAGAACGTCACGCGTGGGTGACGGGCAAGCAGCTGGGCACGTATCTGCTCGAACTCAGGCCGAAGGCAGGTCAAAAAGTCATAGACCCGACGAAGCTGCAGGTGGGAGTGCTGATGCTGGCAACACTGGCAGATACGACAGATCGCTGGTCCCAAAGAGTCGAGCTGACGCCAGATAGAAGATATCTGTGCATAAAACTCATCGACCGTGGCATCACCCTGCTGAAGAGCCTGCTCCTGTCTGACGACAGCAAGGTAGAGGGAGTCACCGGTAGGCTCATAGTGAGAGCGAAGATGATCCCACATCAGCTGAGACGTCGCCAAACTCACAATGTCACCAGTCAGGGACACATCAATGCTAGCGATGAGGATGTTGGCGGCACGAGCATCGTCATCACACCACCGCCGATAGAGAACATCCTGAGAGGAATAAGCCGCAACAGCAGTTGCAAACGCATCTGTTGCTGCCTTCTTGGCAGTGTCATCAGCAGTGGGAGGGAGTGGTGTCTCGCCGGGAAGCACAGGTCGCGGTGGACAAGGACGATCGCCAGTAAGAAGGTCCCAAAGGCGCTGACCGCGCATATGGAGACGAATGTGCGGTACCCACTCCTTATAATTAAGGCCATCGAAAATCAATGAACACCTAGGGATAGCAACATGATGGTGATGAAGAGGTAGATCCGTGGGAGCCGCCATATGAAGAGAACAGATCCGTAGGAGACGGAGGGTAGATTGTGGCAGACGGCCAACGGCAGCGGCACAGGGGGAACCGGTAACGACACCGGGCGCAGGCGACGGCGCGGTCGCGGCGCGGGCGGATGCTGCGGATCTGGGCGCAAATCAGAGGGATCCGCGAATCTGGGCGCGGCGCGGGCTGCTGCGGATCTGCTGCAGACGAAAAGCCGCCACGATCGGAGGTGGGGACGCGGTAGGAGAAGATCCGCGGCAGACGAAGCAGATCAAGCAGGCGGACGGCAGCAAGAACCAGCAGCAGGCGGACGATGCTTGAAGAATCACCGCCGGGTCGACACAGATCAAGCAGGCAGACGAAGGCGAAGTCGGATCGACTTGTGCGGAGTCGGAGCGAAGTCGGATCGAAGGCGTGCGGAGCGACTTGTGCGGGTCGAAGTCGGATCTGCATCAGGCGGGCGATGCTCGACGGCAGCGTCTTCAATCGGATCGAAGCAGGCAGACGAAGGCGAAGTCGGATCGACTTGTGCGGGGTCGGAGTGAAGTCGGATCGAAGGCGTGCGGAGCGACGGCAGCGTCTTCAACGGATTTTCGTCTCCACCGGGCAAAGGGATCGACGGCAGCGTCGTCACTGGCAAGGGATTCTCGAGGGGGGGGGGGGGGGGCGACGCGTGCGGATCGACGCGTGCGGACGAACGCTCGAAGGGAGCGAGGGGATTCTCGAAGGCGGACGAACGTTGTGCGTGATCGGACACGGCGGCGCGGCGGCGCGAAGACCTAGAATAATAATTTTAATTTTGGATTTTGCGGGAGAGAGAAAAATCGGCTAGGGTTCTAGGTTAAACCTAGCTCTGATACCATGTTAGGAATAATCTCTCTTGTATTATTCCAAGGGCAATAGCCCGATATATATAGAGTACAGGGAAAGGTAAATAAGCACAAAAGACCCTATACAAAGGGACATATACATCTAACAATTATGACAAACTATGTGGAGAGCACAATTTTGAAGCAGGGTCCGCACAGGCGTGATCAGATTTAACTCCTCATTTCACTAGAAAGCTTTTCCTTGATGGTGCTAATATAACAAAAGTCGGTTCGCAAAAGCTGCAAAAGGCGTTAGTGCAATTGACTAATGCATCTTGCGGTTTAAGCTTCATTGAATTTAGCTGGTTTCTTTACTTGTTATACTGAAATGTTGAGGACGATTTATGTACAATCTAAAATTTTGTTTATTGTTTATCATTCCTAGTTTTTATGGCTTCATAATTTCAGCAGCTCTTTTTCTCTCTTAAATGCAACATAAATTATGTTTGAAGTAAATGGAGCAACAAATATTTCTGTCTTAGGCCACCACTGACCGTCCATTGGTTTCATTCTCCTTCCTATCATCATCTCTGCCACTAAAATATTATACGAACATCGACGAATTCTTTTATTCTCACCGAAAGGCATTGCCAGATCCAAGCTCATGTCCTCTTCTTTGTCCCTTTGGAGGAGGAAGTACTGCTTGTTCTTTATGGACGTTATCAATTGCTATTGTTATGACTTATGATACAAATACATGGGATTTTCTTTGTATGAATTCGGTTCGGATTCAAGTGAAGAATTGGATTTGGGTTTGAAGTACTATTAGGTTTTGAGCTTTTAACTATTAGGCTATACATATGTATGAGTTATTAGTCTATGGTTGAGGCTCTAATCCTCTGTTACCGTGGAGGGTAACTATGGCATAAAGAAGCCACACGTAGTTTTCCATTGTTTTCCCCAACAAAATTTTTATTTATCCAAACATTAATTATCCTTGAAATTTTCCTGTATCTACATATTGTAAAAAGTGAATGATCTTTCAAACTGGACATACATCAATTTGGGTGGAATTAGTATAAATCTTGGTGTGTTAGATGCATCATTTTTTATTTGTGTTCTATTATTATTATTACGATTGGTTATGAATTTTAGTGCAATGTGCTTATTGGTTTGATAAGACATATCCCTAACAAGTGGTATCAGAGATACTGGAGTTTGAATTAAGTTCAAGATGATCGGTGAAAAGTTCATTTAGAAGCAATATAACTAAAGGTGTAATAGATTTGGGTTCGTATGCGAGTGGATCATATACGACGATTGGTAGTTCATACTACAAGATAAAAAAAGTTCAATTGAAAGGAAAATTTTAAAATATGCCAATATAAAATTAATGATATATTACGGAAGGATGGGATGTATAAATTTATTATTCTTTGATAGGTGTTAATGTGATGAATATCACTTCAAGTTCACTATGAATTTGGTTATTGCGGTGTTGAGTTTGGAGTTATAATTGTAAGGGGGATTTGCTGGATATGCATTTAGTTGGTTATGCTTAGTATGAAAGATCACTAATCAAGTGACCTAACATCATGTGAAGTGCTTAGTTGAAGGTGGAGATTATGCATATGTTAGGGATAATGATTGACTCATATGGTGGTATGTGTTAGTATTAAGGTGGAGCATTGTGAATTGTGATACAAACATATGTGAGTTTTCATAGGATGTGGTTTCTCTGTTTGAATTTGGTTTGGATTCTAGTGAAGAATTTGATTTGGATTTTAAATTATATTGGGGTTTGGGCTTTTAACTATAAGGCTATTTGTATATGAACCATTAGTCTAGAGTTTCAGGCTCTAATAGTTGAGTTATCGTAGTGTAGATCCTTTGTTACTGTGGCATATAGAAGCAATTTTTGAGTCAAGTTTCGGTTGTTTTCCTCAAACATATAAAAATCCATTAGGGTTGGGAATTCTCTTGTATCCAAGTTCATATGCATTGCAATCTAAGTTTATGAGAATTGATAAGGCCTTTCCGACTGGATATAGACTAATATGGATAGAAGCAGCATAAAACTTGATGTCAGGTGCATTGTTTTGTTTTGATTTGTGTTCTATTATTGTTATTACAATTAGTTATGGATATTATGTGTGGAGATTGCTGTTTACTTTGATTGGTGATTCACACAGTCTAATAGGGATGAGAATGAGCCGGGCTGGGCCAAATAGATGCCCAATTCAAATGGGCGAGCTTTCGGGTCCAAAACCCATATAACAATGTCCAAATGAGCATAAGCAGGCGTTGGGCCAGCGCATTGGGCCTATCTTAATTAGAAGTTTATAGAAACTTATTGGAAAATAATCTAAATAGATCAAACCACCAGCTAATTCAAAATACAATCCAAAATTGCAAATCAAAGGCTACATCCTATAACATATGCATATAATATACAATTTTAATGTTATTCAAACAAATGTCATTCAATTTGAAAAGAAACCTAAATTCACCGATGAAAGAATAATGGAAACTTGTATACGAGAGATCAAACAATCAAGAGAGCTTCAATATCCATACAAAATTGGAAGAAAACCAACTGAAAGACTTTGAATCAAAGAACATATACAAAACAAACGATATAAATGTAATATATATGTAATGCACCAAGGCAGTGTTCTCCTCTCTTCGTGTATCTGTAAGAGATTGTTCTAGGTTTGCTTCTTCAAATGATGACAAAAGTCACGATGACTTCCCAAAAAGGATCCAAGCACCAACATCGCGCTTGAACTTGCACTTGCATCTTTCAAGGAAATATAAATGAGCCCCCTATCTGATTCGTTTGCGATGGGGGCGTTGATCGCAATCCAGAGCAGTGATATTGTGATGCCGATGAGCCCTAACCAAACAAACACGATTGTAGGCATCCTCAAGTTGATAATGTTCAGCATTTCAGCTTTTACAAGCTCGAAACTCACTTCTTTTCAAAAAATTATCGATATCATTTCTTGTTTAAGAGCAAGCAGGACGCTGCATAAGAAAATTAAATACCTACAGAGTAGATACATTTGGCATCCATAAGATTGCAATCTATCATCATATTGCTGAAAAAGGAACATTTCTGCATTCATTTAACCCAATATCAATTAAGAATGGACCTTGCACTCTGATGCTACAACAGAACCAAGGCAACCCAGAGGATTGTTCGTTGCCCCTCGTAAATGCAAGAACTCGATAATATTTAAGAACATATTGAAAAAATCCTACATTCCTAGCTGAACTTTGACTTCTCTATGGAAGCAAGGCTTAATTATGTAAGCTCAAATTTGTCATGATACCTGGAAAGGTTTTATTTTTCTAAAATAGTAGTAATGCTCAAATATTATATATACCTCTCTGTGATACCCTTCCTCGCATTAAAGGTTCTACTATATATAGTCAACATGAAAATGCGAATTTACTCAACTATCGTAAAAGAGGCTATGATCAACACAAAAATTTTAAGTTACGATTTAATATCCTTTTAATGCAGAAAAGGCATGAGCAAAATCTAATCAACGTAATTAATAAAAACTATCAAATAGCCAGCAAGTAAAATAGACGAGAACTTACTGTTTTAATATTATCACATGTTTGAAAAACAGTATCTTTGCAGTCTTCATCCAGTAGCAACAACAAACCCTTCTCTGCTCTCAAGGGCCCTAGCCAGTTGATTCACAAGCAATGCTCCCTGAGTGAGAAATAAAAGTAAAATAAATTATTTTTAAGGGCTTTGAATTTGTACAATACCCAGTTGATTACATACAATATTCTTTGAATTTATTCTTCTAAGCACTCGTATACTAATCTTTTGATGCGGACGCACCAAGCCCACACGTGGGGGGAGCGGCTAGAGCGGAGCCCACGATCACGTACTTTCGCAGGAGGAGACGTGGGGGCGGGAATTAATCATTTCAGGGGTATTTTGGTCTTTCCAGACCAAATTAGTAAATCCCTTTTCTTATATTTAGGTCTAGCTGTCATTAGGGATGACTCATGCTTGATTTGTGAAAACACTTTGAGTTATCATCTGTGAGGGTTCTTTGGCTTTGATCCGTACATTCAAAGCTAGGAGACAGGATCTCGTCTCGAAGGAGATCCAATTATCTTTTGTTCTTCGCAAATCATTCTCAATATATTTCCTCTTTTTATATTTTTCTACCTTAAATCACTGTTTTGATCTAATCGGCAAGTGAAACGTATCAAATTGGTATTAGAGCGGTGAGATCTAATGGCGGGAGGGACAAGAGGCGGCGCGACGGAAGAACGGCTTCAAGGGTTTCGTGAAGAAATCAACCGCGAGATGGAGAAATTGAAGAAAGCCATGGGCGATGATATTCAAGCATTGAAGACGGCCATGGAGATCTCCAACAAGGATCACGCCCATACGCAAGAGGACATCCAAGTCGAACTCAAACACATGAGGATCGAGGCGGCGAAAACGGCGAGAGAGGTTGCGCAGATTTCGACGATGATGACGATGCTCTAGACCATCTCGGCGGTTATCGGAGGAGATCGAGACAAAAACCCGGAAGGGTTTGTCGTCGAAACGGCGGCTACCAACTCTCCAAACCAAGGCGACGGTTGGCCAAACCCTCTAGGGTTTGCGGGGGAAGGCAGCGGGGCCCACCAGGCCACCGCGGCAAGCACGGCAGGCCCAATTGGGCCTGCCGGAAGCGCGACAGGCCCAACTGGGCCTGCCGAAAGCTCGACGGGCCCAGCGGGGCCTGGGGGGCTCGACGGGCATTGTCGCCCCCCGGCGGCGACACCCCCTGGCGGGGGTGTCTGGAGGCGGGGCGCCCTCGATATGGGGCGCGGGAGGCGGGGCGCCCCCGACAGGGGGCGCTGGATGTTGGGTGGCCCTATTTGGGGGTGCGGCAGCCCCGGTAGGGCCTCGGAGTGGCGCCACAGCCTGGGCCACCCCTCCTGGGGACCCGGCGACGCGTTTGGAGGCCCGACGAGACCACTGAGGCCTTTTGGGGGTGTGGAGGGGTTTGTTCAGCCCCCAGGAGCGACGACGAGACCCGACGGAGGAAGAGGGGCTCCCGTGATGACGATTGGGGCCCCTGCGGCCCAATTTTGGGGCCCAGGGGGGCCATCTGGAGGGCCGGACATCGCCCGTTCAGCAACACGGAGGGGCTAGAGAGCCCATTTTTGCGCAGCCACCACGACCACTGGAGTGTTTGGGGAACTATACCCCTGAGGGGGATTTAGAGAGACCTCAATGGCCTGATGAGCTGTACGAGGGAGGCGACGGAGGCCCCGGAGGGGGGCAGGGGGGGTGTGATGGTGCATGGAGGCGGCCGTGGGGGGGTATGGAGGACAGTATGGAGACATAAACGCGGATCGACGGCTGAAAAAGCTGAAGATGCCGACGTTTGATGGTACCGATCCTGACGGCTGGGTCTACAGAGCGGTGCGCTACTTCCAGGTGATGCAGCTTACAGAGGAGGAGGTCCTGTGGGCTATTGTGATCTACTTTGAGGGCAAGGCCCTAGCCTGGTACAGATGGAAGACAACCTGCTCCCCCTTTCACACTTAGGAGGAGCTTTCTTTATACCTCCTCGATAGGTTCCAAGAGAAGGCAGGAGGGGACTTATATGAGCAGCTTTCAGCACTGCGGCAGGAGGGGACAGTTCGAGACTTCGTGGAGAGGTTCGAGATGTTGGCCAGCAGGTTACGAGGGGTGTCCGATCAGGTGTTGATTGGGAGTTTCATGAGAGGACCGAAGCCCTCGATACGGGCGGAGCTTCGGATGCAGAGGCCCAACGACTTGGAGGATGTCCTTCGCATGGCCTATATGGCGGAAGAGAAGCATACTGAGGAGAGGCGCCTTAGAGGGACTTGGGGTGCTCAGGGTCAGCGCAGTCCAGCAGCACCGGTCCCTCCACGCCCAGCAGCAGGAGCACCAACGGAGCCTAGAGGAGAGGTCCGACCAGGAGTGGTACCCGGCAGACGGCTGACCGAGGCAGACATGCGGGCGAGGCGTGCAGCAGGATTATGCTTCCGATGCGATGAGAAGTTCAGCCCCGGTCACCGATGTGCGAGCAAGTTGCTGCAGATCGTGATCGTACCCGATGAGGACTATGAGAGGAGGAGGTGGAGCCAGAGCTGAGTCGAGGATGAGGTGCATGTGCACATGGACGTAGCGGAGGTTTCCCTGAACTCTGTGGTAGGATTCACTCCGAATCATACCATGAAGTTATCAGGGACATTAGAAGAGCAGGCAGTGACCGTACTTATTGACAGTAGGACGACTCACAACTTCATTTCAAAGAAGTTGGCGGAGCGTCATGGGCTGGAGCTGAGCACGTTGGAGAGATTCACAGTGTTGCTGGAGACAGGGAAGATGGAGGAGAGCAAGGGGCTCTGCAAGGGGGTGTGCTTGATGCTGCAGGGCATACAGATAGTGGAGGACTTCTTGCCGCTGGAGTTGGGGAATGTGGATGTCATTCTGGGGGTACAGTGGCTGAAGAAGTTGGGGGAGATGAAGGTGAACTGGAAGCTTCTGCGGATGGAGTTCTAGGACGGCGAGCGGACGGTGGTGCTGACCGGAGACCCTACACTCTGTTTTTCGGTGGTGGCCTTCAAGGCCATTACTAGGGCGTTGCGGGATGAGGGTGAGGGGTTCCTGGTGGAGTGCCATGGGTTGTCGATTGAGGAGGAGGAGCAGCAGACAGAGACCGCAGAGGAGGTGGAGCCGGTACTGAAGCAGTATCAGGAGGTGTTTCAGAGCCCACATGGGCTGCCTCTGAAGAGGGGACACGAGCATGCGATCGTGCTACGGGGAGATGGGGCTCCAGTCAGCGTGTGGCCATACAGATACCTGCATTCGCAGAAGGATGAGATAGAGCAGATGGTGCGGGAGATGCTGCAGGCGGGGGTAATACATCCCAATGTGAGTCCTTTTTCTAGCCCAGTGCTGTTGGTGAAGAAAAAGGACGGGAGTTGGAGATTCTGCGTCGATTACCGGACGCTGAATAGGGAGACTGTCGCAGACAAGTTCCCTATTCCGGTAATTGACGAGCTGTTAGACGAGCTACATGGAGCAGCGGTCTTTTCGAAGATCGACTTGAGAGCAAGGTACCACTAGATACTGATGCGGCAAGAGGATGTGCCGAAGACCGCGTTTCGGACCCATGAGGGGCATTACGAGTTTCTCGTCATGCCTTTTGGCTTGACAAATGCTCCGTCGACGTTCCAGGCCCTCATGAACAAGGTGTTCCAGCCTTACTTACGGCGGTTCATACTTGTATTTTTTGACGACATCCTGGTCTACAGCCGGGATATGGAGGAGCACATAGGCCATTTGGAGGTGGTATTCCAGGAGCTGTTGGCGAACCAGCTCTTCGCCAACAGGAAGAAGTGCAGTTTCAGGTAGCTGCGGATTGAGTACTTGGGCCATGTAGTGTCGGCAGAGGGGGTTGCGGCCGACAGGTCGAAGATAGCAGTTATGCTAGATTGGCCGCTGCCTACTACACTACGAGCTTTGAGGGGCTTTTTGGGGCTGACGGGCTACTACAGGAAGTTCGTCAAGGGCTACATCACGATTGTTTGGCCTCTCACCGAGCAATTGAAGAAGGGCGGTTTCAAGTGGGGGGAGGATGCCACCAAGGCTTTTGAGGCCTTGAAGGTGGCTATGACAACGACGCCGGTTCTAGCCTTGCCGAATTTCAGCATATCGTTCGTGGTGGAGACTGACGCCTCGGGGTACGGGCTAGGGGCGGTGCTTATGCAGGAGGGTAGGCCCATCGCCTATTTCAGTCAGGTGCTGACCGATAGAGCACGACTGAAATTGGTCTATGAGCGAGAGCTGATGGCCATAGTTTTCTCGATGCAGAAGTGACGGTCATACCTGTTAGGGAGGGAGTTCGTGGTCTGCACGGACCAGAGGAGCCTCAAGTACCTACTGGAGCAGAGGCTCGTCACAGAGGAGCACCAACATTGGTTGTCCAAGCTGGTGGGGTACCGGTTCGAAATCGAGTACATGCCCGGATTGGAGAAGAAGGCTGCTGATGCCTTGTCACGTCGGGAGGAGGGCATCGATTTGAGGGCGCTGTCGCGGCCTATGTGGTTGGACTGGGATCCGATGCTACAGGAGGCAGACGCAGATGCGGAGTTGAGGCAGCTCCGGGAGAGGCTGCAGAGTGGCGAGGAGGGGCCGGCTGGGTACTCGTTAGCAGGGAGCAGATTGCTGTACCAGGGGAGGATGGTGATACCACGGAGCTCAGAGTTCATCCCGGTCCTTTTCCAGGAGTTCCACAGTTCGGTGACGGGGGGCCATTCAGGGGTACATCAGACCTATCAGAGGATGGCCAGCGAGCTATATTGGCCTGGGATGCGGAGGAGAATTGCGCGTTTAGTCGTAGCTTGTGACGTGTGCCAACGTCACAAGTAAATGGCCATGGCCCCAGCAGGACTGTTACAGCCGCTGGCGTTGCCAGAGAGGGTCTGGGAGGAGGTGACGATGGACTTCATCGATGGGTTACCCCGGTTAGAGGGCTACACGGTGGTATTTGTGGTGGTGGACCGCCTGAGTAAGTACGTGCACTTCATTCCGTTGAAGCACCCTTACACTGCAGTGTCGGTGGCTACGACTTTCACGAGAGAGGTGATACGGTTGCATGGAGTGCCTGCTTCCATAGTGTCCGACAGGGACCAGGTTTTTTTGAGCGGCTTCTGGCGGGAGCTATTCAGGGTGCATGGTACGGTCCTGAAGAGGAGTACAGCCTACCACCCCCAGACCGACGGCCAGACAGAGGTTGTCAACCGCAGTATAAAGACTTACTTGCAGTGCTTCGCCTCAGAGACGCCTCGTCAGTGGCATAGGTGGTTGGCTTGGGTGGAGTACTGGTACAACACCTCGTACCACTCTGCAGCTGGGACGACGCCTTTCAGAGTGCTTTACGGGAGAGATCCACCGCCTTTGCTCCGTTTTGGTGACATGCAGACTCCAGTGTCCAAGGTAGAGGAGTACATGGGGGACATGGATGGCTTGCTAGAGGAGCTGCGGAAGCATCTATTAAGGGCTCAACAGGTGATGAAGACCAAGGCTGATGGGCATCGACGTGATGTCAACTTTCAGGTGGGCGATATGGTGTATCTCAAGCTGCGTCCGTACCGACAGAGATCTTTAGCAAGGAGGCAGAATGAGAAGCTGTCAGCTAGATACTTCGGTCCCTACAAGGTGGTGGCCAAAATTGGCCAGGTGGCGTACAGGTTGGAGTTGCCCCCTTCTTCGGTAATACACCCCGTGTTCCACGTGTCGCAGCTGAGGAGGGCGATTGGGGATCAGGCGGTTTCATCCACTTTACCTCATACCTTGACGGAGGACATGGAGGTGCTACTCGAGCCCGTGGATGTGAGGACGGTTCGGCAGGGCCCGGGGCGGCGTAAGGAGGTACTGATCTATTGGACGGGCCTACAGGACTGTGATGCGACGTGGGAGGCCTATGACGTGATACATGAGCAGTTCCCTGACTTCCACCTTGAGGACAAGGTGGCTCTTTTAGGGGGGATTGATGTGGACGCACCAAGCCCACACCCGGGGGAGCGGCTAGAGCGGAGCTCACGATCACGTACTTTCGCAGGAGGAGACGTGGGGGCGGGAATTAGTCATTTCAGGGGTATTTTGGTCTTTCCAGACCAAATTAGTAAATCCCCTTTTCTTATATTTAGGTCTAGCCGTCATTAGGGATGGCTCATGCTTGATTTGTGAAAACATTTTGAGTTATCATCTGTGAGGGTTCTTAGGCTTTGTTCCGTACATTCAAAGCTAGGAGACATGATCTCGTCTCAAAGGAGATCCAATTATCTTTTGTTCTTCGCAAATCATTCTCAATATATTTCCTCTTTTTATATTTTCCACCTTAAATCGCTGTTTTGATCTAATCGGCAAGTGAAACGTATCATCTTTCATCTAAAAAGAAAGAACAGAAAGATGATAAAGAAACCTCACTTTCATCTGCATAACATCAAAGTCGATGATACTATGTTTATATTAATATTTAATGAAATACTAATAGAATATAAACATTCTAAATATTTTGATTGTTACATGTAGAATACTTATTTCGGAGCCAATCCTACGTGCATACCAAAGCTTTTACAGTGGTTGAATTCAAATGGCTACGATATTGATCCACAACTCTGCCTTCATTAGAAGATGACTCTGATGAAACAATAGATAATGGTATTTCTAAGACATCATGAGCCATTTTCAAAAGAATTAGATAAAGTGTTGCATTCTTCTTCCACCAATCTAAAATATTAAAATCCATATTTGACATACGAGAAAATAAATTTTCCTCTAAATAGCTATCAACATCGCTCCTTTTAACCCTTTTCCTAGCATTTTGGGACCAAAAATTTGCAAAATCTAGTTTTGATTTTCTTTTGTTCAAATTGAAAGAAGCGTTCGATTCTATATTTGTTGTCCTAGTACACATATCACCAACAATATCCTTTTTTACCCACCCTCTTATATTGATCATACATTTATGAAAAAATCTCAAAGTTCTCTGACCTTTTTCCACACATTTTATCTCCAAATGCATCATAATACTTATCCTTAATAGCCAATTTTGATCTAGGATCCAAATAGATAAAATAGTTAGAACTTTATTGCATTCATCATAATAGTTTTTAAACTTTTTTGCATTTCTATTGCCAATGTTTTGATAATTTAATCAACATTCGAAGATTCCTCTTCTAAAACATTCTGGATGGTCCAAATTTCTATGAAATACAAATTAGAAGAAGGATACTTGTAACCAGAAAATACTTCAGTTGTGTCTACAAATGTTTTTAAGAATATTGTTATTATCTCAACTTTATTCCAATCATTAATAGTTGGAGTATTGATATCCTTATAAGCTCTTCTGTATATCTAACAAATTCATCCTTATATGATAAAGTATTATGAAGCATTTCATATTTAGAATTCCGCATTGTGGCTACATTCAAAACTAAGACTTTTTAGTAGGCAACTTAAGCAATTGAGTAATTCCATTAAATGTTTGCATTCAGGAAGGACTGTAAACAACATGCGTGATTAGATTCCGAATGTGTTTAATAGACTCATCTATGACTTTAATTCCATACTGCACCACAATGTTCAAAATATGTGTGCAACATCTGATATGTATATGTTCACCATTGAATAACAATTTCTCACCAAAATCCCTTTTAAAATTTCTTATCAATGTATCATTCGTACTACAATTATCAACAATGATTGCAAATAATTTAGCATCTAAATCCCACCGAGCAAGACAATTTTCAAGACCATCAGTGAGCGCAAGACTTGTGTGAGGAAAAGAGACTTTTTGAAAATTTAATATCTTCTTCTTCAACATGAATTCTTCATCAACATAGTGTGCAATAAGAGTCAAATAACCAAGTTTTTGATTTGAAGTCCATAAATCAATAGTAAAACTCACGATGTAATCTAACTCTTTCAAAAAATTATGAACAGTAACAGCTAGCAGTGCATATCTTTGGGTTTCGATCTGTTTGAGTGTTTGATGAATAATGATGGTAACAGTTAATGCATTCTTTTTTAAACTTCACCATTCAGTTGTTATCATGGCACGAACTCCTTCCAATAACTTGCTAACTCCATCAATGTCAACGAATCCAATCATTCAAGATACATATAAGATTTCTCGATATTCAGATGATGAAATAAAGGATGTCGAAGTAATGACGAGTAAAAAAAGATCTGAAGTGTGGAATTAATTTACAATTGAAAGATAACCTGATAACACATCTAAAGCAATTTGCAAGTATTGTAAGCATATACTTTCCTATTCATGTAAATCAGAAACAACTCATTTAAATCGACAGCTCTTGCAGAAAGAAACCTCATAAAGATATGAAACAAATGTTGCTCAGCAAATCTCTAAAATGTGATGACATAAGGATTTTTAAGTTTCATTAAGAAGTAAGCAAAAATTCTAGGCAAAACTCCTTATTTGTGCAGAACTTCCATTAAAATAAGAGAACATCTGTTATTCATCACTTTTGTGAGGAGCTTGCAGCCTTTGTTTATAACAATTTGCAGTCATACAAATAGAAATGATTGTATTTTTTGGTTTCAAGAAGAAAAACATAAGCTTCATAATTTTTTGAAAGATTTAGATTACAGTCTGAGTTTTACTATTGATTTATGGACTTAAAATCAAAAACTTGGTTATTTGACTTATACTGCAACTTATGTTGATAAAGAATTCATGTTGAAGTAGAAGATATTAAATTTTCAAAAGTCTCTTTTACTCACACAAGTTTTGTACTCACTGATGTTCTTGGAAATTTTCTTGTTGAGTTGATATGGATGCTAAATTATTTGCAATCAATATTGCTAATTGTAATAAGAATGATACATTGATAAGAAATTTAAAAGAGATTTTGGTGAGAAATTGTTGTTCAATAGTGAACATATACATAATAGATGTTGCATACATGTTGAACATTATGGTGCATGATGGAATTAAAGTCGTGGATTAGTCTGTTAAACACATTCGGAACACTTGTTGTTAGCAGTCCTTTCTGGTTGCAAACATTTAATGGAATTACACAATTGCTTAAGTTGCCTGCTAAAGAGGTTTAGTTTTTGATGTAGATACAATGTGAAATTACACATATGAAATGCTTCATAATGTTTTAGCATGTAAGGATGCATTTGTTAGATATGCAAAAGAGAATTATAAGGGAATTGATGCTCCTACCATTGATGATTGGAATAAAGCTAAAATGATAATAATATTCTTAAAAACTTTTGTAAACACAACTGAAATATTTTCTGGTTGCAAGTATCCTCCTTCTAATTTGTATTTCTAGGAAATTTGGATTATCTGGAGTGCTTTTAGATGAGGAAGCTTCAAATGGTGATGCAATTGTCAAAACATTGGCAGTCGAAATGTAAAAAAAGTTTAAAAAATATTGCGATGAATGCAATGAAGTTCTAACTATTTCATTTATTTTGGATCTAGATCAAAATTGGCTTATATTGAGTATAAGTAGTCCGATGCGTTTGGAGATGAAATGCGTGGAAAAAAGGTTAAATAATTTTGAGATTTTTTCATAAAATATAAGTGGGTGGCTAAAAAAGGATCATGCTGGTGATATGTGTACCGATGCAACACGTATAGAATCAAATGGTTCTTTCAGTTTGAACAAAAGAAAATCAGACCTGGATTTTACAAATTTTTGGTCCCAAAATGCTATGAAAAGAGCTAAAAGGAGTGATATTGATAGCCATTTAGAGAAAAATTTACTTCCTTTTATGTCAATTATGGATTTTAATATTTTAGATTGGTGGAAGAAGAATGCAACACTTTATTTAGTTCTTTCGAAAATGGCTCGAGATGTCTTAGCAATACCAGTATCTACTATTTCATCAGAGTCAGCTTTTAGTAGTGGATATATAGTTGTGGATCAATATCGTAACCGATTGAGTTCAACCACCGTAGAAGCTTTGGTATTCATGCAGGATTGACTCCGAAATAAGTATTATATAGATAATAATCAATATATTTAGAATGTTTATATTCTATTATTATTTCATTAAATGTTAATCTAAACATAGTATTATTGACTTTGTTGTAATGCAGATGAAATTGAAGTTTCTTTATCCTCTTCCAGTTCCTCCTTTTTGGATGAAGAATGGTATAATAGTGCTTAGCAGAATAAATTCAAAGAATCTAGTATGTAATCTATCAGAATAAATTCAAAGCCCATAAAAAATAATTTATTTTACTTTTACTTCTCTGTCTGGAAGCATTGCTTGTGAACTAACTGGCTAGGGCCCATGAGAGCAGAGAAGGGTTTGTTGCTGCAGCTTGTAATTACACCCCGTCTTTCATGCCAACATTGGATGACGACTGCAAAGATACCTTTTATTTCCAAACTTCTGATAATGTCAAAACAATAAGTTCTTGTTTCTTTTACTTGCCACCTATTTGATAGTTTTTATTTATTATCACGATCACTATTTGCCCATGCCTTTTCTGCATTAAAATTGTGTTGAGCATGGCCTCCGATAGATTAGTAAATTGGTATTTTATATTGACGGTAAATAATAGAAACTTTAATGTGATGATGGGTTTCATCGAGAGCTATATATCATACTTTAGCATTACTACTATCTTACAAAAACACAATCTTTCCAGTTATTTGGTAGGAACGAAGACAAAATCTGATTTTATTAAATAAAAACTGAGATTAAGATACCTTGATCACAATATGGGGGCGATCACCCTATCAAGACGCTGATTAAAGAGGACGTCTGTACTCTCCCGTAGATGAGGGAATAATCTTACCTCACTTTTGATGAACGCACAAAATTCGCATAGCCCTAGGGCCGGCCGCACCTCTCCCTTATAAAATATTCTAATTTTGCACAATTTACACATAACCCCAATGTTACGAATATGTCCATGAGTCATGCAGTTGGATCCAGCCATCTTGTGCATCGGTGATGATACATGATCCTATCACTACTCCCCCAAAAGCGCCACTTTGTCCTCAAGGTTGAAGTCAGGAAACTGCTACACCGTGACGCTAATATGAACCACAAGCAATACTGAAATTTTATTAGTAAAACTGAAAATAAAGGAATAGATTGATTACAATTGTATGTTTAATTGCCCTCCCAAGACGTCGATTGATAGGGGACGTTCGCATCCTCACGTAGAACGAATAATTCTCCCTTGAAAATAACTCAATAATCAACCCAAGCATGCCTAGGGCCAGCCGGCCTCCATCCCCTTTTATAATAATCCCACTAATTGTCTAATTACTCAAATGCCCCTACACTAATAAAATAACACAAAACACCCAAAATAAGCCCATATTGGGCCCGATCTATCATTACTCCGCCCTCGAAAAACCACCTTATCCTTAACGTGGTGCATGAAGTGCGTGGGTCTTTCGTTCCAAGTAGATTGAATGCCTCCTCCCGGGTCGAAAGGATGAGATTGGTCTCCACCGCCTTCAACGACGTCCTGCTCAACAAAGCTCCAGTGTGGCATACATGAGTGTCCCACCGTTTTTGTCCAAAACCATTGGTTATTAGAAAGCCAAATAATCACAATATCAACTATCTCTTTTGGAAGATTCTCCATCATGCCATGCTCGCTAATAAAGATGGATTTCGAAAGCTCTTCTAATTGCCTCAGCCATACAAGCAAAGGCATGCAAGGCAAAAGAAGGCACCTGACCTTGAAATGAACTAGTTATCAACCAACAATCCAATCTAGTTGCAGACTCAAAATCTTCACGAGACATGATCCCAAACATGGATTGCTGAACAAAATAACACCACCGATGATTTGCAGCTACTTCAATTGACAAAATCCAGTCATCAACTTGCTTCTGCAAAAAGATCTCAGTTTGCTATGATATTGTGTCATCATTTGTGGATTTGAAGCCCTTAATGATATTTCCAGCAATAATTGAGAAGAAATGCACCAGAGCTGAGGCGATGGCTAAAACTGGAAGTTGTTGACGAAGTGTTTGAGCAGAACTAACTTTTGGAGGAACATCCTCCATTGAATCACCTTCAGTAGGAATAGCTCTTTCAAGGGCATGCATGTACTCATTGAAGAGGTCAGCGAGGCCCTTAAGGATTGCAGTTCTCATTCTGAGAATAACCAATGGCAAAAGGTCATCTGCAATTGCCAATCCTGATGAGGTTCCATGTCCGGTGCATCGGATGGGCTGTCGTCGCTACTGAAGGGGTGTGGAAGCCCCCCTGCAGGAGGGGCAGCAGCCACACTGGGGCGCCCAAGAAGGGCTGGTGTCCCTTCTGGAGGGGCGGCAGCCCCTCGGGGATGCCCTGGAGGGAAGAGACGGCAGCCCCTCGGGGATGCCCTGGAGGCGCGACCCCTCTGTTTTATTGCATGTCTTGGCTTCTCTCGCTGTTTTGATGCCCTAGGATTTTGTGGTTCACGGCTTTGCATCGTGGGCTTTGGATCTGTACCGTTCTTCTCCGTCTCCTTCAGATCTACTGCCAAATCACCTTGGGAATGGAGCTCCACGTCGAAAGGCGCCACCTTTGTACTCAGATTTGCACCGCTGACCTCCTCTTCCAGATCTGGTGGATTTGGACTCGTAGTTTTCATATTTGGGTTGGCGGCTTCCTCGCATCGACGACAACGATAGTTCTCGAGATACTCGTACATCGGCTTCTTCGACTCATGCAATTCCTTCATCGACTCATGCATTTCCTTCGTCGATTCCTGGATTTCCTTCATCAAGGATCTCAACTCCTCCATCAAGATCGAACTGCTATGATACCAATTTGATAAGAACCAAAAGCATATCTGAAATTTTATTAGTAAAACTGAAAGTAAATGAATAGATTAATTGCAATTGTAGGGATAATCGCTCTCCCAAGACGCCGATTGATAGGGGACGTCCGCACCCTCTCGTAGAACGAGGAATTTCTCCTCGAAAATAACTTAATAATCAAAACCAAGCCTGCCTAGGGCCGGCCGACCTCCATCCACTTTTATAATAATCCCACTAATTGTCTAATTACCCAAATGCAACTACACTAATAAAATAACACAAAACACCCAAAATAAGCCCATATTGGGCCAGATCTATCACTACACCAACTCCCATGTGCTCTCATGCTCTGGTAGGCCTTCCATCGCAGCAACACTTCCCGCTCCCAGCGCTCCCCCCTGCGAACACCCTTCAACTCCTCTGGCTCCAAGATCACATCAATGTCTTCTATTAATGTATCTGGAAGTAATGGTGAAGGTGTATGATCGCCAATCGGCTGACGAAGCTGGGACACATGAAAAACAGGGTGGATGGCTGATCCTGAGGGAAACCTTAATCTATAGGCAACCGGTCCCACCTTGGCCTATATCTCATAAGGTCCAAAGTATCGAGGAGGTAGCTCCTCATTCCTTATGTGGACCAAGGGCTTTTGCTGATAAGGACGTAATTTCAGATACAACATATCTCTCACGTCAAACTGAACATCTTTGCGATGCGAATCCGCTGTAGCCTTCGTGATTTGCTGAGCTCTAGTCAAATGATGTTTTGGCTCCTCTAAAACCAGGTTTCTCTAAGCTAAGTATTGCTCCACCTCCGAAACATGTGTCGTCTCTTGCCCATCTATTATACAATTCATGAAGTTTGTCCTACGTGGCATTTTTTGTCCCACGTGGCAGTTTTGTCCCAGTCATATTTTTGGTTGCCGACTGGGACGCCACGTGGGGGTTGGGTGGGGTTTTGGACTTGGATTTGGGATGTGGTTTTGGTGATTTTTTTTGCGTTTTAGTTCCTGCTTTTCCTCTTTTTTCCCCCGACCCTCCTGACACACACCCACGCTTTTTTCACTTTAGCGACCACTTCTCTTCGTATTTGCGCCCGGGCGACGACTGCCTCCGTGCCCTCCGGGCACGGGTTATGACTAGTAATGCAATAAGTGGGGAGGGTCCCGTCCATACAATATCTTAAAAGGCGTCGTCTGAGTAGCTGTGTGATAAGACGTGTTGTACTAGTACTCCCCCCAGCTAGCCAACGTGCCCATAACTTTGGAGTCTCTGAAATGAAGTATCATATGTAGGTCTCAATACTCATATTGATAATCTTAGTCTAGCCGTTTGTCTGTAGATGGTAAGCCGTGCTTCGCTTCAATGCTGTGCTCTACACCCTGAAGAGCTCCTGTCAGAACCTGCTCAAGAAAACCTTGTCCCTATCAGAGACAACGGACTTCGACGGACCATGTAAGCGAATGATCTTCCTCAAAAACACCTCTGCCACTGATACTACATTGTAAGGATGCCGAAGTGCTATAAAATATGCATACTTGCTGATGCGGTCTACCACAACAAGTACCACTGTGAATCCATCAGACTTGGGCAACCCATCAATAAAATCAATGGATAGATCCTTCCAGACCCGCTCTGTCAAAGATAGCGATTGCAGCAAACCACTTGGGGCCATCGCCATGTATTTGTGACGTTGGCAAACATCACACTCCGCCACTATTGTCGAGACATCCGTTTTTATTCACTTCCAGTAGACCTCTTTAGCCATCCGCCTATAGGTCTTGAGAACCCCAGATTGCCCCCCCATCGCACTGCTGTGGAACTCCTATAGAATAATGGAAATGTGTGCTGAAGTTCGAGGTATCACCAGACGCCCATTATATAACAGCCTCCCGTCCTGCAAAGTGTAGACTGGGTGATCTTCTGATCCCTGTAAAAGTGATGTCCGCATCTCTGCCAACTCCAGGTCATCCTCAATCTCCCACATCAATGGCTACCTGTCCTGCAGTACGGGAACAAACAAGGATGTCAAGTGTATATCCTCATTATGCCACGACAGTACATCTGCAGCCTTGTTCTCTATCACTGGACGGTATTGTATCTCAAATTTGTATCCCATAAGCTTTCGCAGACACTTCTGACGTTCCTATGCCATCATGCGCTGCTCCAACAGGTACTTCAGACTCATACGGTCTGTGAGAACCAAGAAACTTCGCCCCAACAAATAAGGCCTCCATTTCTGAATCGACATGACTATAGCCATTAGCTTTCTCTTGTATGCAGACTTCAATCTAGCCCTCGCTGTCAGCACCTGGCTGTAATATGCAATAGGTCTCTGATCCTGCATCAGCACAGCCCCAGCCCGTGTCTCAAAGCATCCGACTCCACAATGAATATTTGGTAAAATTTGGTAGCGTTAGTACGGGTACTATAGTCATGGCTTTTTTCAAGGCCTCAAATACAAGCGTCGCCTAGTCACTCCAAAGAAATTTGTCCTTAAGCAGCTCTGTGAGTGGCTAGGCGATAGTTCCATACCCCTGAATGAATCTCCTGTAGTACCCTGTCAGATTAAGGACCTTTCAGTCCCCTTAGTGTAGGGGGACGCAGCCAATCTAGCATCGTCGCTATCTTTGATCTATTTGCTGACACCCCTTCTAAAGACACCATGTGCCCCAAGTATTCCATTTGTGGCTGTCCACATAGACATTTCTTCCTGTTCGCATAAAGCTGATAGTACTGTAGCTTCTGAAATACAACTTGCACGTGGTCCAAGTGCTCCTTCAAGGAACGACTGTACACAAGAATATCATCGAAAAACACCAGGGCAAATCATCTGAGATAGGGACGGAATACCTTGTTCATCAAAGTCTGAAAGGTAGCAGGGACGTTGGTCATGCCAAATGGCATGACCAGGAACTCATAGTGGTCTTCATGAGTTCTGAAGGCGGTCTCTTAGGCACATCCTCCGCCCGCATCCTGATCTGATAGTAGTCTGATTTAAGATCAATCTTCGTAAAGATGGCTGATCTATGTAACTCATACAAGAGCTCATCAATAATATGTATGGGAACTTGTCAGGAACTGTCTCCTTATTCAACGCTCTGTAGTCCATGCAGAAATGCCAACTCACATCCTTCTTCTTTACCAGTAGTAGTACATGACTAGAAAAAGGATACACGATGGGCTAGATGACACCAACCCGCACCATCTCCGTCACCATCCTCTCTATCTCATCCTTCTGAGCATGTGGGTAACGGTAGGGCCTCACGCTGATAGGAGACACGTCCTTCTGCAGTACTATGACGTGCTCATGGTCTCTAGGAGGTGGGAGACCCTGGGGCTCTTGAAAAATCTCCTCAAACTGTCCCAGTAACTGTTGCACCTCTCCTG
The DNA here is from genome assembly GCA_030789695.1 of Scilla litardierei. Classification (NCBI taxonomy): domain Eukaryota; kingdom Viridiplantae; phylum Streptophyta; class Magnoliopsida; order Asparagales; family Asparagaceae; genus Scilla; species Scilla litardierei. The sequence goes on from JAULAV010000089.1 coordinate 80,361, forward strand.
AGATAGGTTACCCACTCTCCACCCCAACTTCGTCCTCGCATTTTATCCCTGTAGCTCCACCGGAAAAAACCACCACCATCTGCCTGGATGGTCCTCGATATGGTCTTCAGTGAGACCATGGTCCTGCATAGACTGGGGTCCTTCTGTAATCCTCTCGTCCTCTTGGAACTCCATCCTGAGCAGCTTCCACTTCACTTTTATGTTCCCCAATGTTTGCAACCATCTCATGCCCAGGATAACATCAGTGCTCCCAGATCCAAAGGTAGGAAGTCCACCACCTGAATTTCCTGCAGTGTCAGAATCAGCCCGCGACACATGCCTCGACTGCTTTTCATCTTGCCCATCCCTATCATCACACCAAAACTGCATGTGTCCACTAGCTGAAGCCTCTACTGCTCCACCACCATCCTGGAGATAAAATTGTGGGTAGTCCCACTGTCGATTAGTATAGTCACCTCCTGGTTATAAATATATTATGTCAACTTCATGTATAGTTCGGTGTGAACCCTACCACAGAGTTTAATGAAACCTCTGCCACGTCTAGATGGCGATGCTCCCCTCCTCAGCCTCGATGGTCTCATACTCCACAACATCCTTGTCCTCATCTAGTAGCAATGCCTGGAGCTTGCGCATGTCGCATTTATGCCCTGGGGTGAACCTCTCGTCGCAACAAAATCATAACCACTTTTGCCTCTTCTCCCTCATCTCATTGTCGGTCATCCTCCTGAACTGACCCCCTGCTGGAGGTGCATTGCTCTTCTCCCCACCCTTATCCTTATTCGCCTGATCTATCCTTATAGCTGCCTTCTGCCCCCTGTCACTGCCGAAATAGCGCGGGAAGCCTGCTCACTCCAGCTGCCCCTGGACCTCTGCTCCATCTGGTGGTCCTCTACCATTTGCGCCATCTTCATGACCTCCATCAACCCCTGAGGCTTATGTAGATGAAGCCTTGATCGAATAGTGGCCTTCAGGCCTTCCATAAAATTGCTCTCCAACATCTCATCAGAGACCCCCCGCACTTGCCCAGATAGTGTCTCGAACCGCTCCCTGTACTCATTAACGGTCCCGTTCTGCATGAGGGCGAATAACTGTTCCTGTAAGTTCCCCACATGGGTCTCCCAAAACCTCTTTATTATGCAGTTCTTAATCTCCTCCAAAGAGCGAAAAGGATGGCATTGCTCCCTACACTGATACCACCCAAGAGCCTTGTCCTCCAGACCAACTGCTGCCGCCTCCAGCTTCTGTGCCTCAGATGTGCGGGACACAGTGAAAAATCTATCCGCACTGTAAATCCACGCATGTGGATACTCCCCCTCAAATATAGGCATTTTTAGCTTCCTGCTCTTGTTGTCCACCTTAAAGTTCCCTTTCTCTGCTCTCTTTTCATGGTGTCTTTAGCGGTTGGGATGGTAGTTGTTTCTGTGCCCCTCAAAGCCCCCCTTGGGCCTCCTCCTCAGCCTCCATGGTCTCCCCAGTCATCGCCTCCTCCATAGGCTCCCCCTCCCTCATCTTCGTAGTCTTCGCCCCCTTCTTCATATCTTGGATAATAACCATTACCATGTGCATGCTCTGGATGGTCGTTGGGCGACTGAAAATCGTCCTCAGGGACGTAGCACCCCTGCTGATTTCCCACATCTGCTCCATGCACCTGTGCATACCTCCTGGGGGTTTGGGGCTATTCTGCTTCAGAAAAGGCCCTTGGCGGCTGACAGGAGTTTGTTGGGGCCTGTTGGAGGCCCTTTTGGAAGGTTGGGTAGGGTCAGCCGACCCTGTCGGTTGCCTGTAGGGGCAGTTGGCCCTGCCAACTGCTGTGTGTGGCCGTGCGCCCCTTTCAGGGCAAAATCTGGGCCGGCCGGCCCTCATGTTGAGTTCTAGGCTTTGGTCGGCTCCCCTGGCATTTCGATGAGCCGTGGCGATGTTTTCTCCCATCCATGGCTCCTCTTTCTCCTCAAAGTAGTCGTCAGCATCGAAAAGCAACCCCTCCTCATAGTTCTCCATCTTTCCCTTCCCCTTCTCTAAAGGTGTCACCTTTATCATGGGATTAGGGTTTTCGTCGTCGTTTTCACCTTTTGCCACGGGAAGCGCGAGTTGGACGATTGAGCGGGGGTCTTGTTTTGTTTGTCATGAGAAACCGACATCTTGTCGTGAGAAGCAGCCTTCCTTGCTAACTCTTCGCCATGCTCCGTAAGGGTTTGCTTTATGTCTCTAATTTTCCAATTGAATTTCTCCTCCACCGTGTCGATATGGTCTTTGGATCTCGTAGCCGTCGACATGGATCATAGAAGCTCTGATACCAAATTGGTATGAACATAGACGAAAATCTAATTTTTATTGAATAAAAACTGAAATTAAGATATTTTGATCACAATATAGGGGTAATCACCCTACCAAGATACTGATTAAAGAGGATGTTCGCACTCTCCCGTAGACAAGTGAATAATCTCACCTCACTTTTGATGAACTCACAAAATTCGCATAGCTCTAGGGCCAGCCGCTCCTCCCCCTTATATAATATTCTAATTTTGCACAATTTACACTTAACACCCTATAATAATAAAATAATACAAGAGGCCCAAAAGTTACGAATATGCTCCTAAGTCATGCGGTTGGATCCGGCCCTCTTGTGCGTCGACGACGATACGTGATGATCCCATTAGTTTCATGACAAATTTGAACTTACATAATTGAGCTTTGCTTCCATAGATAAGCCGTAGATCAACTAGGAATGTAGGATTTTCAATACGTTCCTAAATATTCTCGAGTTCTTGCATTCACGAGAGTTGCCTTGGTTCTATTGCAGCATTAGAGTACAAGTTCCATTCTTAGTTGATATTGGGTTAAATGAATGCAACAATGCTCATTTCTTTCTTCAGCAACATGATGAAGAATTGCAGTCACTCTTGTGAATGTCAAATGTTTCTACTATGTAGGTATTTGATTTTCTTATCCAGAGTCCTGTTGCTCTCCAACAAGAAATGATATCTATGATTTTTTGAAGGGATGTGGGAGTTTCGAGCTCGCAAAAGCTCAACATTATCAAATAGAGGACGCCTACCATCGGGGTTGTTTGGTCAGGGCTCCTTGGAAGTACTATATCGTTGCATTGGGTTGCGATCAACCCCCCATCGCAAACAAATCAGATGGAAGCCTCGTTTACGCTTTCTTATAAGATGTAAGTGCAAGTTCAAGCGCGATGTTGGTACTTGGCTTCTTTTTTGGGAAGATATTGATGCTTCTGTCGTCATTTGAAGAAGCAAACTCGGAACAATCTCTCACAGATACACGATGAGAGGAAAACACTGCCTTGGTGAATTACACACACACATATCACATTTATATCGTTTGTTAGATAGATGGTTCCTTGGTTCAAAGTCTTTCAGTTAGTTTTCTTCCAATTTTCTATGGATATTGAAGTTCTCTTGATTGTTTGATCTTTCTTATACAAGTTTCCATTATTCTTTCACCGGTGAATTCAGGTTTCTTTCCAAATTGAATGCTATTTGTTTGGCTATCATTAAAATTGTACATTATATGCATGTGCTGTAGGATGTGGCCTTTGATTTGCAATGTTGGATTGTATTTTGAATCAGCTGGTGGTTTGATTTATTGAGATTATTTTCCTATAATTTTCTATGAATGTCTAAGTAAGATTGTGTGTGGTTTTTTTCTTGGGACCATGTGCACGTGTTATTTCTAGTCTATATTACAAATGAGGGCTTTGATGTAATGTTTGTCCAACTAGGACAACCCATTGGTATAGGGTTTTCCATCTTGGCATGGTGGGCCCCCCTTGGGGGTGGGTTGGAGAGTGGGCTTGCTTTGGGGAGTTGGGTTTAATGCCCCCCCCCCCCCAATTCTCCTTATTTGCAAGCTTTCCATTAGTATTGTTACACTTGGCCCCCCTAAGGTTTTTTTGTAATTTAGCCCCTGGTTTCTCCCTTTACCCACGCCGATGCACACACACGCACACCCACACATCTCGCTCCTCGGTTTCGCTCGTGCACCGCGTCCTTTCCGTGTGGGTTTTTTTTGGACGATGTGCATTGTGTGCATATGTTATTTCTAGGATTTTATACAAATGAAGAAGAAATCTAATGAATAGGACAAAGCTATTGATAGAGTGGTGGCTAAGAATTGGTCACATCATCATGTGGGTCCCACCACCACCATTCTCACAAAATCAAATGCACGCAAGGCCACACCCGCACTTATGCACACCATCACAACCAAATGCACCCAAGACCACACCCACCCACACACCCTCACAAAACCAAATGATTCCACAACCATACCCACACATGCACCTATCCTTCTAACAAAATCCCTTACACCTGAATCCACACCCACAGAAATACCCACGTCCGTGTGGGACCCATGTCATGGGAGAGAAATGGGGGTTGCTGGGGACTGTACATTTTGTGCACGCATATTTTCTAGTACTTATTTATTAAGGAGCAAGAATTGATCAATAACTTCAAAAGTGACCTCCGAGTTAATTTACTTCTCACAGATTGAAATGCTTTTACTAATGAAGGTGTTTAAGGACCTATATCTTGAATGAAGCAGAGCCATAAAAGAGGGCTTGATACTGCTTTTCCCTAGTTTTTTGAAGGATGAGTGCCAGTTACACCACCTGCATGTTTTGCAGACTAGGAATGATTGTTCCTCGTTATTTGGTTGCTATTTGATCGGAATGCTAGCGATTGAAGATGATGTGATAATGGGTGGACTTTGCGATTGATTCAGATATGTTAGGGAACACTCAGATGATTGGTCCGTGGCATTGTCAACGTTTTGAAGAAGAAAGATTGATTTTAAGAGGTATGATGATGATGCCATGGAAAGAATATGGAAACACAGAGGTAGAATCTGAGTTTACAAACATTATAAGAAACAATTAAACGACCAACTAAAGTGTCCCTTAAAGAGGTTGAATAGAGTTTATAAAAATTATAAGCAACAATTAAAACACCCAACTAAAATGTTAGAGAAATCACTAGCTAAACAACAAATATTGCAACATTAATAAGAATCAAATAAAATTTAAGTAAATAATTGGCCAGTAAAGAAATGAGAATTAAGAGAGAGAACCATCAGTTTCAAACTCAAGATTATACAATGGTTCGACTTCTCAATGAACCTATGCCCATAATGTAAAGTCTCTTTTTGAGATTTCCAACTAAGCTTTATTGTTCATTTTAATACATATTGCCAAGTTGCTTTATGATAGGAATTTTCATTTAGACACATACATGTGTTTGGATTTTTTTTTTACACAACTATACTTCCAGTTTATGGATTTAGTACATATTCACTCAAGTAATTTGATTTACAAATATTCACTCAAGTAATTTGATTTACAATCCAAGTAATAGAAGCACAAAGAAGTTATCATAAAAATACAAGAGAATAAGAAATAAGCTCAAAGAAGTATCCATCTCCAAAATAAAACACACACAAGGCACTAATAGCAATATTACATAACCAATGTAATAAACTTGGCATAATTGATTGAATACAACTAGAGTCTAGAAAGAATTAAAATATAAGGCTCAATCTAATTTGGCACAAATGAGAAGTATGAAGGATCAAAAACTTTGATGAGATTGCTTAGAATATGGTATGGAAGCACTCAGCTAGCATACCCTAACTGAAGAACGCTTAAGACAATAATCTTAAAGACACAAGCTGGAAGAAAGAAGGAAATATAGCTCACTTATTTGAATTTTTGTAGATCTTTTAGTGTGTGGAGAAAGGTGCTTGTACCCTTCCATGGATAGGTGAAAAATAGGTTGAGAAACCCTCACCTATGGTGTGAACATAGCCACATAATTCAAAAAATAAGATTAAGGGTGTGTTTGGATTGAAAGAAAATGGATGAAAGAAAAGTAAAATGAAAAAGAAAAAGAAAGAAAAGTGAAATGAAAATGAAACGAGATTCTTTCTCATGTTTGGTTACCAAGAAAATTTTGAGGTAAGTTGAAAGGAAAATAAGGAAATTTCTTTCATTATGTTATTAATTCAAAACGAAAAAAATTTAAGAGGTGTTTTTGCTAAATAGTTTAAGAGGTGTATTTGCTAACTTTATAAATAATTTGCTTACAAAATTTAAGAGGTATTTTAGTCTCATAATAAATTAAAAATGTGTTAGTTGTTCTGAATAATTTAGAAAGTTAGCAAATAATTTACGAATTCTAACAAATAATTCTCTAACCCTACAAATATCATGATTCGTAAATAATGTGATATTAAATAGTACATAAATAATTTACAAATTATATAAAAACATGGGAAATAATTTGCAAGCTGTTAGAAAAATTCGTGCATAATGCACGAATTTTTCAAGCAAAACGTAAAAATTACACGAATTATTCGCTAATTTTTCGAACATATTCATGAATAAAAATATTTTAAGTAATCATGATTTTCAAAAAAATTCCAAATTATTCACATACTCTTTTGAAAAATTCAGGAAAAATTCGTAAATTTTGAATAATTTGCGAATTTTAAATAATTCATGTGTAAAATTTTGATAATGATTCGTGTTTTTTTGAAAAATTCATTCATAATTTTTTGAAAAAATTCACGAATTATTCCTGAATTCATTAAAAATAGCTACTAATTATATTTGTTAAAAAACACAAATGCATGAATGTGAGAATAGTTAGTTTTGCTTTATTTTCCCTCATTTTCCTTGGGTCAAGAGGAGGAAAACTTGAAAGAAAAGTTTTACTATTTATTTTCCACTCTTTTCCTTCATTTCCTTTTTCTTTTCACTTTTCTTTTAAGCCAAACAATGGAAAATCGTTTTCCTTCTTAATTTCTTTCCTTTTCCCACTAACCAACACACCCTAAACAAATGCAAGTTGGCTAAGGTGCACGAACATTTTTATGGGTTGCATGTGCTACATCTGGTATTGCTACCTATCAGATATAAACTAAGAAATTAAGGTTAAATCTATTAGAATGAACACCAATATGATTATATACGTGAATCAATATATAATCAAGTGATTTGAACTACTAACGATCATATGACAATCGAGAAATCAAAAATAGAAAACATTAACCACAATTGGCCTGATAGTATCACTAGTGGTAGTACCGGTGGCAATATTCAAGTGGGAAGACACTACTGATCAATGGTAACAGTGTATTTGTAATTATGATTGATGGAGAAACAAAAAGTCACCGATTGAGATTGGTACTCACCATGAGTGGCGCCGGTGGCTTCAAATTCAGAACATAGATCTCAGCAGTTGTACTTAGGGCTGTTGACGAACAGAATGTTCGACGAACTACTCGTGAACAAGCTCGGTACATGTTCGTTTACGTTCGTTCAGGAAGCTTAATGAACAAGCTTGAACAGATTTTTAGAGCTCGGTTAGTAAACGAACAGAGCTTGAACATAACTATGTTCGTTCATTTATGTTCACGAACAAGCTCGTTAAGTGTTCGTGAACAAGCTCGTTAAGTGATGTTCGTGAACAAGCTCGTTAAGTGTTCGTGAACAACCTCGTTAAGTGATGTTCGTGAACAAGCTCGTTAAGTATTCGTGAACAAGGGCTTGAGTGAATTAAAATTAAAATTAAACACTCACCTCCTCAAATTGAATTAAACACCTCCACCTCTTTAACTTCCCAGCTTCCCACTCCTATACTCCCAGGCTCTCAGCTCTCTTTTGGTCCATTGCCATTGTTCGTTCGTTTGTTTGAAAATCTGTTCATGAACAAGATTGATTGTGTGTTCGTGAACACGTTCCTGAACATGTTCACGAACAAGCTCGATAAGTCTTGTTAATGAACAGAACGTTCGTTCAGTAAGATCTGTTTACGTTCGTTTATGTTCATTTACGTTCGTTCGGTAAGCTTAACAAACAAGCTTGAACATGTTTTTAGAGCTCGGTTAGTAAACGAACAGAGCTTGAACATGGATTTTGTTCATGAACAAAACCAAGCACATTGTTCAAGCTCGTTCAAGCTCGTTCGTCAACAGCCCTAGTTGTACTGATGATGCTGCTGCTGATTATCAATGTTAAGATTTGGCATTTGGCCGAAGTACTTGCCACATGGAATTGTGGAAAGTGTAAATATGATTTTTAATGACAAGAACCTATCTAAGGGTTATGCATGAAGAAATGTAAAGAAGTGATTTATTTACCAAACGTATCATATAGTTATATTACCATGCTTTGACATGAGTTCTTAAGTCTTAAACTTGAACTCGAGTGACCTTTCATGTCGTGTTCAGTTTGTATAATGTTTTTGTAAGCTCTTGAGCAACTTTTGAGCAATATTTCAACTGAATATCTGTGGGTATAATCTTGTATCATACATATATAGTCCAAACACTAAAGAAACATACGGTTAGCTTTAGAATAAAGTTATAAGTCATCATATATGATTAACTTAGACAACCTAGAACTCATAGATGAGTTGGCCGGTGTAATTATGACCAAAGATTGCTAATGGCCTATAATCTGATTGGATGGATTTTAATCTTGGTGGGGTTGAACATAACCTTCTGTGATTTATGCAATTGTTCAGGGATTTAAACATTTTACATCCCTATTCATTAAGCATTAAGTATGCTGGCACATGTAAATCTTAAAGTAGGCTATGAAATGTAATTGCAGGGTATGGAATGTAGACCAGCCTCTTTGTTCATCTTTGCTAGCAAAAAAAAAAATTATGGACAAAAACAGATGTAATTAAGATTTAAGTTTTCAAAACCTAATATTTTATGCTGATTAGGTAACATAATGTTGAAACATTGGCAATCTGATTGCAGTCTAAGAGTTTGTTCACACAACATTGCAAACTTCCAATATTTTGATTCAACTCTGGATAAAAAAGAAGAGGCTTTCTGGAGTGTCTAAAACATAGATTACAGAGTAGAAGTTATACTTCCAAATCATGCAAGATAAACTTTTTCTGTATTTTTATTCCACATTTTTGTTTTGTATTGGAGCAGTGAACATCCAGTAGAGGTTGCCAAAAGCCCTAGGCCCTCTGTATTGCAGCTGAGAAAAGCAAATAGCAAAAACCTAAAGAAGTAAGGAACAACCACTTGACTATTTTTCTCCTAATGTTTCATTACGGATACCAATCTAATGACATCTTTTATACTTGAGCAGGGAAACGGAATTGTTAAGAGAGAATCCCTTGCGCAATTTTCCTCTGAATAGCCTTCGATGATCGGCTTGTGTTCTCCAAATTCATCCAGTGTTCTTTAATTTTTCATATATTTGGCATGTACTTTTGATTTAACTTGTTCTTGCTCGGTTTCAAGCTTGTTTGATGTAATGTTGTGTTCCTCCGGTATCCGCTTTGAACTTCTATAGCTTGCATGAGTGTATTCTGCAACGGATTGGGTAATTATAATGTTGCTATGTTTTATCTTCACTCAGTTTTCTTGTACTGGTGACAAAGTTTCAACATTATATTTGATCAGTCATCATAGGGATGGGGGGAGATTAAATTCTGATAAACATGTACTACACAGTGAAAACTATTTACTATACCAATGAATTTAACCCTTTTTTCATACCCATATCCTACTCTAAAATCTAAACAAAATAATGTTCTGACTTTTAATTCAAATAAATTATGAAATGCTTTAATTAATTAATGATTATAAAGTGATGAATGATTATGCCCCAAACCTTATCATAATGCCAATATGGCGTGGTAAGTATGTGGTTATATTAATATCTTGATATGGTTTGTATAAGGTTTGGATTTCCATTTTAATAATTATAATCATTTTAATTTATATTTTGAGTTTTTAGGGACTTGTCTATCATTCCCAAAAGAGTTATTTTCATATTGAATCCAAATCATGGTAGAGAGCAATAATAGTGGTCATATAACTGGAAGCATTGAAGTTCGAAGAGCCATGATTGAAAACTCTCAACTTTGTTGATGGTGACTTACGTTGTGCATGTTATCGAGATTATGGAATCGAAAGGAAAATATGTAGCGAGAAGCATTCAAGGTAAGTAAATGCCATAGGAGCGAGTCAGGGAAGTGAACTCGTAATTTCAAACTTTCAAAACACACACAATGCTTGTATGTATTGCATATGATATATTTGAATGAGGAATTCTAAGAAAGCATGCTTTGGCTTTGATTTCCATGCAATTGGATAGGTATGCGGTTGCGATTAAAATGAAATTATGAATCTTTATGGCAGGTTGCTAAACTTCAGGGACTCTTATGATTTTGGATGAATAACATTTTTATAAATTGATGGGTTCGTGGATTCGGGACTTAGCCTCGAAATGATGTAGTTTTGTATATCCTTAATCATATGTTGTTTCGTATTGTTTACGTGTGTTTTCTCACCGCTGAAATGTTGACCGGAGGGTGGGAGGCCAACGCGGTCAAAAGGGACACGCGGGACCTTCGGGATCGGTTGAGGGCGTGTTCGCTCGGTAAGGGACGCGCGGATCCTCGCGTCGGCTTGTTGAAGGACAGCCTCGGCAGAGCGACGACCTCCTGGTGGTGGAGACGAGCGAGCTCGGGGACGAGGGCGCTCGGCTCCGGCTGGGAAGACGCTGTGGGATATCCTCGGCGTCGCTGGATCTCCTGGACCTGAATAGACGAGAGAGCTCGTCAGGGGGTCGGACCTTGGTTCTGACCAATTCCCCTCTGATGCCAAAGTCAGATCTGGTCTGCTAGGTGCTCGGTGGGATTGGGCTTGGTTCGCGGAGAGACCAAGCACCGATACTCGGGCCGAGCTATGGAGGAGAAGTATGTAAAGGTCGAAGAAGGTGTAAAAGTGTGTACGAGATACCTCCGTTGTAGATCTCGGAGATCTGCCCCCTTTCACGATGATGCATCTACCCTCTTCATATAGACGAGTCCCCTTAGTAATGGGTCATGATGAGACATCATTGCCGTCATTGATGAGGACGTGCCAATGGGAAAACATTGACGCCATTATTGCCACGTTTTATCATGGGATGAATGCCACGAAGGTGGAGTTATGGCCATGGGTGCTTGCCATATTTGACGGGCCATGATGGCTGGAGTGATGGCATTGGGTGGTTGCCATATTTGGCGAGTGCTTCCTCGATTTGGGCCACGATTTCCACCACTAGGGAAGTAGGCAGTCTTTTGGGCCTTCGTCTTGGGTGGAGAAGCGCGACCCGTCAGTGAGATCCTTGCGCCGGAGCCCATGGCTGTAGTAGGCTGGTTGACTTGTCGTGGTTGACTTGGGGCACGGTCAAAATGGTCGTATCAATTGCCCCCATCTTCTGAGCTCTACCGTTGTTGAAGTGGATCTCGGGAGATGTAATATAAGGGGGGAGAAGTTGCTCCTTTTGTAAAATTGGTCCAACTTGTGGAGTCGGCTAGTGGCAATACCTTATCGGCCCGGGATTCGTTCGGTGGCGAGAGGAGTGACCCCTCGATTTACGGCCGACGAAGGAGTGGGTCGACCAGCTAGGGGGAGTTGCCCCCAACCTTACGGTCGATGTGGACGGTCTTCTGGGGGAGTTGCCCCAGCCTTATGATCGACGGATCGATTGGCCCGCTGGGGGAGCTACCACCAGTCTTACGGTTGATCGAGAGATCGGCCTGCTGGAGGAGTTTCCCCAGCCTTACGGTCGATGTGGTCGGTCTGCTGGGGGAGTTGCCCCCAGCCTTATGATCGATGGGTCGATTGGCCTGCTGGGGGAGCTACCCCAGTCTTACAGTCGATCAAGTGATCGACCTGTTGGGGAAGTTGCATCCAGCCTTACGGTCGATGTGGTCGGTCCGCTGGGGAGTTGCCCCCAGCCTTATGATCGACGGGTCGATTGGCCCGCTACGTGAGCTACTCCAAGTCTTACAGTTGATCGAGTGATCGGCCAGCTGGGGGAGTTGCCCCCAGCCTTACGACCGATCCGTTCGTTCGGTTGCGAGGGGAGTTGTCCCTCGACTTATGGCCGGCCTCCTCCAGGATTGGTCGGCTTGGTATGGTCGGCCTCCTCCTGGATTGGTCGGCCTGGATTGTCGACATCGTCTGGGTCTAGCATGGTCTCCTGGCTCCAATTCCAGCTCTCGTCCGGTTCCGAGTTTTAATTCCAGCCATGCCTTGTTGGTTCTTCTGTCCCATCGCTGAGATGATACATGGGCGCACCCAGAAGCTTTAGGAGTAGAGGGCATTCACAACGAAGGCCCAAAAGCCCTCTTTTCTGATGCGTGGCTTATCTTTGGAAGTAAGATGCATATTAGCTTATTTGAGAGGCATCAGCACCAATAGGAGCAAAGGGGTTGAACTGACAAGGCTGTCCATAGGGTTGTTGGACTTTTCGTCTCCTTTTGGTGAGGTCGAGTTGAAGCCCAAAGTTTCGACCCCATTTGGAACGAGCATTCGGTGTTCGGCGTCTCATCTCATCCTTGTCGAGAAAAGCTCCCACCGAGACAGGGGAGAGTCTCCTTTGAGGAGAAGTTTTGACCGACGGAGATGGGTACGAAGCCAAGGTAGAGATCAGGGTCCACCGTAGGCTTCCACTAGTACGAGCCCACCCCACCACTGGTGGCTTGTCGGGTGCCGACTTCTGGAGAATGGTGGGCCCTGCGACCATGGTCTGCTGCGGCTTCGCGCTTGCTTTCGTCGGCTTCGTCTCGCTTGCTGCCTTCTGGTTGATGGAAGCCCGGTTGAGGAATTTTAAATTCGACACTGGCGGTAGGACCAGGTTGATGGCAATTCTACTGACTTCTTTGGCTGCCAGTGGAGGGGAATCGCCGAAGAACTAGTCCTCGAGTGTGAGTCTGGGCCATGTGGATGGCTTGATCGGCATGACCATGTTGATGGTCCTGAGCCCGGTAGTGGGATCTGTTTGGCTCCGGGCCTGCAGAACCCCGTGGGTGGCAACGTCGAGCGACATTGTTGGCGCGGTAATGGTCGTCGTCTATGCCATGGACATGGTCGAGCTGACAGGGCAAACGAAAGCTGCCCTGGTCTATGGTGAGAGGACTTCAGGTTGTAACCTTGCAGTGGTGAGTATCTCTCAGGTCGGATTTCAGAGACGAGTGGTGATATCTCTCAAGTCGGGCGACTCTTGATGATGAGATGCTCGAGAACCTTGAGATACCCATTGAAGTGTTGATGCTAGAGTGCTATTCGGGGAGTAGGCCTTTGACCGACGGCATCACGATGATCAGGTAGCCGCAGGCACCGGTGGGCTCTTTGGAGGCCTAGCCGGCCGTGGCCACACGGATCTTGGGGCCTCCGATCATTTCAGGTTCCACGGCCTTGTCGAGGAGCTTGACCGTGGCCTCCACCGCTACTATCAGGCTCATATTGTTGCTCAATCTGCAAGGTTATACGAATGAGCAAAATTTGTAGGCAAAAGATAGTTCATACCAAATTCGGTCTCAGATCCAGAGGGATTGAGCCATTCCTCCTTGAAATCGGGATTCAGTTGAGGAATACGAGGGAGGAGATCCACTTTAGCTTCATCAGATCCATTAGGGGTCTTGGCATGGAGAGGGTTTTCGAGCATGCTGCATAAAGTGCTGAAAAGTGTACAACATGCTGACCCTGGCTTACGTGCACCCGCCAACATCTCCACATATATATATATATAGGGAGATGCTATGGTGAGATGGACGTAACAAAAAACCTAGACTATATAAAAACTAGTCAGACAATTCTACAATAGAACTTAGAAAAATTAGAAAACCAATATAAAAGAATAGAAAACCAATTAGCAATATTAACAAAAGCTCCTTCGACAATATCAACAGACGTAGATAAATTGACAGAGGCCTTTAAAAAACTAGATCCGTATAAATCAAAGTTAGAAACCCCGAAAAGGATAGAAAAATGGAACTTTTGGCAAATAACAGAAACAAAGAAGTAGTAGAATCTTCAACAAACAGTAACACTTTATCATTAAACACGGGAAGTAGTATATTTAATAGAATATTTAGACCGAATATTCAAATAGACAGACAAATAGATGAATATATAAATACAGATAGAGATTATGCGGTTTTTCAGCAGAAGGCTTTACATATATTACAACCGCAAGTATTATATAAAAAGGGACTATTTGAAAATAACAAAGGATTTTTTAGGCATTCAAGAGAAATATCAATAGATTGTTCTAAAAAAGAAACGATAGTCTTAAATTTGATTAATAAAGAAAGTGAATATCAGCTGCAAAAACTTAATCTAGAATTAATTCATTTAGGGCTAATAGTAGTAGGAATAAAAGGATTAATTAGAAAAGGAATAGGAGCTAAAACTTTAGCAGTAATATTTGATGCCCGATGGGGAGACCTTAGAAAAGGCATTTAAGGAATAGGAGAATTAGATTTAAATGAAAATAGGGGATTGTTTTACTGTAGCCCAGATTTCATAATGAGAACTAGGGAATTTGCTAAATACATCAAGATAGGAATACAAACAAAGGGTTTTGAAGAATTTAGCGGAGAAAATCTACTAGTATGCCTGGGATTCATAGGAAGATGCTCTAGTACAAGCACGGTAAATTATAAATTACATGTAGAAGACATAGTTAACCTTATGGGTAGCAATGGCATTAGAACAATAAAGCCGATGACCTTTAGTGCAGAAGAACTAGCATGATTAGAATGGAATCTAAAAGATATAGTCATGCCAAATACTTTGCTACAGCCCACAGATCATGTTATGTATCTAAACACCCAAGGGGATTTAAGTGTAAGATTTACAGACTATCACAGGAAAGTTTCCAATGAAGAAACGCCATCAGACATAGAAACAAGATTTAGAGAAGTAGAAGATTTAGTATTAACAACAATCATAAAAGAAGAAGAAGTTCTAGAACCAGCAAGCGAAAATAGAATTCTCTTCCCCAAAGAATTAGAAATGGACTTAACCAAAAGCGAACTATTAGAATTGGAAATGACAATGTATAAAGCAGGACAAATATCAGCAGACGAAATGTTATACTATGATGAACACAAAAATATTAGGGTTAAAGTTATAGCAGAAGAAGATGATTATATTGGAGACATTCCTCAAACCCCATTAGAACAGTTAGAAGAATCTCTTAGCCCACTAATCATGCCAACTAAAAGCATGTTTGCAGAAGCTATAGGAACAGAAGAAAGCCCAGTTAGCGAGGTAATAAATAGCGATAACGAAAACGATGAAGTCATAGAAGAAGATGAAAATAGTATAGATGATACTATACAAAATAATTATAATATAGCCTTAATGGAATCAGGACAACAAAGCAGTACCACTAGCACATCTAGTATAATTAAAGAAACCACTCCAGAAGGATTTCCTATATACAAAGCCGGAAATATACCAAGGCTACCAGGAACTCTAGATGAAAGAAATACAACGAAATATAGAGATTCGAAACCAAGAGGAAAACATAAAAAACATGAACAACCAATTCAATTTCAAAGTTTCGAAAAAGGAAAAATACTCAATTTAGCAGCCCATGATCCACAAGAATGGAGTAGTATATTCGACATATGGAAAAATTTGGTAGTAAACGACTGGATCAAGAATCCAGAAGGAGAAGATGACCCAGAAGTTATGTATAGATACTTAGAAACATTTTTAGGAGAAAGTACAAAGGCATTATGGGAAGCCTACAAAAGAAAGTATCCAGAAGATTTTAAAGAGATGTGTGACATGGGGTGTAACCCTTATAATTTTGTTAATAAAATAACTCATTTAGTTACAGGAAAAGACCCTAATTCAGGTAATCTAGATATACAAATTCGGGCAATAAAAAGCTTAGAACAACTTAGTATTAGAAGCTGGAATTACATTAGAGAATATATACAAGATTATTACTACTTGATGAAAATTTCGGGAAATGCGTTTGACAAAGACTTAGGTGATAAATTTCTAAGAAAATTACCAGGAGCATTAGGAGATGAGATAGTCAACAGATGGAATAACATGGTAAAATCCACAGAAGATAAACAACAAGGCCATTATAGTATTGGATGGAGAATCCAATTTGTACTAGACATTTTAAAAGAAAAATGTACTGAGATTAATATACAAAACAGCTAAAGAAAGACGATTATAGTTTTTGCAAGTATATTTATACACCGCAAGTATATGAAAAGAAAACTCCTAGAGTAATAAAGAAACAAAAGCCTAAATATCAGAAAGATAAAAGAAAGAAAAAATATTTCCTGAGAAAGTCAAATGCTAAAAAACCATATTTAGATAAAGAAAAACATGTTAGAAAATTTGAACCTAAAAGAACTTATAAAAATAAACTAACATGCTATGCATGTGGACAAGACGATCATTTAAGTACTACATGTCCTTCGCGAATAAATAAACATGACAAAAATAGTACATTAGTTGAATGTACGAGAGAAGATATACTTATGGTTGACGAATATATGTCAGATACAGAATCCATCTATAGTATCGTAAGCATAGAAGATAAAGATAGCAATAACACAGATACTGACAGTGAAGACGAAGACAGTATAATTGCCCAATTTTCAGGACAATTAGATTTATTAGATGCTTTAGTTGACATAGCACTGGTAGACATAGCTTGTGAGCATGTGTGGATACCGAATAAAGGATCAGACAATATTCCATGTATGCAGTGCAATAAATTTCCTAGTATAAAAAATAGATACCAATGTAAAACATGTTACAAAGAAATATGTATAAAATGCATAGCCCAATATGGAATAACACCTCAACCGCAGCAACAAGACGTTACAAACAAAATAGATAAAAACAGATTATCTATTGTAGAAAAAAGGTTAGAGGCAACAGAATTACGGCTACAAAATCTAGAACTACACTTAAGTCAGCTACAAATCAAAGAAACACCAGTCCAACCAAATATAGATCCATTAATAGAACTCTTTAATGAGATTACAACGGTTACTCCTGTTCAATGTAATAAAGGAACAGAACTGAGAAGTATTAAGGTTCTAGTCAGAATTACGTGTAGGAAATTTGAAATCATATGCACCGCCTTAATAGATACTGGCTGCACGGCCAATTATTTAAAAGCTTCCCTAATACCACCCGAAGTAATAATACCCTCTAAAACAGTCTTAATAGCCCAACAAATGGATGGCACGTGGAGTAAATGTAATACAGTTCTCCTTCCCGGAGAAACTCGAATTAGTTTTAAAGACAATTGCCTCGACTTCTCACCACCATATAAGATTGATCCGATTTATGTTAGACCACTAAACCTAGATTACGACTGTATCCTTGGATTAGACTTCTTTTTAGCCGCTAAAGGCGTTCTAATGATCTCATCTGAATTTATTCAGATTTTTAAACAAACCGTGCATTCTCCGGTACAAACTTTCCTTACTGCACCTCTTTTTCCTCCATCAGAGTTTCCCCGAAAGCGTGGTGGCCCCTTAGATGAATTAGATTTCGATGTCGATGCACCACCCAATACTGTTCCCCCAAAACCAAAACCTACACCTAGACAAAAATCCACCAATCGTTTACCTACAGCTCCTACAGACCCTATACCATTACCATTAGAAACACAGAAAAAACGAAAAACAGATAACTCTTCAAACACATGTCAATGCCCTATAAAAGGCGCATGCAAGAATAAAAGTTTAATAGAATTAATAGAAGATAATGAATGGATAGAAAATGAACCAGAAAACAATGAACTTTATTACACAGAAAACTCCGAAGACATAGACTTTGAAAATTATTATGAAAATATCAGAATTGTAAACGAAGGTATAGAAGAATATTCGATTAGTCTTATTAATATAACCAAGATATACAACTTAATTTCTCAAACTACCCAAGAAGACTTAGATCAATTGATAAGTAAGTTAGAAAAAGAAGAAATAATAGGAGAAAACCCTGTAAAATTTTGGGAAAAAGATAAGATTTATTGTAAATTAGAAATAAAAAACCCTGAATACAGAATAAAAACGGCTCCAATCGAAGCAACAAACAAAGATCTAGAAGACTTTCAGATGCATATCAAAGAGCTTCTATAACTAGGAGTAATCCAAAAATCAGAATCACCACATAGATCATCTGCTTTTATAGTAAAAAATCATGCAGAACAAGTAAGAGGTAAAAGTAGAATGGTAATAAACTATAAACGCTTAAATGATAATACTATAGACGACGCTTATACAATACCAGATAAATCACAGCTAATAAATGGAATACAAAATGCTAAAATATTTAGCAAATTTGATTGCTAATCAGGGTTTTGGCAGGTCAGAATGCATCCAGAAAGTATATCATGGACGGCTTTTACTTGTCCTTTAGGACATTTTGAATGGTTAGTAATGCCGTTTGGATTAAAAAATGCACCTGCTATCTTTCAAAGAAAAATGGATACTATCTTTTTACAGCATAGAAAATTTGTCCTTGTATACGTAGATGATATCCTCGTATTTTCAAAAAATAAACAAGAACATAGAGGACATCTACAGATAGTTTTATCAGAATTCCTTAGACATGGACTAGTAGTTAGCAAGAAGAAAATCCAATTATTTAAAGAAAAAATAGAATTCTTAGGAGCAATTTTAGGACAAGGAACAATACAATTACAGCCACACATAAGCCAAAAAATATTAGAATTCGAAGAAATAAAGGATATAAAGACTTTACAAAGGTTCCTAGGATTACTAAATTATGCAAGACCGTTTATCAGAGACATAGGAAAAATTTTAGGCCCATTATATGCAAAAACAACGCCCACAGGACAACGTACGTTTAATATAGAAGATAAAAAACTAGTAGAAAAGGCTAAAAATCTAGTAAAAAATCTTCCTCCGTTAACTCTACCACTAGATACAGATTATTTAATCATAGAAACAGATGGTAGTGCACTAGGCTGAGGAGCTGTATTACTTAGTAAACCTAATAAATACAGTCCCAAGACATCCGAAAAAATATGTAGATATGCGAGTGGAAAATTTAAAGAAAAAGGAAACATTTCCAGCATAGATGCTGAATTATTAGCTATAATATATGCGTTCGATAATTTTAGGTTATTTATTCTAAATAAACCAGAATTCCTTGTAAGAACGGATTGCGAAGCCATAGTTAAATTCTATAATAAAATGCAAGAAAAGAGATCTAGTACTAGAAGATGGTTAAATTTCCTAGATAGGATAGTAGACCAAGGACTTCATGTCACTTTTGAGCATATTAAAGGGAAAGATAATAATATAGCTGATATGTTATCTAGACTTCTAATAAAACCTTCTTAAATGCAGGAAACAATGAGACCAATCAAGCCGCCAGATATCCGACCACCAGAACAAAACCAGAAAAGGCCATACATATCACCAAGTATCTGGTTTGGTAATACAGAACTACAAATACTCAGAGGTAGTAATCTAGCTTTCAAGCTTCTAGAACAATATAATGGAAAATTAAGTTCAGAACAACTTTGTATAATAGACAATCTGTGGTTTGCCGCCAACAAAGAACAAAAAGATAGGAAATATTTCATAGCATGTCTTAATGCCCTCTGTCATGAATTTACTAAAGGAACGTTCAGAAACTACAAGTTTTACCTAGTTTCTAAAGGCAAAATCCCAGGGATCTACCATACCTGGGGTCAAGTAATAGAACAGATAACAGATTTTCCTACGCCAGTTTTTAAGGGTTTTAATAATCTTCAAGAAGCTTTAGACACCGCTAGAGGTCTCTTTGGGCCAAACTTTTTCATAGCCCCGTCTCTTCGAAATTATCAAGAACCCCTGAATTTTTCTGTCCTTCATGACCCGGATCCTTATCATCCTGTTCTTTGTACACACTGCGAGGCCATGACTACAACAGTTCGCAGACAAAATGAGAAAATTCAAAGTCTTGAATATACTCTTGAAGCTCTAAAAAAGACCAATTTTGAGCTTGAACAGAAGCTTTTCCAGAAAAATCAGAATGTCTCAAATAAAGATAAGAGTCCTGCTCTCTCTTCAGCATCAGAGCAGTTGGTAATTCTGAATACCAAAGATAAAAATTTCGGAACTAGCCCGTCGACACAGGCAGACGGTAAAGGCGAGACAAGTCCTGTTATGGGTGAGGCTTTCCCAAAAAGCCTGTTAAGCCAATGTAGAGGCCAGTCTACATCTAGTCCCTCTTTACCGGTAGAGGGTAAAGACTCATCAAATCCGGATACGGCTGTGGCTTTGCCAAAAAGCCAATTGGAACAGACTATGCAGAAAAAGCTAGAAGAGCTGTTTGAAGAAATGGTGAAAAACAGGATTCTTCCCTTAATTGCACCATTCTCAGATATGTCAGAACCAGGTAGCCCCCAAGGACCAGCATCATTAGACTCAGATACATTACAAGGACTAGAGACAAGAGACTGATGTCTTTCGTACCACAACTTTCTAGCTGTAAAGATCGCTTTATGTCGTTTCAACTTTCCAGCTGTAAAGACCGCTTTATCAAAGAAGACGTATTTCAGCTATCCTCCAAAAAAGATTCTAGCTGTCCTCCACTAACAATTTGCCAGGCACTTTCCTTCCAGCTGAAGAAAGGCTACGTTAGCTGTCTTCCACTAAATCAGAAAAAGCTAAGGCTACGTTGCAAGATTCGCCAAGAAAGAAATATCCGCTTTACTTCCAGACGAAGCCACGTCTCAGGTCTAGACTTTTCCAGCCGCCTTGCTTTTCGGATTTCAGAACGAATTAAGTCCGTGCCTCAACCAAAGGAGGAGCCTATAAATAAGAAGTACCTCAGTAGCGCGGGGTGTGCGAAAAAATTTACGAAGCTAGAACAATATCCTTGTAAATCTGTGAGAAAGAGAGTCCGTCTGTAGTCTTATATTCCTTCAGTCTTGTAATTCAGAAGGTGAAGGCCTCGGCCTCCTTGTAAGTTCCTTCTCCTTTTTAGTTCTTAGTTCTTTGTAAGGGAATTTCCCGAAAGGGAAAAACCCTAGTAGTAGAGATGGCTAATTTTCCCAAATAAAAAAGCTCTGTTTTTTCAAAAAATCTGTACATCCTTGTCCATTTGCTTCTTGGCTAATTGAATCCTGCGATCGCTCTGCCAATGAAAATTGGTGCATGACGTTGCCCCGTGATTCAGTTAATCTCCAAGCAAAATCTTGTTCATCAACGTTCTTCTTACTTTGTTCCTAAACCTATGCGCATGCTTTCTTCATACTTAGTGATGCCAAACAGCATTATTTTGAATGCCATGTGAAAAAACATATAGGGAATAGGCATGATAAGTCTCCGTTCAGGCGTCGATCAGCCGTTAGGAGCATCTAAAGCCCGGTCCTAATGCCTAAATGGCAGGCAGTCAAAATACACCTGGCACCATCTAAGATGGTAAGCTAGTGGCCTGAAAAGTCTGAAGCGTGTAGGAGTTAGTTAAAAAAAAGTCTAAAAACGGGAAAATAAGTCTCTATGAAAAGGCAAAGTACCTAGTAGGGATCATACATCCTCAGAAGACACCTCATATACAACCAAAAAAGTTTTTTGGCACCCCCACCCCTAATTTGTGGTATCAGAGCGAATATTACCGTTTATGAAAGGTAGAAAGATAGCTAGGGACCGTATCAAAAGAACATATTTTGAAACTACTGATCAAATAGAATATAGATATAAGTTATATCAATTACATAAGTTTGAGAAACATTTAGGAAAAGACGAAAGAAACTTAAGAATAAGAACTAGGTTATTCTTAAAACAGGTATCACTTAGACTTAGATATTACCTTTTAAATCCTTAAAACTGGAAAATCTAGATAACATTTTAAATAGCATATTAAATAACATAAAAACCAAAAATATAATATTAACAGACGTAACAAAAACCTAGACTATATAAAAACTAGTCAGACAATTCTACAACAGAACTTAGAAAAATTAGAAAACCAATATAAAAGAATAGAAAACCAATTAGCAATATTAACAAAAGCTCCTTCGACAATATCAACAGACGTAGAGACATTGACAGAGTCCTTTAAAAAACTAGATCCGTATAAATCAAAGTTAGAAACCTAATGTACTAGGAACAGTACAGATGTACTAGGAAATTTTTTGGTTGTATATGAGGTGGGGGGGTTTTTTTTAACTAACTCCTACACGCTTCAGACTTTTCAGGCCACTAGCTTACCATCTTAGATGGTGCCAGGTGTATTTTGACTGCCTGCCATTTAGGCATTAGGACCGGGCTTTAGATGCTCCTAACGGCTGATCGACGCCTGAACGGAGACTTATCATGCCTATTCCCTATATGTTTTTTCACATGGCATTCAAAATAATGCTGTTTGGCATCACTAAGTATGAAGAAAGCATGCACATAGGTTTAGGAACAAAGTAAGAAGAACGTTGACGAACAAGATTTTGCATGGAGATTAACTGAATCACGGGGCAACGTCATGCACCAATTTTCATTGGCAGAGCGGTCGCAGGATTCAATTAGCCAAGAAGCAAATGGACAAGGATGTACAGATTTTTTGAAAAAACAGAGCTTTTTTATTTGGGAAAATTAGCCATCTCTACTACTGGGGTTTTTCCCTTTCGGGAAATTCCCTTACAAAGAACTAAGAACTAAAAAGGAGAAGGAACTTACAAGGAGGCCGAGGCCTTCACCTTCTGAATTACAAGACTGAAGGAATATAAGACTACAGACGGACTCTCTTTCTCACAGATTTACAAGGATATTGTTCTAGCTTCGTAAATTTTTTCGCAGAAATGTATTTTTTTGTGGTGAAGGCCATATATATATATATATATATATATATATATATATATATATATATATATATATATATATATATGGATTAATGGGTATCATACGACATATGAGAGCCTCTCTCATACGCCCTCTCACATAAAGCACCCAAGTACAAGCCCACATGGGCTTGTACTTGGTTGTACTTGGGTGCTTTATGTGAGAGGGCGTATGAGAGCCTATCTCTTATGGCGTATGATAGCTATTATTCTCATATATATATATATATATCCCATCTCACCATAGCATCTCCATATATATATATATATATATATATATATATATAGGGTAAAGTGTTCCTAGGGTGACTCCTTAGATTAAATCTAAGGAGTCGCCCCCATTTTCTCCCATCTCCCACAATTTTTTTTGAAATTTTTTTTCTTGGGATTGTTGTTCATCTCATGGATGATCAACATACCAAAAATCAAGTCATTCCAATACTTTTAGAGCCCCCATCTACCCCTTGCAACTTTATGTGTTTTTCAGCACGTTTTCAGACCGTTGAAGTTGCAAGGGATAGATGGGTGCTTTTAAAGTATTGTAATGACTTGATTTTTGGTATATTGATCATCCATGATGTGATCAACAATGCTATGAAAAATAATTTCAAAAAAATTGTGGGAGATGGGAGAAAATGGGGGCGACTCCTTAGATTTAATCTAAGGAGTCACCCTAGGAACACTTTACCCATATATATATATATTATATATAGGGAGATGCTATGGTGAGATGGGATATATATATATATATATATATATATATATATATATATATATATATATATATATCCCATCTCACCATAGCATCTCCATATATATATATATATGGTATATATATATATATATGGTATATATATATATATATATGGTATATATATATATATATATGGTATATATATATATATATGGTATATATATATATATGGTATATATATATATATATATATGGTATATATATATATATATATGGTATATATATATATATATGGTATATATATATATATATATATATATATATATATGAGGGAAATGTGCCTAAGAATGACCTCAGGTAGAGATACCTGAGCACACCCCCGCTGTTCGGGGTTTGTGAGTATTTTTTTTTGAAAATTTTTTTTGCAGTAGGTAGATATACTTGTTATGTAGCTCCCCACATTTCAGCTCGATCCGACACCGTTTGAGCCTCCGTTCATCGATTTCAAAAACGTTGCGCAAAACTGTCCAGAATTTGGACAGTTTTGCGCAACGTTTTTGAAATCGATGAACGGAGGCTCAAACGGTGTCGGATCGAGCTGAAATTTTGTGGGGAGCTACATAACAAGTATATCTACCTACTGAAAAAAAAATTTCAAAAAAAAATACTCACAAACCCCGAACAGCGGGGGTGTGCTCAGGTATTTCTACCCGAGGTCATTCTTAGGTACATTTTTTGCTATATATATATATATATATATATAGGGTAAAGTGTTCCTAGGGTGACTCCTTAGATTAAATCTAAGGAGTCTCCCTTATTTTCTCCCATCTCCCACAATTTTTTTTGGATTTTATTTTTCATAGGATTGTTGGTCACATCATGGATGATCAACATATCAAAAATAAAGTCATTCCAATACTTTAAAGCCCCCATCTACCCCTTGCAACTTCAACGGTCTGAAAACGTGCTGAAAAACCCATAAAGTTGCAAGGGATAGATGGGGGCTCTAAAAGTATTGGAATGACTTGATTTTTGGTATGTTGATCATCCATGAGGTGACCAACAATCCCAAGAAAAATAATTTCAAAAAAAAAATTGGGAGATGGGAGAAAATGGGGGCGAATCCTTAGATTTAATCTAAGGAGTCACCCTAGGAACACTTTACCCATATATATATATATATATATATATATATATATATATATATATATATATATATATGAAAATTTTCAAATGAGAACATTTCGCACCGTGCGAAAATGTTTTTATCTTTTTTTTGAAATTTTTTTTTCAAAAATTCTTTTTTCCACCCTCATTATATGTTGTTATACCCCCCTCAAAAAATAATGGTTGAGAAATTATGTCATTTGGCCTTCGATCAAGCCATTTCATCAAATTCGCACGTTTTGAGACCGTTAAATTTGTAACGGGTGGATGTGTGCTCTAATGCCCAATGGGTTCACCCATTATTTTCCCTGGGGTATATAATTGTATGGATTAAACATCAAAAAAAGAATTTTTGAAAAAAAATTTCAAAAAAAAAAGTTTTCGCACGGCTTTCGCACGGGATTTTTCGCACCCGAAGATTGCCATATATATATATATATATATATATATATATATATATATATATATATATATATATATATATATATATAGGGAAATGTGCCTAAGAATGACCTCGGGTAGAGATACCTGAGCACACCCCCGCTGTTCGGGGTTTGTGAGTATTTTTTTTTGAAATTTTTTTTGCAGTAGGTAGATATACTTGTTATGTAGCTCCCCACAAAATTTCAGGTCAATCCGACAATGTTTGAGCCCCCGTTCATCGATTTCAAAAACGTTGCGCAAAACTGTCCAGAATTCTGGACAGTTTTGCGCAACGTTTTTGAAATCGATGAACGGGGGCTCAAACGGTGTCGGATTGACCTGAAATTTTGTGGGGAGCTACATAACAAGTATATGTATCTACTGCAAAAAAAATTTTCAAAAAAAAAATACTCACAAACCCCGAACAGCGGAGGTGTGCTCAGGTATCTCTACCCGAGGTCATTCTTAGGTACATTTTTTGCACACACACACACACACACACACACACACACACACACACACACACACACACACACACATATATATATATATATATATATATATATATATATATATATATTTGAAAACCCAGAAAAATCCCCAACCCCCTCCTCCTGCCTTCGGCTTTTTTTAGGAGGGTAAGACGAGAGCCCGGTCGAGACTATGCAAACTGGGGGGTGACCGCCGTGCCCCCAACGGCCCCCGGGTTAGTCCGAGAGGGGAGATGTAGCCCCAGGGTAAATAATTCCACAACAAATTCCACAATAATTACCAAGTCACGGCGGCCATAGGCCTCGAACCCCGCACCCCTTGGCTTTGGAGCGGAATGACTTACCACTAGGACACCCTCTCGTGGGCTATATATATATATATATATATATATATATATATATATATATATATATATATATATATATATAAAATCTAAGGAGTCACCCTAGAAACACTTTACCCATATATATATATATAGTCATTACCCGTGCCCATAGGGCACGGTTTATTTAATGGCTGAGTTTTTCTCCCCCACAAATTTCAAGTTCCCCCAAATTTCAAGTTTTCCCACAAAAGTTTCAAGTTTCCCCCCAAATTTAAGTTTTCCCCCAAAATTTAAGTCCCCCCAAAATTGTCATTACCACCAAGGACAAACTTGCCACGTAGGACAAAGCTTTGTCCTAGTAGGATAAGATTCAAAATCTTCATAGAACTGAAAAAAAAAATGTCCGGAAGGGGTGAGAATAAAAAGTGTGTGTGTGGGTGGGAGAGGGTCCATAGGCAAAAATACAAAAACCGGGGTTGTATGTGCAAAATTCCCAACCTCCTCTTTTATCCCTCAAAATCTCATCTCTTATATTTTCTCTTATTCAATTTCCCTGTTTTATATAATAGATATCCAAATTCTCTTATCCAATTTCTCATGTCCAAATTCTCTTATCAATTTCTCTTGATAACATCCGTCTTTTATATAATAGATATCCCTTATCCAATTTCTCTTGTCCAATATCTCTTATCCAATTTCTCTTGATAACATCTCTCGTTTGTAATATAGATATCTCTTATCCAATTTCTCTTGATAACATCACTCTTATCCAATTTCTATTGTCCAATATCTCTTTTGCAATTTCTCTTGATAACATCCCTCTTTTATAATATAGATATCTCTTAACCAATTTATCTTTTCCAATATCTCTAATCCAATTTCTCTTGATAACATCCCTCTTTTATAATATAGATATCTCTTATCCAATTTCTCATGTCCAATATCTCTTATCCAATTTCTCTTGATAACATCCCTCTTTCCCTCTTTTATAATATAGATATCTCTTATCCAATTTCTCTTTTCCAATATCTCTTATCCAATTTCTCTTGATAACATCCCTCTTTTATAATATAGATATCTCTTATCCAATCTCTCTTGATAACATCCCTCTCTTATAATATAGATATCTCTTATCCAATTTCTCATGTCCAATATCTCTTATCCAATTTCTCTTGATAACATCCCTCTTTTATAATATAGATATCTCTTATGCAATTTCTCTTTTCCAATATCGCTTATCCAATTTCTCTTGATAACATCCCTCTTTTATAATATAGATATCTCTTATCCAATTTCTCTTTTCCAATATCTCTTATCCAATTTCTCTTGATAACATTCCTCTTTTATAATATAGATATCTCTTATCCAATTTCTCTTTTCCAATATCGCTTATCCAATTTCTCTTGATAACATCCCTCTTTTATAATATAGATATCTCTTATCCAATTTCTCTTGATAAGATCCCTCTCTTATAATATAGATATCTCTTATCCAATTTCTCTTATCCAATTTCTCTTGATAACAACCCTATTTTATAATATAGATATCTCTTATCCAATTTCTCTTTTCCAATATCTCTTATCCAATTTCTCTTGATAACATCCCTCTTTTATAATATAGATATATGGGTAAAGTGTTTCTAGGGTGACTCCTTAGATTAAATCTAAGGAGTCGCCCCCAATTTCCCCCATATTCCAAATTATTTTTGAATTTTATTTTTCATGGGGTTGTTGTTCACATCATGGATGATCAACATACCAAAAATCAAGCCATTTCAATACTTTTAGAGCCCCTATCAACCCCTTGCAACTTCAACGGTCTGAAAACGTGCTGAAAAACCCATGACGTTGCAAGGGGTTGATGAGGACTCTAAAAGTATTGGAATGACTTGATTTTTGGTATGTTGATCATCCAGGCGGTGACCAACAATCCCATGAAAAAAATTCCGAAAATAATTGTGGGATATGGGGAAAATGGGGGCGACTCCTTAGATTTAATCTAAGGAGTCACCCTAGGAACACTTTACCCTATATATATATGTATGTATGTATATATGTATATATATATATATGTATATATATATATATATATATGAAAGGTAAGAAATCTATATTAAGTAATGTACAAAATACAAGTAGGATCCTGTCTACGAAAGAAAAGGGAGCGGTCACAAGCGTCGTCACCCTCTACTTTCGTAGTAAGGTCCTAAAAAGAAGATAAAATACAAGCAACTCATACTAAAACCCCCTTACTTAGCTCCAACCAGTAGAAATGTCATAGTTTGGACTTAGGCTTATCCATTATCCCGGATATCCCAGTTATCAAGGGCATATGCCGCATCCTCCTCTGGTTCATCATGCCTACGAAGAGCAATTCTGACGTCAGCAGCAATGTCATCAAACAACAAGGTCTTTATCCTCTTAGAATTGTTGAAGATGCGCTTATTACGTTATCGCCAAATGTGCCAAACCCCTGCCGCCAATGCTGTCTTGGCAAGCTGTCCAAGCATCCCCTTTTTTCCAAATTCCTCAAGAAAATAATTACCCACAGCATCCAAAGAATAAACATGGGGCCGGCCTTGCCCAACTTTAGCAACATTCTACGCAAGACATACTTAGAATATGGGCAATCAAAAAATAAGTGATTCAATGTTTCCAAATCATCCTCACATAAAACACAGTTTGTAGCCGTATTTATACCCCATTTATTGAGTGTGTCTCTCGTTAGAAGCTTACCCTTGAAGGCCCGGAGCAGGTTGATCGACCACTTTGGGATGCAATTTGTATACCAAATGAGTTTATATAAAGGGAATAAACTTCCTTTTAATCTAGCACCCTCCTATGCATCTTTGAAATGGAAAACCGGCCCAAATTTCCATTCCCATTGATCCGATCCCATCCCCAGCCTGATGTGTTGAAACAAATGTTTTAAATCTTGAATTGATGCATCCTCAATCCAATTTGATCCATCCCAGTAACCCGCACCCTCAGGCTACTAGCTCCTGTTGGAATATCAAATAGATTTTTGAGAGGCCCGTAAGAAAGCCAATTATCATACCAAAACAGGGTGTCATTTCCATCCCTCACTTTCCTCATTATTAGCTTCTCCGAAAATTTTCTGCAATTTAGGAGGAACTTCCAGGTACCAGACTGTGTAGGCGCACCTTTAGTTTCATAGAATGAACCAACTTCCGTATATTTCCCTCTCATATACTCAGGCCAAAGGCCCTTTCCCTGCAATAATCTCCAAGTTAGTTTTATACCTGAAGCCAAATTTAAATCGGAAAGAAGCCTTAGCCCAATACCCCCTTCAGATTTCGGTTTGCAACATTCCTGCCATGCCCACACATTTGATGATCCCCATATGAATCTTCTGCACATTGAGGTAAGGGAGCGAATAACAGAGGATGGTATTTTGTAAACCTGTGACCAAAAAGATATCATGCCGTAGATCACAGTTCTCACCAGCTCAATTCTTTCCGCTATGGACAACATAGTAGAAGTCCATCCACTGAGTCTTCTTTTGCACTTGTCAAGGAGCCTGTTGTACATATTAGTTTTGGGGTATTTTGTTGAGAGTGGCAGACCCAAGTAGGTTGTGAAACTTGATGCCCCTTAACCCCAATATGATTTGCTAGGGCACCTGCATTTTGAACCCCTTTGCTAAAAACGGCAACACTTTTCTCCCAGTTGATAACAAGCCCTGTAAAATTAGTAAAATCCTCTAGAAGAGTTTTCGGTCCATCCATAGATTTATAGGTAGCCCGACAAAATAGAAGTAGATTGTCCGCAAATAATATGTGCGAAATTGAACCAATGCGACGCATAGGCTGAATAGTCCCCCTTGTAAGAGATTTATCCAGGAGAAGGGAAAAAGCTTCCATAATGATTACGAATAAGTAAGGGGAGAGAGGATCACCTTGTCTGAGCCCTCTGTTACCTTTAAAGTAGCCTGCTGGAGAGCCATTTACCATCACAGAGTAGGTTGGAGATGATACACATTCCTTAATCCAGGCGATGAAAGTGTTCCCAAATCCCATCTGATGTAAAATGTAATACACAAATTCCCTGTTAACACTATCAAAAGACTTCCTGAGATCCAGCTTTAGACAAGCTCTAGACCCCATAGGGTTGCTGAAATCTCTAATCTGTTCATGAGCCAACAGGGCACTATCTGATAGCAGCCTGCCCTTGAGAAATGCTGATTGGTTAGGAGAAACCAACTCATGGACAACCATCCTCAATCTGTTACATATAACCTTGCTAATAATCTTATAAAGCACATTACAACAAGCAATTGGCCTGTAGTCTCCTAAGCTGGATGCATTGGCAGATTTAGGAACTAAGGTAAGGAAAGTGTGGTTCACCTGACGTAGAGAGGATCCAGTTTGGAAGAAAGACTTAATAGCTGTTGTAACTTCACTCCCAATAAGATTCCAATGATGCTGGTAGAAGAAACCATTGAAGCCATCTGGACCAGGTGATTTTGTTGGGCCAATCTGGAAAACCGCCTCCTTTATTTCATCATTTGTAATCCTTCACTGAAGCCAAGAAGCCGCTTCAGTAGTAATTTTCCTTTTGGGTACAAGATTTGGGAAGGCACTCGAATAGTTACTTTGGTTATATAATTCTTCAAAGTAGATGACCGCATCAGATTTTAGCTCCTCATAGGACTTGCTTTGGGCTCCATTTGCGTCAACCAAATGTAATAAATTATTGTGACACTGCCTAGCTCTCATCGCAGTGTAGAAAAACTTCGTGTTCCTATCCCCCAAATTTAGCCAATCTTGCCTGCTCTTCTGACGGTACATCTCCTCCTCCAGTGCCAAAAGTGTTGCCAACTCGTTTGTTAAACTTTGCTCACGCTGTTGTAGCTCAATATTGTAGTGGATGGACTTCTGAGATTGGATATCATGCAGCAGCTCACGGCAATGTTGAATGCGCCCATTCCCATGATGATTCCGAGCCCATTGTCTAATGTGAGACTTTAGATACCGCAACTTCTTAGCAATGTAGTTTAGGCTTGTACCGCAGGGTAATTGATTCCATGATGCTTCGACAATATCCATGTAACCTGGGAGACTGATCCAATGATTAAAGTATTTAAAGGGTGTTTCAGAGTGTTTTCTCACTACAGTATCGTTGACCGTGGACTGCCCGGTCAACGTGGTCAAGGGGCCGATTAGGGTCACTTGGGTGCGTCGAGCGCGTGTAGACGCGACGCGAATCGGAGATGTAGTCGACGCAGAGCACGTCAGCTGGGCCGGGTCTGGATCCTCGGCCTCTGGGGGCTGAGGGGAAGCCTCGGCTCGGTGTGAGGTGCTCGGCCTCGGACGGTCGGACGACGAGGGGAAGCCTCGGCGCCTTGGCTTGACGCGCGACCGACACGGAGCTGAGGGGAAGCCTCGGCTCGGATGGGTGTGCTTGGCCTCGGTCGGTCAGACGATGAGGGGTAGCCTCGGTCGTCTCGCTTGATGCGCGGCCGGCGTGGAGCTGAGGGGAAGCCTCGGCTTGGATGGATGCGCTCGGCCTCGGTCTCTCCTGGCGTCGAGGGGTGGCCTCGATGCCTTGGCTGATGCTTGATGGCGTTCGCCTGGTGTCGAAGGGAAGCTTCGGCACTTGGATCTAACGTCTTCTTGAACAGACGAGAACACTCGTCAGGGAGGCCGGACCTTGGTTCCGGCCAAATCCCCTCCGATGCCTAAGTCAGATGACAGTCTGAAAGAGGAGGCTCGGTGGGGACGGTTCGACTCGAGAGGAGATCGGAACGACGTCCTCCGGCGCGAGCGGGGGGAAGGAGATGAAGTGGGGAACTAGGTCGTTGATGGAGTACCTTAGGTTTTGTTACCTGAGATGCCGTCCTTTGTTCAATCGTCCTCCTAGTCCTTTTATAGGCCTCTTGCCATGACTGCCCGTCATCCACGTCCTTCGCCCGCCCCCAATCACGCCCCCTCGATCCGCCCCCCCACTCGCCACTCGCCCGCACCGTGCCAGCACCTCCCCTTAATGGTCATAAAAGGGGCGGTGAATTTCGTGGGGGCGGTTATCCGTGGGTGAGTCGCACGCTTCCCGAGTCAGGCCGATTTGACGTTCGGGGGCCCTCTAGTGGGCCTCGTCGGGCGGGCCCGATCTCGCAGATGGGCTTCTGATCTGTAGTCGGGTTTCTGGGCTCGTGTCTTTCGGGCTTCGGCCAAATAGGCTTAACAAAAGGCTTTGGGGTAGATGGTACCTGGGAATGTAAACTGACAACTATTGGGGCATGGTCACTAGTTCGCAGGTCCAAGAATTGGGAGAAAGAATCCGGTAGTTTATCAATCCATTCCACGTTGCACATCACCCTGTCGAGTTGCGCAGAAATTCGGCCTGCTCATATACGCTTGTTGCTCCAACTTAGCCGTTGGCCCGAACTTTTGAGATCCTGAAGATATCAGTCCCTAATGCAGTTACTGAAGTCTTTTAGCATGCTTTCCTCCAATCTGCGCCCACCAATCTTTTCAGTAGCAAATAAAGAACAGTTAAAGTCCCCTCCAACCAACCATGGCTCATTCCGATATTTTGCAGCCTCACCATTAAGATTATTCCATAAATCCCGCCTCTCCAAGCTCCTATTAGAGCCGTAGACTCCAGTTAGAACAAATGAGAATCCACCAATGTTAACACACTGAACTGAAATGTGCTGCCAAGATTGGGTAATTAAGCTAGCTTGCCAAACTTGAGGATCAAACCCCATCAAGATACGCCCACCTCTATGTAGACTGAAATTATCAATAGTTACCCACTTCTTAGGGATGCAGGATTTAAAAATTAATGATTCATTCTTGATTTTTGTTTCCAGTAACACTACAGCAAAAGGATTAACTTCCTTTAGCATGGCACTCAAATCCCTACGCCTCACAGAGTTATTCAATCCTCTTGTATTCCAGAATAGAATAGTCATCAATATTTATTTTTTATTACCAGGCTGTAGTCGCGTCGGCCGCCCTCCTTCAACCTACTGCTCTTACGGGTAACAGAGCTATTCTCTCCCGAATCATGGTGAGAGGTGCTCACTTGTTTCGTCTGTTTTGTAGAGGCTAGCTCCTGCAGGATATTAGCATGTTCAGTATCCCAATCTGGATTTTCATAAACAATGTGTTCCGGAATTTCATCAGCTCCATTAAGTTCATCATCCAGCAGAGTTGGTAGTTGTTCAGGCACAACCGTGATTATAGAAGCATTAGCCGCAGAGATTGGATTGGATGTGCATTCCTCATTTCCAGGTTTGCTCCTTGGAGTGGCTGGGTTAGTTTCAACCATACTGGCCTTAGGCAAGCTACTCCCATGCCCAAGAGTGCACTTGGAATTATCATCATCAGCACCCGCAGATTTAAGTGATGAAACAAGTCTCAAGAAATTGACCACCCTTCTAAATTTCTCCAAACAAGCAACAAATAACCCAACACTCCCTGAACTTTCACCTTGCACAGTTCCAGCATTTTACATGATATATTTGTAGGGAGGATTCCTTTGCCTTTATCTTGCAATGGAGGTTGCTGAGGCACTGATGGGCATTGAGTGTCTAAGTGGCCAAAGCAAACACATCGGCTACATCGAGGGGGTTCACCTTCAAATTTAAGTTCAATTGAAACCAACGATCCATCATCAAGTTCAGCATCAATATGCTTAGGTAGAGGCCTCCCCGCATCCACCTCAACCAAACACCTAGCATAAGTGATCCTTTCAAGCTTTGCCGTAGCCCTATCCAAGCAAAGAGGAGTCCCCACTACCGATGTTAGAATGTTTAGAGCATCCAAATTCCACATATTTAATGGAACTCCATGCAATTTCATCCAAACAGGAACAGATGTAAGAATGTCTCTGTCGTGACGAATTGTAGGGGTCCATAACTTTAGCACCACCAAACGCCCATCGAACAACCACGGCCCACCATTTAGAATCCTATCGCATTCCTCCTTGGTTTCAAATTTGAAATAGAAGAATCCGTTATCTCTGCTGAATACTTGAATCCTTTGCCTTGGCTTCCACAAACGCTCCAACCATGCCTGGATCTGTCCGTATGATGGGATATCGCCTAGGACATACCCAACCAGGGTGAATTTCCAACGAACATTACCCTTTTCCAATACCGAATCCGTGATGCGGGCAACAAACAAGCCATCAGATCGGACTTTGGGAGATACAAAAGTCATTCCCATATATTCCACATACGTACGCCCATTTGAACACACCTCAGACCAGGAGAGTTTAGCCACAGAGGGATCGATTACAATTGAAGGCTTTGTTCTCACCGGAATACTGTCAAACACCTTCCCTGCACTCCCCATAAAAGCTTTGTTAGAAGCATGAGGTCTCACCTGGGTACTCCTGAATCCTCCCCCTGGGACTCGATTCCTTGCTGCCTGATATTGCTGCCTCGATTGTACACCGGATGGATGGGGCTTCTTCTTCCTAGAAACGTACTGCCAACCTTCGGTGTCAGCATGAGGACCCTTCACAGCAATGTTCTTGGACCAAACCACAGCCTCCGTTCGCGTTCCATCAGCCTTCGCACGCGTTCCTTCAGCCTCCGTACGCGTTCCTTTAGAGCCGCCGTTAGTCTGGCCGCCGGATAAATTAACGCCGCCGTTAAAATTTGTGTCGCCAGGATCGCACCCAGACCCCCTCCGCAAATCACTCAATATATATATATATATATATATATATATATATATATATATATATATATATATAGGAAAATTTTCAAATGAGAACATTTCGCACCGTGCGAAAATGTTTTTAGTTTTTTTTGAATTTTTTTTTCAAATATTCTTTTTTCCACCCTCATTATATGTTGTTATACCCCCCTCAAAAAATAATCGTTGAGAAATAATGTCATTTGGCCTTCGATCAAGGCATTTCATCAAATTCGCATGTTTTGAGACCGTTAAATTTGTAACGGGTGGATGGGTGCTCTAATGCCCAACGGGTTCACCCATTATTTTCCCTGGGGTATATATTTGTATGGATTAAACATCAAAAAAAAAATTTTGAAAAAAAAATTTCAAAAAAATATAAAAATTGTTTTCGCACCTTGCGAAAACCCTTTTTTCGCACCCGAAGATCACTATATATATATATATATATATATATATATATATACTAGTCATAACCCATGCCAAAATTAAAGCACGATAACTATTATGTAATTCCTCCAAAAATTTTAGTTCCCCCTAAATGTACTTCCCCCATTGAATTTAGTTTCACCCAAAAAAAATAGTTCTCCCAAAATTAAGTTTCCTCCCTATTTAACATGTGCCCTAAGTGCAGGGTTCATTTAAAATTCACACCCTTCAAAATCTTGGATCCACTAATTTTAAACAAATATTAATAATTATAGATACATAATAGGACCAATACCCATTTATTTATAGATTTATCATTTTTAAAATTTTAGATAATTAAATTTTTTTCAAAAATATTTTTTCGTCCAATTCAGATCATAAATTATATGAATATAGCCCCACGTCGAATGAATTTATAAAGATTTTAGCAAAGTTGTAACTTGCTATTGTAGGTATAAAATCTTTACACATGACATAATGTCTATGTGCAACTGGTTTATGCTTTTGTTGTTACAACAATTTCATGTTCTAAATAATTCAGCTATAGATTTGTTTTAATGTTTTGATTTTACTCATCATTTTTGCTAAATGAATCATATATATCTCGCTTAATTTTCAATATACATTCAAAATTCTCTTGCATGGTACGATTTGATAGCAGATCCAGGAAAACTTGAAGAGAATGATGAACCTGCAAGCTGTAGACGATGCTTCAGTTTATAAAAATATTGAAACATCGAGATAAAGGAAGTCAGCATTCAATGATGTCTAGCAAGAGAAACGTGCTACGACATGCAATCACTGCCTCGAGTTCAAATTTGGTTGATAATAATGTTTCCATCATATTTAACTGCATGGTTACCAATATACAATTTATATGTACATTTTTTGCTTCATCTGTGAAGAATCTGCTTAAAAATAGTTGTTTTCCAATACAAAGCTCAAGCATGATAATTCTGTAGATACACAATACTTTTAAGAGCCTTCGTAACAATAGACTAATGGAGACTATATCAACATCTCAAGAATGCATGTTTCCTCCTCCTAACAGCTTTGCAAGAGGTTGCAGCACTCCTACATTGTGGAAGAATTTCCCTACATGAGTAAAATCCCACATGTTACCATCCATATCTCCAAACCTCGGACTGTCACCATCAAAGCATGGAGCCCAACCAATAATGCAAACTTATTCGCAAATTACAAATTTTGTAGCACATTCATCACAGGTTCTTAATGGCTAATTTTCACAAAAAGTCTCCCTTCACTTTTCTGTATACTGATGTTTGTTAGCATGTTCAGGCATAGCTACACATTACTGGAAAATAATCTGTAGACCTGAAAAAGAGTTATCATTTCTTTTTCTTTTTAGTTCCTTGATCTTTTATACTTCAACGTTTGGCTGGCATTAGAGATATACAGAAGTATTAACAATCTCAGCTTGGGAAGAAGAGAAGACTTTATGAACAAATTGACAATTGTGTATATATATTACGTTTGCGCAATTTTAATAAGTTTCCACATTAATTTAGTGTCAACAAAAAAATGTCGATATGATTGACGAATTTCAAATAATACAAAACAATATATGAACATTTTAGTTAGTTGCTTCTGACTAAACAAATTAGTCACGTATCTGAGTTTTTTACAATATAAGCTATAATATTATCATAACATCTTTCCAGCAAACGTTTTGATATCTTCGTCTGTACTTGAAGGAGAAGCATATGAAGCGAGACCATTAAGCTTAGAAAAGCTTCTTCCAAGTTGCAAAGCCATCTTCATCCGAAACAACTCCCCATCCTATCTATATACCACATCTTTCTCACCTAAATTGTTCTCAATCTCATCTTCCAATTACTTTTAATATCCAAAACAATGCCAACTACACCTGAATTATTTAAACTTAGTGTTAAAATAGTATTTATTACATTCCAAATGGTAACCCATAATATTAAAACAGTGCACTTAAACATTATATACCCTGAACCCTGAACCCAAATGCATATTAAAAGAGGCAAGTATTGTAAACAACAGTATAAACAACCACTTAAAAGAGGCAACCAGGTAGCCTTAAGCATAAGCCTAATAGAGAAAATGAAGGAACTACCTTTGATTTATTATCAAGTTTAATCAACAACACACCATATAAGTTAAGAAAGAAGGTGCAAAGTTCGTATACATTGTAATTAGTGGAGAAACCATTCCCAAACAATAATGATGGACTTGTAATCTATGCATCGTATAATGGTCTGAATTACACAAAGCATATAACAAAAACATTCGTAGTTTTAGATCTGTACAATTCACAAAGCATATAACCAAAACATTCGCAATCTCAATTATTGCCTGGTATGCAAAGATTGCGACCACAACATTCAAGGTGTTCTAATTACTCCAACAGAATATATTTGTTATTCAGGACTCTAATAGACATTGATATTGGAATATATGCAAATGAATAGCACATGTCCAAAGGAACCATTTCTTAAAAACTGATTATATAAAAACATTTTGGAAGAGCTATTGCAAACTGATTGTATGAGAACTATATAAAAATGTATTAAAACATTCTATACCTATTCTAAGGTATAGAAAACTAATTCTGTTGAACCTTTCTATACCTCAGCTTTTATACAATCATTTTTTATACATTTCTATTCTGAGCAGTGTTTATATATTTCTACACATATTCTGCTGAACATTTCTTAAAAGATGCTGTATAAAAACATTTCTATACCTCTTAAACTTTCAATATTCTGCTGATGTATAAAAACTGCTCTTATACAATCAATATTCTGCTCTCATACAATATTCTGCTGAACTCTCATACAATGAACAACAAAGTAATGAGGATCTATCATTGGAGAACAGAGAGGAACCTGAAACGAAAATTTATTAGAAATAAAATTGAAAAATGAAACATGGAAGAAACTGAAAAGAAACAAAATGACAAAAACAAAAATGGCATAGTTACAAGGTCTTGTTGCACTTATTTGAAGATGACAAACTTAGTGATTCTTCAACTTACAGGTTCTTCAACTAAATTCTAAAGCAAGCTCCTCCTCCTTCGCGTTTTCACAGTTTTCAGTCTTTGAATTACTGTAAGTAATAGGTCTTGAAACTGGAGATTTGAGTAAGCAAGCTGACATAGTTATAGGTTTTTTGTTGCACTCAAACACAACCCAATTGATGCCTAGCTTTTAAGTTTGTTACGCATTAAACATAAAACGAAACTGGATCTCATAACACAAACTTAAATAACCAGGGGCCAACATATCCCTTTAAGATATAAAACGAAATTAGATCTCATACCCATGCAGAAAATGATAACTAATGGTGAAACTACATAATTTTGATAATTGATAAATCCCATCATACATAAGCCAAAAGACTAAAAAATCCAATAAATAATCAGACTCAAAGCTAATAAACAGTAAAAAGCCAATTGTGAGCAATGAATTCAAGAGCTCGTTGTTAGAGACCTATCCCATACTAGGCCTCCAACACTAGCCCATTTGTTAGAAACACATCCCATACTAGGTTTCTAACAATAGCCTTGCTAAGGGCCCATCCCATACTAGGCCCACAACACTGGGCTCACACCCCATTTGTTAAGTATTATTGAGCATCCAACCCAAAACCAATTGGTATTAGGTGGAGAGGCCATCTAATACTTAAACCATTTCTTTTTCTTTTGCACTTCCGATGTGGGACTATTTTTGGGATCCTAACATACCACCACGCTTCCGACAACGCCGTCCACGGTGGCCCACTCTGGGGTGCCCACTCTAAGTGGCCCACTCTGGCCTCACCCAGGTCGCCCCCTCTTAGGTCGCTCCTTCCCCAGGTCGCCCCTTCCGCTTTCGACAACCACCGCCACGACGGCCCACTCTGGGGTGCCCACTCTAAGTGGCCCACTCTGGCCTCACCCAGGTCACCCCCTCTTAGGTCGCCTCTTCCCCAGGTCGCCCCTTCCGTAACGTGGGTCGTAGCATGTGGCTAGCTCTGATACCAATTGTTAGAGACCTATCCCATACTAGGCCTCCAACACTAGCCCATTTGTTAGAAACTCATCCCATACTAGGCTTCTAACAATAGCCTTGCTAAGGGCCCATCCCATACTAGGCCCACAACACTGGGCTCACACCCCATTTGTTAAGTATTATTGAGCATCCAACCCAAAACCAATTGGTATTAGGTGGAGAGGCCCTCTAATACTTAAACCATTTCTTTTTCTTTTGCACTTCCGATGTGGGACTATTTTTGGGATCCTAACACTCGTTTATATTTAGAAACTCAATTGTGAGCAATCAATTCTCTTTCAAATTAAATATTTATTAATACATATCTATATGTGGATGTGCAATGACATTTTGGATGATAGATTGAACACACTAGTATTCTTAAAATTTTCATATCATGTGACATTTTTAATTTCTGTAAATCACTCCTATAATGGTATAAATGCTAAAGTAAAAGGACACTTGTGAAATTCAAGTTCCTTTGAGGTAATATAGCTACCCTTTATCTCAAATGCATGGCTATGTTGTGCTCAAATGCATGGCTACCCTTTATCTCAACGATTAGACAAATAAAAAAGAAAGTAATAAAATGTTAAATTTCTCCTAAGACTAAAATTAATTAGTAAATTTAGGCAAAAAAATAGTATAATTCTATAGGACATACGAATGTGATATACACAACTTGTTCACTTTATACAATTCCAATTAACACGATTTACTAACCTCTATTTGCTATAGGCAAAACTATGAAGCACAACTTTCCTTTCAAAGCACACACCCCTTTCAACTGGCTATAGACCAGCCTCTCATACAGCTATTAACCTCCCTGACTAATAACATACTTGTTGTTTCTACTAAATGATGCTGCAAGACTACTAATTCATTAGAGCCAAATGAGTTGTTAATCATTCCTCATTTTATAAAGAGAAACTACAGTCCATTTAATTTTTAGTCCTTTTCCTTGGTGAAATTCTTGTTGTTAAATTGTAACAACACTAGTGTGTAAATACTTAGTAACCATTAAATTGACCCAAGTTCTCGTACATGTGCACACCAATCCCGGGGAATGGAGAGATTTGCAAAGTGCCCCTAAATTTTTCATCTATACCCAAATGAGGGTATCATTGCAAAGTGTGGGCTTAAGGCAAATTTCTTCAAATCAAGGGGTTATTGTGCAAAAAGAGGAATGAGATATTTGCAATGGCAAACTTGTAATAAAATCAAGCTTTTAGATGGCTAATTTTGAAAAAAAAAGAAAGAAAAAAAAAGGAAAAGAAAAGAAAATGGGGGTATGGCAATAAGTTGCCATACCAAAGTACACCGAACCCCCCCCCATCTCTCCCCTCACCCTACACCATAACCCCCCCCCCTCTCCCCTCTCCTAGGTCCCTTTCTCTCCCCCTCTCTCCATTATTTTCAGCCCATGGCTGAAATTAGCTAGGGGAAAAAAAGGGAAAAGAAAAAGGAAGAGAAGAAAGGAAGAAGAAGGAGAAGAATAAGAAGAAGAGGAAGGAGAGAGGAGAAGAGGAGGCCAAGTTGATGGTAGCTCCCTCCAAACCCTAGGCATCCTTGAAGCTTCAAAAGAGGTAGGATCTTCTCAACCTACCTCTAATTGTAGATAATGGCAATAATGTTGTATGTTTAGGCTTCTTCATGAAAATTTGGGGAGAGTGTTGTAGAGCTAGGACTCTTGTTGCATGCTTGACAATTTGCTAAAACTTTAGCTAAGTGCTGGGATTAATTGGCTATTAGGAATGCTCTGAATATTTTATATGATATTTATCTAGTAGTTATGAGTAACTTTCATGTTCATCACTTTTTCTAATTCGAACTGGAAGTTGGGGTAAAAATTCGAATTGTGCAACATGCCAGGAATTCTGTCAAGCTGTACACATTTCAGTAAAACGAGCACCACTACCTGCACACATCTTGGATTTTGTTTATTTTAGTCTTGTTGGAAAGCTAAAACGTTTGTCTCAAAGTCCATCGGACTTTTATGTTGTAATTCTGGCTAGAATATGCCCAAAATTGGCTTTGAACACAGACACAGAAATATGTCTGCCGAACAGTTTTGACACCCTTTACCAAATAATTCACTATAAATCCAATACTTTATATTTTTGTCTGAACTTTTATGGGTGAACTCAAAACTATAATATCTCCAACTTTAATTCTTTGAGATTTGTCAAATTCTCAAAATAAATGGGTTAAAAATGCTGTTTTTCTATCTGTTCATGCAATTTCAGTATGTTGAAGGGTGTTGGGTGAAATTGGACTTGTGTGATATTGCTAATTTTTCACTCCAAATGCATGAATGATGTTGATGCATGTATGTAAGATTAGTTATACTATTTGTTACAAAAATTGGTGACATGGCTCATTATATGTTTGTTAAAATGCCTGAATGAACTTAAGATTGAAGAAACTTGGAAAATGGCATTGTTAATTGTGTGACATGTATTACCCACGAGGAATTGTATATGATCAATGAGGTTATGATACATGGATTATGGAGCATGCTAGTTTGTTGTGAATATCTTGATGAAAAGAATGAATTTGGACATCATTTACATACGTCATTTTACATGCTCAATACCCTAGGATTAATGATTAGCTAAAAGATAACCTAGGGATATCGTGTTCCACTCGAAGTGGGTGAGGACCCTAGGAGGGTTGGGGGAAACCAAGGTAACGAGTGGACATGCGGGGATGGACTGCTGGGTTGTGGACCACTCCTGACGAGCCCTCAGCGGCGGGGAGTTGGTGCGGTTGTGGTTGAGTTGGTTGTGTTGGTGAACGGCTTCTTTCGTAAGAGCTTGTCTCGGGAAGTCGTAGCATTCCACCCACCTTACCGGGTGAGGTCCAGTCCCCGATGTCTGACCCGTTACTGAGGTTTCGAATTCATGCATGAAAACTAACCTATAAAGAAAAAAACAGTAACTCTGGAATGTGATGCCTTTTCCTTTGTTGTGATTCCTTGTTTTGCACTATGATTAGAGTAGTAGAGTTGTGGAGTTCCTACTGGGCACGCTGTGACGTGTCCTCCCCCCTACAGGTTCAGGCACTGGTTCTCTGGCGGCGGGCCCGGGAGTGGAGACCCCGGAGGGCAGCTCGTCTCAGCAGGGTCCGTAGTGTTGTGGTTAGTGTGGGTCGCGTGGTGTAGTTTTGGGTTGTGTGTGTGTGATGAACGTAGTGTTGTACCCCTGTTCCCTTTGTACCCCGTAGGGTTGAGTTGTACTTTTGTGGGAGCTTTTGCTGTTGGGGTTGTACAATGGACTTGTGCGGTACTGGCCATGTAGTAGCGGTGCTCTGTGACTCTTGGATGTTCTGTTCGTCGTATTTTACCTTACTGCCTGTATTGTAGTGTCTTGTACTATCTTTCTGTGTTGGAGTTGTACTGTTCTGTTAATCGTTCAGTCTGTACTTTACTATCTGTGTTTCCTCAGCGTTTGCAGTGGCCTGCGTGACTTTGGTGTGTACTTTAGCGCTTGGTACTCTAATACCGCGGCTTGTCACGCCGACCCTCCCTATTTTGGGCAGTGGGGCGTGACAGGTTTTGTGGTGGCCCATGCAGGTCCGCGCCCACTGCGATACGCGAAAAGGGAACACCGGTAAGGCTCCAAAATTTCAGTACACGACACAATGCATTTGTTCTGTTTCTCGCCTGCAGATGGAAGGTGGGAACGGGAGTTTCGGCGGGACCGGAACATCTGATGGTGGGATTGGCCCAGCTGGTGATGTGCAGTCTTCGGGTGACAGGACCTCAGAGTCAGACCTGATGGCTAAGGTCCTGATGGGCATTTTAGAGCACATGGGTCAGATGGAGGAGAGGGCCGTGGCGCCGAAGCCGCCGAGCTACAAGGAGTTCAGGACACTGCGTCCGCGATACTTCTCGGGCAGGGAGAGTAGCCTCGAGGTAGATGAGTGGCTGCGGCACACTGAGGATGATCTGACGATGTGTCGGTATCCCCGAGACGGTTGGGTAGAGTTGGTGAGGCGCCAGTTGACCCATCAAGCTAGAGACTGGTTGGAGGCTCAGGAGAGGCGACTGAAGGGGAACATTGTTTGGGAGACCTTTCGGGAGTTGTTTGAGGCCAAGTTCCTTCCAGAGGTAGCGAAGGATGAGTTGAGGCAGAGATTTGAGCATTTGACTCAGGATGGGAGGACGGTGGATGAGTATGATGCAGAGTTCTTGTTGCTGAGCAAGTACGCGCCAGAGCTTGTAGCGACAGATGCCATCAGAGCCAGGCGATTCCGCAAGGGACTAGACGTAGAGTTTCGGGCGGCCATGTCTACTCAGGAGTTATTGACTCAGGAGGCCGTGCTGCGGGCTGCCAGACAGCATGAGGCCCACCTCCGGAGTGTGGGGAGGCCACCAGCCAGTGACAGGCGACCGGCTGCTCAGCAGAGGACTGCGCCTGGCCCAGTTCAGCGGGTGACATTCAAGCGACCGGGGGCTCCACCTCCGACACAGAAGGGACCTTCATGCTATAGATGCGGGAAGTCAGGGCATGTGCAGAGAGACTGCCAAGTTACGAGTGCCAGGTGATATACATGTGGAGAGCCGGGACACATCAACAGATTTTGCCCACAGTCGGGTCATGCCCCGGTGCCGCCGGCGTCAGCAGCTGTCCAGCCTACACAACAGAGACCTCTTCCACCACCGCCACAGCGGCTTGCCCTTCCGGCACCGTCAGGATCGAGACCGTCTGCATCGAGAGGACCCCCTCCACCTCCCCAGCAGCGACGAGGGAACCAGGGGGCAGTTCCTCCACCGAGGCGGCAGCAGTACACCATGACCCCAGTAGAGACTTCGGAGGGTGCTAGTTGCGTGATCACTGGTATGAATCTTGCCCCTATGCAGTCTATTAGATTTGAGCCTCAGTTATTATATTTAGCTAGTTGGCTGAGTTTTATTGTTGTGATACTTAGGTATTGTTAGAGTAGCCTCCTACCCTGCTATGTCCTTATTTGACACTGGATCGTCACATTGTTTTCTGTCGAAGAAGTTTGTGACACAATACTCCATAGTAGTTGACACCTTTGTTGCTAGTTGGAATGTTCACACCGGAAATGGGGTTATTTGTAGTGTCTCTGGGATACGGAACTGTCCTGTTGAGATCGGGGGACGAGAGTTGTATGCAGACTTTTTGGTGATTGAGTTACCCGATTATGAGGCAGTGTTTGGAATGGATTGGTTGGGGATGTTCTATGCTAACATAGACTGTAGACTAAGGAGGGTAGTTTTTTGGATCCCTGACCATCCAGAGTTTGAGTTTTGGGATGGTAGTAGCGAGCTTGAGCCCTTGAAGTTTCGAGCTACGGTCGTGGAGTATTTGGACATTGAAGCAGAGCCCGTGTTACCAAGGGTTGTTGAAGAATTTCCTGACATCTTTCCAGATGACATCTTTGGATTACCCCCAGATAGGTCCCTGGAGTTTACTATTGATCTGATTCCAGGCGCTCAACCGATAGCGAAGGCTCCATACCGTATGGCCCCATCGGAGTTAGCTGAGCTCCGCAATCAGTTGACCGATTTATCAGATATGGGATTGATTCGCCAAAGTGTGTCACCGTGGGGAGCACAAGTGT
The DNA here is from genome assembly GCA_030789695.1 of Scilla litardierei. NCBI lineage: Eukaryota > Viridiplantae > Streptophyta > Magnoliopsida > Asparagales > Asparagaceae > Scilla > Scilla litardierei. The sequence goes on from JAULAV010000089.1 coordinate 124,851, forward strand.
TGCTTGTGAACAAGAAGGATGGATCTCGAAGGATGTGCATTGATTATCGGGAATTGAATAAGGTGATGGTGAGGGATAAGTACCCTCTTCCCCGGATCTATGATATTTTTGATCAGCTTGGTGGATCCCGGGTGTATTCGAAGCTAGATTTGCGAAGTGGGTATCACCAAGTGAAGGTGAGAGAATCTGATGTCCCAAAGACCGCATTCCGTACTCGATACGGTTAATATGAGTTTCTGGTGATGCCTTTTGGAGTGACGAATGCCCCAGCTACTTTCATGAGGCTGATGAATCAGATCTTCTTTGAGTATTTAGATAAGTTTGTGGTGGTATTTATCGATGACATCCTGGTTTACTCGAAGAATGAGGATGAACATGCTGAGCATCTGCGGATGGTTTTGAATACCCTCAGGCAGCACCGATTGTACGCTAAGTTCAGCAAGTGCCAATTTTGGTTGACCAAGGTTGCGTTTCTTGGACACATAGTCTCTGGAGACGGAGTGTCTGTTGATCCTGAGAAGGTTGCCGCAGTAGAAGGTTGGCCTATACCTCGGACAGTCACAGAGATTCGAAGCTTTTTGGGGTTGGCTGGGTACTATCGGAAGTTCATTAAGGATTTCTCGAAGATTACCTCGCCCTTGTCTCATTTGACGAAGAAGGATGTTGCATATGTCTGGTCGGAAGAATGCCAGCGAGCGTTCGAAGAGCTGAAGCATCGGTTGACCACTGCTCCTATCTTAACTATCCCTGACCGTTCGGGTGGATTTGAAGTTTTTTGTGACGCGTCTGGCAGAGGACTAGGTTGTGTCCTTCATCAACACGGGCGAGTGGTGGCATATGCTTCCAGATTGTTGAAGGAGCATGAACTGAACTATCCCACTCATGACCTGGAATTGGCAGCAGTGATTCTGGCTTTGAAATTGTGGAGACATTTCTTGCTAGGTGAGCACGTGAAGATATACACTGACCATAAGAGTCTAAAGTATGTGTTCACTCAGAAGGAGCTTAATATGAGACAACGACGTTGGTTGGAATTAATGGCTGAGTATGACGTTGATCTGCTATACCATCCTGGGAAGGTGAATGTGGTGCCAGATGCTCTTAGTAGATTACCCGCCGTAATGAAGCTAACCTCTCGACCACAACTTCGGTGGGCAATTCGACAGATGAGAATAGAAGTTGTACTCCCAGGAGAGAAAACTGTTATGATGGGGCTGCAGATCCAGTCTGATTTGGTGAACAGGATTAAGGCAGCTCAATCAGGGGATGCCAAGTTGAAGAGGATCCGAGAGCAAGTGGAAGCTGAACTTCGTACCGATTTTCGCATTCACGAAGATGGGTCGTTGAGATTTGGGAACCGGGTTTGTGTGCCAAGTGGCGAGATTCAGGAAGAACTATTGAAGGAGGCACATAGTTCCCCATATTCTATCCATCCTAGAGGGACCAAAATGTACCGAGATTTGAAGCAGTATTATTGGTGGTCAGGAATGAAGAAGAGTGTAGCCAAGAGTGTGGCGTCCTGCTTGGTTTGCCAGCAGGTGAAGGCTGAGCACCAGAGAACTGCAGGATTGTTGCAGCCTCTCCCCATTCCAGAATGGAAATGGGAGCATGTGACCATGGACTTTGTGACTGGTTTACCTCGGACGCCTAGGGGCAATGATGCGATTTGGGTCATCATAGATCGATTGACCAAGTCGACACATTTTATTTCGTTCCGAGTTGGACAGTCAACAGAGAATCTGGCTAAGAGATACATGGAAGAGATCGTGAGACTGCATGGAGTCCCAGTGAGTATAGTATCTGATAGGGATAGCAGATTCACCTCACATTTCTGGAAAAGTTTACAGGCTAGTCTGGGGACGCGTTTGAATTTCAGTACTTCATATCATCCTCAGACTGATGGACAGTCAGAAAGAACCATTCAGATTCTTGAAGATATGCTGCGAGCGTGTATGCTTGATTTCAAGGGTTCGTGGGAGGACCATCTGCATCTAGTCGAGTTCGCATACAATAACAGTTATCAAGCAAGTATTGGCATGGCTCCCTTCGCAGCTCTGTATGGAAGGCAGTGTAGGTCTCCTTTAAGTTGGGATGACGTTGGAGACATGGAGTTTTTAGGACCAGACTTGGTGGAGGCAACAACAAATGTGGTGCGGACAGTCAGAGAGAATCTGCGCATCGCGCAGGACCGTTATAAGCACTGGGCTGATACAAAGCGGAGACCCTTGGAATTTCAGCCAGGGGATTACGTGTTCCTAAGGATTTCACCGGTTCGTGGGACCATCCGATTTGGCAAACATGGGAAGCTGAGTCCTAGGTACATTGGTCCGTTCGAGATTTCCGCTAAGGTCGGTGAAGTTGCGTATCGGCTAACATTGCCACCGGCACTCGAAGGTGTGCGTAATGTCTTCCATGTGTCTCAACTCAGAAGATATGTGGGAGATCCCAAACATGTTGTAGCTTTTTCAGAGATAGAAGTACGGTCGGATCTCACATATGAGCAGCAACCAGTGGCTATCTTGGACCGGAGGCAGAAGACGTTGAAGAAGAAGACCATTGACTTGGTGCGGGTCATGTGGCAGCAAGAGTCTCCGGTAGAGTCAACTTGGGAGCGAGTAGATGAGATGCAAGAGAAATACCCGTACCTGTTTGAGCAATGACTGTTGTATCTTATATTTTCTGCAGTTGTTGGGTATTGTATATAAATGATTGCTCTCCTGATTTTGCTAAATTTCCGAGGACGGAAATTTTTCTAAGGAGGGTAGGGTGTAACAACACTAGTGTGTAAATACTTAGTAACCATTAAATTGACCCAAGTTCTCGTACATGTGCACACCAATCCCAGGGAATGGAGAGATTTGCAAATTGCCCCTAAATTTTTCATCTATACCCAAATGAGGGTATCATTGCAAAGTGTGGGCTTAAGGCAAATTTCTTCAAATCAAGGGGTTATTGTGCAAAAAGAGGAATGAGATATTTGCAATGGCAAACTTATAATAAAATCAAGCTTTTAGATGGCTAATTTTGAAAAAAAAAGAAAGAAAAAAAAAGGAAAAGAAAAGAAAATGGGGGTATGGCAATAAGTTGCCATACCAAAGTACACCTAACCCCCCCATCTCTCCCCTCACCCTACACCATAACCCCCCCCCCCCCCTCCCCTCTCCTAGGTCCCTTTCTCTCCCCCTCTCTCCATTATTTTCAGCCCATGGCTGAAATTAGTTAGGGGAAAAAAAGGGAAAAGAAAAAGGAAGAGAAGAAAGGAAGAAGAAGGAGAAGAATAAGAAGAAGAGGAAGGAGAGAGGAGAAGAGGAGGCCAAGTTGATGGTAGCTCCCTCCAAACCCTAGGCATCCTTGAAGCTTCAAAAGAGGTAGGATCTTCTCAACCTACCTCTAATTGTAGATAATGGCAATAATGTTGTATGTTTAGGCTTCTTCATGAAAATTTGGGGAGAGTGTTGTAGAGCTAGGACTCTTGTTGCATGCTTGACAATTTGCTAAAACTTTAGCTAAGTGCTGGGATTAATTGGCTATTAGGAATGCTCTGAATATTTTATATGATATTTATCTAGTAGTTATGAGTAACTTTCATGTTCATCACTTTTTCTAATTCGAACTGAAAGTTGGGGTAAAAATTCGAATTGTGCAACATGCCAGGAATTCTGTCAAGCTGTACACATTTCAGTAAAACGAGCACCACTACCTGCACACATCTTGGATTTTGTTGATTTTAGTCTTGTTGGAAAGCTAACAAGTTTGTCTCAAAGTCCGCTGGACTTTTATGTTGTAATTCTGGCTAGAATATGCCCAAAATTGGCTTTGAACACAGACACAGAAATCTGTCTGCAGAACAGTTTTGACACCCTTTACCAAATAATTCACTATAAATCCAATACTTTATATTTTTGTCTGAACTTTTATGGGTGAACTCAGAACTATAATATCTCCAACTTTAATTCTTTGAGAGTTGTCAAATTCTCAAAATAAATGGGTTAAAATGCTGTTTTTCTATCTGTTCATGCAATTTCAGTATGTTGAAGGGTGTTGGGTGAAATTGGACTTGTGTGATATTGATAATTTTTCACTCCAAATGCATGAATGATGTTGATGCATGTATGTAAGATTAGTTATACTATTTGTTACAAAAATTGGTGACATGGATCATTATATGTTTGTTAAAATGCCTGAATGAACTTAAGATTGAAGAAACTTGGAAAATGGCATTGTTAATTGTGTGACATGTATTACCCACGAGGAATTGTATATGATCAATGAGGTTATGATACATGGCTTATGGAGCATGCTAGTTTGTTGTGAATATCTTGATGAAAAGAATGAATTTGGACATCATTTACATACGTCATTTTACATGCTCAATACCCTAGGATTAATGATTAGCTAAAAGATAACCTAGGGATATCGTGTTCCACTCGAAGTGGGTGAGGACCCTAGGAGGGTTGGGGGAAACCAAGGTAACGAGTGGACATGCGGGGATGGACTGCTGGGTTGTGGACCACTCCTGACGAGCCCTCAGCGGCGGGGAGTTGGTGCGGTTGTGGTTGAGTTGGTTGTGTTGGTGAACGGCTTCTTTCGTAAGAGCTTGTCTCGGGAAGTCGTAGCATTCCACCCACCTTACCGGGTGAGGTCCAGTCCCCGATGTCTGACCCGTTACTGAGGTTTCGAATTCATGCATGAAAACTAACCTATAAAGAAAAAACAGTAACTCTGGAATGTGATGTCTTTTCCTTTGTTGTGATTCCTTGTTGTGCACTATGATTAGAGTAGTAGAGTTATGGAGTTCCTACTGGGCACGCTGTGACGTGTCCTCCCCCCTACAGGTTCAGGCACTGGTTCTCTGGCGGCGGGCCCGGGAGTGGAGACCCCGGAGGGCAGCTCGTCTCAGCAGGGTCCGTAGTGTTGTGGTTAGTGTGGGTCGTGTGGTGTAGTTTTGGGTTGTGTGTGTGTGATGAACGTAGTGTTGTACCCCTGTTCCCTTTGTACCCCGTAGGGTTGAGTTGTACTTTTGTGGGAGCTTTTGCTGTTGGGGTTGTACAGTGGACTTGTGCGGTACTGGCCATGTAGTAGCGGTGCTCTGTGACTCTTGGATGTTCTGTTCGTCGTATTTTACCTTACTGCCTGTATTGTAGTGTCTTGTACTATCTTTCTGTGTTGGAGCTGTACTGTTCTGTTAATCGTTCAGTCTGTACTTTACTATCTGTGTTTCCTCAGCGTTTGCAGTGGCCTGCGTGACTTTGGTGTGTACTTTAGCGCTTGGTACTCTAATACCGCGGCTTGTCACGCCGACCCTCCCTATTTTGGGCAGCGGGGCGTGACATAAATAAAACAGAAAACATTATTGAAAGATAAAAGTGCAGATGTGCATTTGATCTACATGTACATGAGAACATCAACCTAGACATTTGTTTAGTTCATATAGGAACATGTCAATTTTTTTCATAAAGTGATTGTTGATAGCATAAAAACCCAAAGAGTTATGAATCAGAAACTGACAGTATAAGGAATTACAAATATCTAAAAGAATCTAAACATTAGAAGCAGATACCTCGCCAGCTTTGACATTGATGACATAGGGAGTAAAGCCAATCCATGTTGACCCTCAAAACAATTTGCTCTCAAAATAAATCAACTAAAACATTTGTTTTATTTAAAACTATTAGTAACTGATGAAAAACATAAATGGAATAAATAAATAAATAAGATTCCAATGAAGAACCCAATTGCACAAAGAAAAATACAGATGAAATCATGATAAAAGTTCAAGCTTTTCAGCTTCACTAAGGTGATGAACAAAAATGAATTTTAAGTAACACTATTTATATTCTCTTGGCAAAAAAAGCACTATCTATATCTAACTAAAGCAAGCATAAATATAAGTTCTTAAATCTTATAAATTTTCAGGACTCAACTAAAGAACATGAAAGGCCTCTCTAGACTCACATTCCACTTGTCAATAACTGCCACAACTATCCTCAAGGAAAAATATGTAATTTCTCACGCTCTGTTAGGATCCTTTTCCAATCTCTTAGAAACACCCATACTCATCAGAAATGAAACACAACCATAAAAATAGAACATAATCCCTTTCAAGATTTGGTTGAAGCTGAAGAACATCTGCATAAGAAGCATAGCATATTGTCACACTGATACATCACTTTTCATCACTTTTGGACTCATGATAGTGACTACACCAATTTAACGCAAATCTACATATATGAAGCTAACCAAAAATACGGCAACAAAAACATTGTTAGTAGGTATTCTGGATAAATCCTACAAAGCAATCATACTAAGTCATTCTAGGTCCTGGATACATGCATAACAATTGAGCATGCTAGAAATAGCCAATAACAATGAACAATAATGATGTTTACAGTGAATTAAATTACACGAAAATTGAACAATACTACAGGATCCAGTAGTTGGCTAGAGTTGATCAGATGGGCTTCAGGATCAAGCAGCCTCCACATCTCCAAATTGTATTCTATTTCTGCCATCGTACATACATAAACTTCAAACCTATTACGCTCTTTAGCAGTCAAGTAGCTCCTTAAATCCTCCCAATCAGGCCGCAATCTAACAAATACACTTTTGTTTCTGATCTGCAGGGGGAAAAAGTCAATGAACAACCACAAATATGTAGAACCATCACGATATGGATATTCTAAAATTGGATATATGATACATATCAAAACCTTCATACATGATACATGATACATATTAGAATATCCACCCACAAATGTAAAGGACTTAGTGCACAAGAAATGAAAGCTTGATGGATGATAGGTTTAATTTATATGACTACTCAATTGTCTTAGGAAAAGACCTGTTTCTTTTGAGTCAAATGTTCACAATAACTCGCTCAAGCTTGGAACCCTCCAATTGCAATGTATTTCAACCTTTTTGTTAGAATTTGAAAACCACCTACCCTGTTACAATTCAATAGTACGTTAAAATCTTGCCTCGTACTATGTAATACAGTCATCCTTATGCATCAAAGAGAAGATTCTTCAATTTCTGGAGCTGCAATTACTTCAAAAAATTTCTAGAACTGCAATTGAGGGAAAATACGTGACAACTTTGAACTGGGTCCAGATGAAAATTTCCAAGGGAGAGAGAAGCTTACAAAAATCAAAAATTTAAGACAAACCAAATTCTGTGATTAAGACAAACAAAATTTACCATTATCCGAGCCCGTTTGAAAACACCAGTTAAGACACACACACACACACACACACAAATGCATTTGTGGAAGCTAGTACTTGTCCGAGCTATTTGACAAAATTTTACCATTAAGACAAACTCTTCCTGATTCGAGTAGCTTCCTGCTTGACACCCTTTAGCATTAAGACAAACTCTGAATGATGGAGGTAGAGTTTTCCAAATTTTATCTAAAGAATGTTGAAAATTTACAGCATGCTCAATTGTGTTAGGAATTGGTGTGATTGTTTTGCATGTACCGAGCTACTCGATAAAAGTGGTATGCATAACGCAAGTCTAAATACATGCATGTACCGAGCATGCTCAATAAAAGTGTTATGCATGTACCGAGCTACTTGACACCCTTTAGGCTTTAGCAGTCAAATTTTATCTGTATTTTCTCTGATTAGAGAGAGTGTGAGGGTGCAGCCTCCATGGGAGCTTGAAACATGTCTTGTCCAGTCATCGAGTTTCAGCCTTCCACAGAGTTCAGTACGCCATCGCAAAATTGGAGAGAAACCTTCTTCTGTTGTGGCTGCGGATGTCATGTCCAGTCATCGAGTTTCAGCTTCTGCAATTGTTCATTGAGGAAGTTGTTTCCGTTGCCGTTGCCTTGTTGTGATTCTTGCCGATGTTGATGTTGTTTTTGTTTTTGTTGTTGTTATTGACACTGCCTTTTGGACCCAGCAGCTCTGCATGCTTCCAAGCTTTGCCGAGCATTGATGACAAGAAGTTCACTTGAGTCAGGATTTTCCAATACGCAGAGACATATGATATCACTCTCTGGACCTTGCCGTTGGATTTGGGCAGGCGTCTTGACTTGAATTCACTTTTGGATGCAAATTAATAAATTAAGCAGTCGACTTGACTTGACTTCACATTTACCCCCTCACCCTTGCTTGTCCCGACTTGGAGATATTTTCTGCTGGCAACTACAACTGTGATGAGGCACTTATATATTTAGGGAGGTACCTTGAGTCCAGTTCCCTACACCACAACTCAGCCCTTATATCTTTACCTGCATCCTCCTCCTGTTACTCCGCCTGCTCTCCCGATGGCTTTACTGTCCTCGGCTCTTCCCTTCATCTTCACTGCGTCCTCCCTTCTCTCCCAGCTCCCATCTGTAGTTGTTGATGCTGCCGCCTCGTCCAATGATGCCTCTGATATGTTAGGGTCCGACGCCAGAGCCCTCCTTCGTTGGAAGTCCACCCTTCACAGTGGAAACCGTAGCATCGCCCTCCGTTCTTGGACTCCCTCTACCGATCCATGCACGTGGTTCGGAATCGCGTGCAGTACCCAGGGAGGGGGCACCATCGCTGAGATCAACCTCCATCGTGCAGGCCTGACAGGTAACCTCGATTCCCTTGACGTCCTCTCCCTCCCCTTCCTCACCGTCCTCCGCCTCCGTTACAACCATCCCTCTGGACCCCTTCCCTCATCCATATGCTCACTTTCCAACCTCACCTCTCTTGATCTGGCCTACACCAGGATGTCTGGTATTCTGCCCCCGTCTCTGGCCAATCTCTCCCAAATTTCAGACCTAGACCTTTCTGCCAACGAATTTCATGGCCCCCTTCCTTCGGAGCTTGGGAAACTCTGCAACCTCGGACTCTTACGAATTGATCACAATGGTCTCACTGGTTCTATTCCTTCCAACTTTGGAAATTTGACCAAGCTACATACGCTGTACCTCCACCGAAACACTCTGTCCGGCACCATTCCTCGTGAAATAGGAAACCTGGTAAATTTGATCCGTTTAGCATTCTCGTATAATAGGTTGACAGGTCCGATACCCTCTAGCTTGGTGAGGTTGACACAACTGAAATATTTGTTTCTTGATAGCAATCAGATCTCTGGCCCCATCCCTCCTGAAATCGGACTTTTGCACAGGATTATTACTTTAGATGTCGCTATCAATCTCTTAACAGGCCCCATCCCGCCTAGTTTAGGAAACCTCGCAAAGCTTCAAACGTTGTGCATGCACGCTAATAGTATTTCCGGAACCATCCCATCCGAAATTGGCAACCTATCAAACCTCGTAGACTTAGAAATTAACAATAACCTCCTGGAGGGCCCCATCCCGCCTAGTATAGGAAATCTCACAAAGCTTCAGACGTTGTACATTGGCTTTAATATTATTTCCGGAACCATCCCTCCCGAAATTGGAAATTTGGTGAGCCTCGTACATTTTGGATTGTCTGAAAATCTCCTAACAGGTTCCATCCCGTCTTATTTTGGTAATTTTCGAAACTTGACCACACTGCTTCTTTTAGGTAATCAGTTGTCGGGTCCATTGCCTCAAGAAATGAAAAATCTTACAAACTTAATTACTTTTGCCATTTCAAACAATAGCTTCACGGGATATCTTCCCAAAGGCATATGTAAGGGTGGAGTTCTTCAACGTCTCATTGCATGCGGCAACTATTTTGTGGGTCCCATTCCAAGCAGTTTGAGAAACTGCACTAGCCTACTTAGAGTTCTTCTTGAAAGAAATCAGCTTGCCGGAAACATCTCCAAAGCTTTTGGGATATATCCGAACCTTTATTACATTGATTTGAGCTACAATCGACTCTATGGAGAGCTCTCGTCCGATTGGGCATACTGTCAAAATCTCACGAGCATGAAGATCGCGGGCAATAAACTCGGTGGGAAAATATCTCCCGAACTTGGGGTTGCTTCCCAATTGAGGATTCTAGACCTGTCATCAAATCAATTGGAGGGCAAGATACCTACGGAGCTCAGCGGCATGAATTCTTTGTTTTACTTGAGCTTAGGTAACAACAAACTTTCTGGAGAAATTCCCTCTGAGATTGGAAATTTATCTAGCCTAACAACCCTTGATATTTCCAAGAACTACTTGACAGGAACGATACCACCACAACTTGGGAGTTGCTTTAATTTGCTGTTCTTAAACTTGAGCAAAAATGAATTGAAGGGGACCATTCCCTCACAAATTTCCATGCTCAAATACTTGCAAGGCTTTCTAGACCTGAGTTACAATTCACTGACAGGGGAGATACCACAAGAACTAGGAAGTCTGTCGATGTTAACAACTTTGAATTTGTCCCATAATAATCTATCGGGTTTTATCCCGTCATCTTTGGGAAATATGTTTAGCTTATCGATTGTTGATTTATCATTCAACAACTTAGAAGGGCCCATTCCTGACTGCAAGGTGTTCAAAAAGGCCCCAAAAGAGTGGTTTAGCAACAACAAATATCTATGTGGTGGTATATCAGGATTGCCTCCTTGCGCTCAAATACCAAAGGTCGATCATTGTTCCTTAAAACATCAGGTAGCGCTGTTCATCACCATTCTTGTTTCATTCGCTTTAGCTATTTCGGTTGCAGTTTTCTATGGTATTTCATGGTTGAGGAGACGAAAGTGTCATAGTGAAAATGAGGATGAAATTGTTCTTGGAGACTTATTCTCCGCATTGAGATTTGATGGAAGGATGGTGTACAATTATGTTGTTAATGCCACTGAAAATTTCGATGAAGAATACTGCATTGGGACCGGAGGATATGGTTCTGTCTACAGAGTGGTCCTTCCCACAAACCAAACGATAGCAGTGAAAAGGCTTCATCTAAATGAAGAAGGGATGATCGACGAGAGAAGCTTTAAAAATGAAATACAAATCCTCACTGAAATCAGTCATCGCAACATAGTGAAATTGCATGGATTCTGCTCGCATATTCACTGCAAATTTCTCATATATCAGTATATCGAGAGGGGTAGTTTAAAGGATACTTTTTGTGATCCGGATAGATCAATGGAGTTAGACTGGAATAAGCGAGCTGATGTTATCAATGATGTGGCGCATGCTTTATCTTATATGCACCATGACTGCAATCGACCAATAGTGCATCGAGATGTTACCAGCAAGAACATTTTATTGGATATGGAATGTCGTGCCTACATTTCAGACTTTGATATCGCAAGAATTTTGCAGGTTGAATCATCAAATTGCAGCACTATTGCAGGCACTTGTGGATATATCGCTCCAGGTTGGTATTTTGCATAAATTCTTTGCAATGAAAGTATTCTAGACGCTAAATATTTATACCAAATATTAAATAAATTTATGTAATTTTTATCATTGAGATAAACAACGTGTTAGGTGACATAGAAAAGTATGTTGTGAATTCTTCTATTTAATTGGTAATCGGATAATATGTTTTGAATTAAATAATATCCTTAATGCATCCGGTCCTTGAAATATCATGCCTCATACAACTGTTCAAAGTAATATGGTATTATTTGCAAAGATTATGGTTGTAGAATGATTACGGAGATTTTCTTAACACAATTGTTGACTTTTTTCATGGTAGCTTTCTTGATAAACATGTAATTCTTTGTTTTTCTTTTTTACTTTCTTTTTTTGATTGTATTTTGGAATAAATTTATTCATTAAAGGTAGTAGATATACATAGAGGCCACTGATGTGTGCTTTCTTGCAAATATTGAACATAAAATATGTTAGCTTTCATTTTTAGAACCATCACTCATGGAAAGGTTTATTGGTAACAAAAAATACTTGTTTTGTATCTCTATGTCCAGTTCCTTTGTAATGATTTTAGAAATGTTATAGTTAATTACTTACATGTATCATAATCGTCTCCTTTTGTTGTTGTAGAGCTTTCTGAGACGATGGTGGTGACCGAGAAATGTGATGTGTATAGCTTTGGAGTAGTAACACTAGAAGTTTTGTTGGGAAGGCATCCCGGTGAACTCATTTCCTCTTTTTCAATGCGATGCCCACAACACATGTTACTAAAGGATTTGATAGATCCTTGCATCGGGCCTCCAACCGAAGAAGATATGGAAGGAGTGGTATTGATGGGAATGGCAGCGTGTCGATGCTTAGGAAGCAATCCGAAGGATCGCCCAACCATGAAAGAAGTTTCTCAACTCTTCATGAAAGGCTACTCACATGGGTTTCGGAAGCCATTTCACCTAATAGGGTTGAAGGATTTGATGGAGCTCTGTAGGTAAATCTACACTTCAAACTTACAATTATAGATATATCAACTTATATAGGCATTGAAGCACACATGTTTGTAGAATGATCTCTAGATCAGGCTCTTCCAACTTAAATTTGCAATAAAAAGCATGCACCCTATGGTTGTATACTTCATCTCTTGAAAATGGCTATTGTGACTTCCCTCATGTCTTTGTTTTCTATATTTCAAGTTTTGTTTTCTTTGTGCAATTTTTCTTCTTAAATCTTATTTATATTTGTTTCTTGGATCAAATTAAGTTCTGTCATATGCTGTATATGACCAATATCACCATCGACATCTTTATAGAAAGCATATCAATTCATATTTTTAATATTTGAAAAATGGTGTTTACAAGGATGTCAAATGAATTCTGCAGGCAAGCTTGTCTTCTCAAAAATGCTCATTTCTCCAGCACCCTATTGAAAGAGTATCCTGACTTTCTTGCTTTGCATTGACAAACCCTGAAATAAGAGACGAAGGGGAAAAGGCTCAAGGGCAACTGACTCTCTCATTGATATTTTCACCATCCGTATATGTACGGGTTTTGTTTTGTGATTTCAAGGAAATTGAAGGCATGTTTTACTTTTTTGAATGACAAGGACGATCACCGTGCACTAAGTAATAAACATGATTCCTGTGTGATGCCATTTGTTATCAAATAAGGTCATGTTCATCAATGATGTATTACTTAATCAATGGCTGGGGAGGAGCGGTGCATGTAGTGTCATGTACTTGTATGTGCAATACAATTTACAATTTTTTTCTCAGTTTCCGCTTGTTTAATATTCAATCTGCCTCTTTGAACATTACAACTTTTTCAAAAAGTTTGCATTCTAAAATCATTGTTTGATTCTTCTTTCCGAAACTTTTCTTAGTGATTGAATAGGCAATCTATGAGTTAACGTCCAAAAGTGGCCATTGCTGCCATTTCCATTAGTTCAGTCACTAGAGCTATTGTCTGCAATGGCCATTTCATCTTCTCTTGCTTTCTGATGATGCACATGAAGAAGCGTTCACAGGGTTCATATTTTCCCCTTTTGTTCAATGAGGGATGCACCGGCGGTCACACGTGGGTATCGCCTTCCCACATGTCGATCAACATTGTAGGACAAAATCTCTTTAGTTGTACTCGAGCGAGAGGCCTCACAAATTGATCAAGGAAGGAACTGACGACTTCGACCATGTCATAGATATGCTTGGAGAGATCATTGACACGCTGACGGGAAAAGTTTCAAGGGGCTCAGTCTTGTACTAAGAATTTAATAACATTCTATAGAATTCTAATTTGCTTAGGATTATTTAAGTTGGTTCTTTCTATTTGTGGCTTCAGAATAAAGTGGGTCACACCTTGAGTCACATGCCAAAACCTTTAAAGGCCATATTTGTTTGGGTTTCTTGGGGTGGTCTTACTTTACTTGGGCCTGCAGAAATCCATATGTAACAACAACCTTCTCTTTTAGAAATCTCAGATGGGGGAGCTCATATTTGACCCACTTAGGACTATCATGTCATTTTGGCAGCCCACGACATTGTTAGAGTGTGCATTTCCAGCATATGATTGCTGCTGGTTGATTTGGAGTGTTAAAACATGATTGTAATTGACAATTTGATTGTGAAAGTTGGCTCGATTGATGTGCTGACGAGTCATTGGTTCATCAGTCAAGCAATCTAGTGCAGAGATAGCTCATCTATTCTCAGGTCCGACCGATCTGACCCTGCACATGTCAGATAGGTCGAATGCGGAGCTATGATACTGCAGCAGCGCATTAGACTCTCGGTCGTGAGAGTCGACGGCTCATTGGATCGGCAGCTCTACTGTTCGACCTACACAGTAGCTCGAACACTCGGCCCAGCACTTTGATCGTTCAATCTTCAAGAGGAAGCTCGGTCATGCAAAGAGGGCCCAATAGGACGCGACACACGCCTAATAGGGTATAGCGCATTAATTGCGTAGAGCTGTGATAGGATATGAATTCCGTAAAGGACAAGATTTGTATCTTTTGGTAATTATGTAAAGTATGGGTTTTTTAAAAAAATAAATGCATTGAAAAATCCAGAAACGAGCAATCACACTAAAATTTTCAAGAAAAATCTAGCCGCTCAATAAAATAATTAATTAATGTTGTAAACTTGGCGGCTACGGAACCCCGTAGCCCTGTATTTATAGAAGTATGGTTACATAATGGGTGGATACCCAATAACGGGTTGGGCCTCCAAAAGCCCGTTTATAATACTTCCCCTTGTCCATCCATTGTTGTAAGCCGTAATGAACGCTTCAGGGTTCATAGAGCTTATCTGATCATGGGTCTATGGATACTTTTGGATCCTAAGTTTAAGAGTTCTTGCCTCGTTAAAACCTTTGCCATGGAAAACCCAGTGGGAAAAACCAGTGGCTAAGGGAAAAGAGTACAAGTCTCTATAACTTCCCCTGATCGATGGATATCACTAGAGGTGGATGCTTCTGGATCCTAAGTTAGGGATAACTGCCTCGTTAAAAACTTTAGCTATGGAAAACCCAGTGGGAAAAACCAATAGCCAAGGAAAAAGAGTACAGTTTTCCATAACATCCCCTTATTAGTGGGAGTATTTAGGGGGTGGATACTTCTGGATCCACAGTCAATGAGGATGCCTCGTTAAAACATTTAGCTATGTAAAACCCAGTGGGAAAAACCAATATCCAAGGAAAAAGAGTACAACACTACATTTGACTCCCCCTGATCTGTACAAGCTGCAGGCTTACAGATCTCCTAGGCAACTATACATCAATCTCTTACAGTGTTCCGATAATAAGTACAAAGTACAAGGCATCACTCACCTATACAAGACATCGCTCATCTATACAAGTATCGCTCATCTATGGCAGCTACTGAATCTGAGGGAGCTCTTCTGAAGAGGAGTGGTCTGCATACTCGGTAGGTAGCACCACGTCTCTGACCCAGTCGTCACTGTGTCTGCGAGGTACTTCAGGACCTGGCTGTGTGTACTTATAATTTGCTTCTTGGATTGATGAGCCTCTCGGGATGGTGGGATTGATGTTGCCTTGGAAGCATGCTGTGCTGGTCTCCAGGAGTTGGTCACTTCTTTGTTGCAGTCATTGCGATGATCTGTAACCTGTATTTACAAATACATTTAACATGTTGGATGATCCTTGACCCTTGGAGGTAGCGCAGAAGCTACATATCTCTGGTCCAGTGGTGCGCTGCAGGCGCTGCACTGTATCTGGTTAAAGGGTTTACTGTCAGATAAAGGAGTGTACAAAAGACATTTGAGTAAGGCACTTCAGGACCTAGGATATCCTTCCCCTCTTCCAGCGAACGAAAGGGGTCTTAATGTGCATCCATACAACCAGTATGTGTATTAGTGGATTGCAATTATCCATGTTTCTCCATCTTCTGGATGATAATTTCATCTGCTAGATGCTAATTCATCTGCTGGATGCTTATTCATCTTCTGGATGATTATTCATCTTCGGGATGATGGTTTCATCTTCGGGGTGATTATTCATCTTCGGGATGATGGTTTCATCTTCGGGATGATTATTCATCTTCGGGATGATGGTTTCATCTTCAGGATGATTATTCATAAGGGTATGTTGTCACATCATCCATAGCAACATAGCCTAAACTTATCTTTGTCAATCGTATGGTTTTCGCAACTATGACCAGGGAGCCTGATGCATCAGTTCAAATAATTGTGTAAGTGAGTTAAGCTCGTCTTACATGGTTACTTCCTGGTTTCTGCGAAATAAACCTCTAATGCTATAGCGTTTTGCTTATAGCATACGATTTTATTTATTTATACAATACTCGGTAGCCCACAGGTTTGATATCTTTTGATATCAGGACTTCAGGTCCAAACACTTCACATTTCATAAGTGAGTCCAGCTCAACTTATTATTGCCACGTTCCACATAATCTGGCCAAATTTCTGCGTTTGCTTCAGGAAACGGAGATTGTGAACGATATCAATGGTAAAATGAAATGTGAGTAATTGTCGACAAGTGTGTTTTATCCAAATACCTCTCCGTGTACGTACATTATTCAATTTATTCCAGATTTATCTCTTCTGGAGGTTTTGGAAAGGGAGAGGATATGGAGATGAGCTCAATTTCATGTGGTGGTATTGTTTTAGGGTCTTGTGGTATGTCCTCTCATCCATTGATGATATCCACTTCTGCTACTGGTGGATTGCATCCATTATAGTTGGTATGTCAATCCTAGCTGGATTTTTAGTAGCAGGGATCGTGAATTTGACAATATTTATATTGTCAGTATCTATGTCTGATAACTGTTTAATAGTTTCATAAGTGTGGATTTTTAGGATCTCATCACTATTCATGATAATCAGATCATAGGTATTAATGTTTTTAAATGGTCAAATTGAGCTTCAGGCTCATGGATGATTATAGTATTTTTGTTAAACCTAATACTGGGGAATTAAGGTTATGAAGGATCTTCAGGATCACATCAAGTCTTTAAAAGAGGGCACATCAATGCACGTCTTAGGAGAAGTGATTTTAAATGCTTCCCCTGTTCAGAGTGCTCAGAATCAATTTATCTGGAGTAATTACTTCCGATAAATAGTTCTGTATTCTGATGGTCCATAGTGGTTGTCACGCCCCGCTTCCCTAAAATGGAGGCGAGACGTGAAAAGGTCCGCACGAGAGTGGAGCTGTGAAGCCCCAAACCCGATAAGCGTCAATAAAACATAAGCAGGTCCCTGTAACCACAACGGAACAACAATAATAACATAAGGAGAGACAGAAATAAAATTCTCATATCTCATAATTTGTCCAACATGAAAATTAAGTTCAACATCCAGAAAAGCCACCAGGCTAAAAGAAAGAGTCTAAAGGCCCAGAACAAGGCCAACAAAAGCAACCACGCAACAAAGTATAGGTGCTACGCACCGACAACAAAATAGCAGTCTAAACAAAAGGAAAAGCTCAACGAAGACACTAGGACTGGTCCCCAGTGTCCACGTACTCCCCGTCAAACACAAGCTCGGGCTCGGCGTCAGCAAACACCTCGTCCTCAACAAGGTACTCAGGCTCAGGATCTAACATGTGTCACCCAAAAGAGTAAAGGGGCACATGTCAGCAAGTCTAAAAGACTTGGGCAAGGAAACTGAAAGTAGGCAACTAACAACCTAGCAGTTTTAGTATGCATGACATGGCAGTTATAGCATGAGGGCACAAGCAAGACATGGCGAGACAATAAGTACAAGAGAACAATTATCGGGACAAGACAAGAGTAGCCAAGCTACTAACAATCTCAATCATTTCACTAGTCACGTTTCAAGTTGTTTGTAGATGTTTACGCCTTACAGTTGAATGGTTTGGCATTCACGCCGATTGGCCGCTTAACACTACCCCAAATCCCAGAGTTTACGTCTTACCACTGCAGTTGCTGATCGGGCAGACTCCCAGTTGATTGGCCGCTTAACTCTTACCCCCAATACCCACATGTAATCGAGCCAGGGTCCCTGCACACGAGCTCAGTAAATGAGCCAGGGTTGCCCCGCACAGGAGCTCGCATTCTAGTTCACGATTCATAAGCAATTGGCGTAGGGGTGCACCTAGCCGGAAACAAGCAATTCGGGCATTGGCTATCAACCAACACATGGCCCGCTTCTGAAACACGAGCCAGGAACACAAGCATTGTAGCAAAGCTACGCAATCACGGAAACACTT
Organism: Scilla litardierei; assembly: GCA_030789695.1. Taxonomy (NCBI): domain Eukaryota; kingdom Viridiplantae; phylum Streptophyta; class Magnoliopsida; order Asparagales; family Asparagaceae; genus Scilla; species Scilla litardierei. The sequence goes on from JAULAV010000089.1 coordinate 142,761, forward strand.
AAAGAATGCAATGACATGACAATTAATTTGCGTACCGTTAATGGAAAGTAAACATGACATGGTAATTGTGCAACATGATAAATGTCGGATCTAGCTTCGTTGTCAAGCTAGTTCCTCAATTTGCGCCTAGGCGAGTATCATTTCGTCGCCTAGTCTCTTTTACGCCTACAACAAGCAAATGGCCTAAAACATGGCCTAAACCCTAAGTGGCAAGTTTCACTTGCCTGATACCGGGGTTGACGAGCAATGAAGATCGTCACACAAGCTAACTACGGAATAGATCGCTGTTATGGCAAAACAATCATTAGAACAATGATTCTAAATCGATTTCTTATTAGAATCCTAACTTTCTAATAATCCATTTTATTAGGGTTTCACAATGTCAATGGGGGTTATGCTAAAACTAAAGGAATCGAGTATTACCGTGAAGAGGCGGATGAGCGATGCCGAGCAACCACGGCAACGGAAGAACGATCCGGCTCAGATCTGGAAATGAGGGAAAAATCTGGAGAAATGGGTTTGGATGTGGATTTTGGGGGTTTGATGAAGGTTTGGGGAAGATGGAAGGTGGGTTGTGACAAGGGAGGGTTTGGATGATGGAGGATGAGCTTGGAATGAAGGTTTGAGGATTTGGGGAAGATGGGGGCTCAATGGGGGAGAAACTAGGGTTTTAGGTCGTGAGGAGGAAGAAGAAAACGTTTGGGAGGGGTTAAAATAGGATGGGCTGGCGGCTGCCCAGAAATTAGGGTTTTAACACAGATTAGTCGGTCAAAGAGCAACCACTGACCGACTAGTTTGGAAACTAGTCGGTCGGTTGACCAACGCAGACCGACTAAGTGTAAACAGTAACTCCTGTGAAGAATTAGGATTTAGATTTAGTCGGTCAATGAACAACTGATGACCGACTAGTTCGACAACTAGTCGGTCGAGATATGAACTTAGACCGACTAAGAATGAACAGTACTGATACCAAAATTTAGATGATGTGTTAGTCGGTTAAAGAAGCATTGCCGACCGACTAGTTTGCAACCTAGTCGGTCAACCAACGTTCTTAGACCGACTAACGATAAATAGTAACTCCTGAGAAATTTAGAAAGCCAACTAGTCGGTTCAAGAAGGATTGCCGACCGACTGGATCGTCATCTAGTCGGTCAGTGCCCCTTCTTACACCGGCTAATAAGCACCAAAAGTTCTGATATGGAGCGCGGAGCTCCGGGATCGATTCCCAAGACTCCTAGGCTTGATCTAACAATAAGATATGACCGATACGAAGCCCGTCACGAATGACTTGCTCCGAAATCGACGATTCTAAGAAAGAAGCTAGAAAACACGACGATACGATCGAGAATGAAAGTTACGGAGACGAAAACCACATATATAGAGAAAATCCACCAAAACTCATAATATAATATAATAAATCCCGATACATGAAAACCAGTCGTTACATCCTCCCTAACTTAAGAAAAATTCCGTCCTCGGAATTTCCAACACTCACGTGTCCGGGAACAAAAGTGGGTAGCGCTCTCGCATCTCATCTTCTCTCTCCCAAGTAGACTCTCCTGGCGAACCGTGCCGCCACATCACTCTAACAAGATCGACGACCTTGTTCCGAAGTGACTTCTGACGCCTGTCCAGAATCTGCACTGGATGCTGGTCATACGTCATATCGGGGCGAACGGTAATCTCCGAGAAATCCACAGCATGAGATGGATCGCTAATGTATCGACGAAGCTGCGACACATGGAAAACATTGTGAACTCCCTCCAAAGATGGCGGCAAGGCTAAGCGATAAGCTACCTCGCCAACTCTCTCCAGAATGTCAAACGGTCCAATGTATCACGAGCTCAACTTCCCTCGCTTCCCAAAACGAATCACACCACGATTCGGGGAAATCTTCAGAAACACATGGTCGCCCGGCTGAAACTCCAAAGGCCGACGTTTAGCATCCGCCCAATGCTTAAAACGGTCCTGAGCAATTCTCAACCTCTCCCGAATGTTCCTGACAATATCCACGACCTCCACGATCATCTCAGGTCCCAACAACTCCCGATCACCAACGTCATCCCAACTCATTGGCGATCGACATTTCCTCCCATAAAGAGCGGCGAAAGGCGCCATGCCAATACTCGCCTGGAAGCTGTTGTTGTAAGAAAACTCCACCAAGTGTAGATGGTCCTCCCACGAACCCTTGAAATCCAACATGCACGCCCTCAGCATGTCTTCCAAAATCTGAATCGTCCTCTCGGACTGACCATCCGTCTGCGGATGGTACGCCGTGCTGAAACTCAGACGCGTACCCAAACTCTTCTGCAAACTCTGCCAGAACTGAGATGTGAACCTCGTGTCTCTGTCTGACACGATACTCACGGGGACTCCGTGAAGTCGCACGACCTCCTGCACGATTCATGTTACATCACTATCCAAACTAGGAAAAGGAAATAAAAACGGAGAGTAAAAGAATTTACCTCCATATATCTCCTCGCTAGCGCCTCAGTGGACTGTCCCACTCGGAATGGAATAAAGTGCGCGAATTTGGTCAATCGATCCACGATCACCCAAATCGCGTCATTCTGCTTCGGACTCCGAGGTAGTCCAGTCACGAAATCCATAGTGATGTGTTGCCATTTCCACTCCGGAATCGGAAGCGGTTGTAGCAACCCGGCCGTACGCTGATGCTCCGCCTTCACTTGCTGACAAACCAAGCACTTGGCTACACTCCGAGCCACACTCCTCTTCATGCCATGCCACCAATAGTTCAGACGAAGATCCTGGTACATCTTGGTGCCACCAGGATGCACAGAATACGGCGAACTGTGTGCCTCCACCATCAACTCCTCTCTAATATCCCCAGCTGGCACACACAACCGGGCTCCAAACCTCAGCGAGCCATCCTCATGAATCAAAAAGTCAGTCCGCAGACCGGCTTCCACCTGCTCCCGAATCTTCACCAGCTTCGGATCCTCAGCCTGGCCAGCCTTAATCCGATCCACGATCGTCGACTGTATCTGCATACACATCAACGAAGAAGCTTCCCCAGGAAGAACAATCTCTACACCAGACTCGCAAAAATCCTACTGCAATCTCCACTGCGAGGTCAAAATCATCACCGCTGGAAGCCTACTCAGCGCATCAGGGACCACATTTACCTTGCCAGGGTGAAACCGCAAATCAATATCATAATCCGCCATGAGCTCCACCATCGACGCTGTCGCATGTTGAGCTCCTTCTGAGTAAAAATATACTTCAAGCTTTTGTGATCGGTGAAAATATTCACTTTCTCACTCAGCAGGAAGTGCCTCCAAATCTTAAGAGCAAACACAACGGCAGCCAACTCCAAATCATGCGTCGGGTAATTCTTCTCATGAACCTTAAGCTGACGAGACGCATATGCCACAACATGCCCGTGCTGATGCAACACACAACCGAGACCCTTGCCAGAAGCATCGCAAAAGATCTCAAATCCACCGCTGCGATCATGCACAACAAGAATAGGGGCAGTCGTCAACCTCTCCCTCAGAACACCAAAAGCATTCTCACAGTCACCCGACCAAACAAAAGGAACATCCTTTCGCGTCAACCTGGTCATCGGCTCGGTAATACGGGAAAAGTCCTTAATGAAACGTCGATAGTAACCAGCAAGTCCAAGGAAACTCCGAATCTCAGACGCTGAAGACGGAACAGGCCACTCTCTGATGGCCCTAATCATCTCGGGATCCACTGAAATACCATCTCCAGTCACCACATGCCCGAGAAAAGCAACTCTGTCCAACCAAAACTCGCACTTCGAAAACTTAGCATACAACCGATCCTTCCTCAGAATCTCCAACACCGTCCTCAAGTGCGAGGCATGCTCTTCCTCCGACTTCGAATAGATCAGAATGTCGTCAATAAAGATAACGACAAACTTATCCAAAAAGTCATAGAAAATCAGGTTCATCAGATTCATGAAAACTGCGGATGCGTTAGTTACGCCGAAAGGCATAACCACAAACTCATAGTGTCCATACTTCGTCCTGAACGCTGTCTTCGGCACATCATCCTTCTTCACCTTCAACTGGTGGTAACCACTGCTCAAATCCAACTTAGAAAACACCCTCGATCCTCCCAGCTGATCAAAAATATCATCGATGCGAGGCAACGGGTATTTATTCTTGATGGTCACCGCATTCAACTTCCGATAGTCCACGCACATGCGACGCGAACCATCCTTCTTCTTCACCAACAACACCGGTGCTCCCCACGGAGACACACTAGGGTTGATGTAACCCTTCTGCATAAGCTCATCCAGCTGCTTCCGCAACTCTTCCAACTCTGCTGGCGCCATACGATATGGTGCCTTCGAAATGGGCTGCGCACCTGGAATAAGATCAATAGAAAACTCCAAAGCTCGATCAGGTGGCAGTCCAGACATCTCCTCAGGGAAGACGTCATCAAAATCACGCACCACAGCTGGTCACTCCAACTCCATCTGCAAAGCCACGACCTCCACCGGTCTGGCCCGAAATCTGACAGGACCAAGCGAACTGCTACCACGGCTGAACTCAAATACTGGATGTCCGGGAATCTCGAACACCACCTTCTTCCTCCTACAGTCGATCGTAGCATAGAAGCTCGCAAGCCAGTCCATCCCAAGAACTGCATCATAGTTGATGATGTCGTGGACAATGAAATCAGCGTAAAGCTCGTGTCCATAGACCACCAACGAGCAAGAATTGCAACCTCGATGCACCGAGACCACGCCATTCCCTGTAACGATATTCCAACTCTTGGGAAGAGGGGACGTCGACAAGGAATGCCTCTCCACGAAGCTCCGAGAAATAATGCACATCGATGCACCAGAGTCAAAGAGGACTCGTGCAGGGAACGTGCAAACCAAAAGCACACCTAACAAACAGTCTAATCAATCAAATCTTACTCTAACAACATTCATACACAAGCAACCAACATAATTTTTAACAATCAACTAATTAAGAAGGGAACAACTAGATTGAAAGTTACCTGCAATGACCTCGTCCATGGCCAAAATCTCCTCCTCGGTCATCAGAAATGCCTGCCTCCTCGGCGGCGCAGCCTGCCGAAAGGCATGCCCTTGTGGAACAAGGGGTATCCCACGACCAGCGGGCACCGGGTCTCTCTGCTGCAACGGCGGGGCAGCAATAGGTGTCCTCCAAGGCTGCTTCAACCTCGGGCACTGTCACGCCCCGGTGCCCAAAACGGGACGGGGGTGACGGCCGCGGTACGGAGGTACCAAGCGTTAAGGTGTTGTAAGAAAAATTAGCAGGCCACTGCAACTGCTAGAACAACACAGGCAATTAAAAAAAGGTGCAAAAGTACAGCACAATCTGTAAAGCTCCAGTACAACACAAAGAGGTACAGTGAGGCGGCGGCAAACATCAAGCGGGAGCGTACGAAAGTGCAACACAGATCATCCATATCACCACACCACTACAACATACACTGTACATACACCACCACCAGAGTCTCAGGTACAAAAACTGAAAGGAAGAACAAAAGTAACTGTCCACAAAAGTAACTACCCCAACCCACTACACCCAAGCCTTAACTAACTGCTCTGGGCTCCTGGTCTGGAAGAGTCGCCCTCAGGGCGTCGGTAGTCTGGCTGGTGAACTGTCGTCCCTGAATCAGTACCTGGAGAGTGGGGAAAGGACACGTCACAGCGTGACTAGTAGGAAACTCAACCACTCAAACCACATTCACAACACTGCACCCAAATATTCAATCCTAAGTCTATTAGATTAATATTTGTTGTTTGGAACCTAGACTTCAGGTGAGTCACACTGGAACTGGACCTCACCCATAAGGCGGGTGGAAAGAGTCTCCGACTCTCTGGCGTGCTAGCTCGTCAGGAGCCTACGTGTCTCAAGCACTCTCCACGACCCAAAGGGGCCACGGCCTCGAAGGCCAAAAACTACACACCCCAAAGGGGCACGACCACTCCCCGCGGTAGGAGGGCCAAAGAAAACAACCTCGAAAGTCCAGTCCACACTATGCCCTCCTGATGCTTTGGTTCCCCCATCCCATCCCCTGGGATGCTCACCCACCTTATAGTGGAAGAGACACCCCGGGCTTTCATTTTATCATTTATCAATTTGCAAAGCATCGGATTTAGTTGACACATAATGGTGTAACATCGCATGTTAATCCATCCATGTAACGAATCAACCAACATTCTCTTAAGTAAGGGTAAACACTGACGTAGGCATTATTCAAGGCATAAGCAAAATTTACCATTCATCAATTTCCCACTAGGAACATAAGATTATGAAACGTCAACCACAAACGATTCCCAAGGAAATTTGAACTCAATCATCCATGCACTATTAATTAAAACACGCCATAGAAAAACTACTTTAAGTGTGTGGTTACATGCCATAGTGTTGTAATAACTTAAGTTTTCCAAAAAGGGTTCTTGAAATGAACATTTCAAGTAGAAAATTCTGAATGGTCGTAACTTACTAATCGTTATAGGTGTGCTAATTCTTCTTGAAAGTTGAGTGTTCACAAGGTCCTTTACTGTGCTTATGGAAAATCACACATTTAATGGAAACTCATATATATTGTATTTGGGATGGATCCAATCGATATGAAAATCAAAGTTTGCATGGAGGGGACTCGTAGGAACTTGTAAGTGATGTTGATTAAGGTTCCTAAGCTACCAAAATCATTTCGAGCTTCTATTTTGATAGCGTGCCAAACCCCTCTTTCTAATTTTTGTGTAAAAACCCTCTTTCTAATTTTTGTGTTTGTGCTAATTTTTCACATAAATTTTCATTTAAATATGGAATTTTAAAGGGAGCTATCAAGTGGCATGATGTGTAGTAATCCCTGCATAAGCTTCTAATGCTTAAGGTGCTATGAAGTTGCTTACGAAAAGCTCGCAGAAATTTCGGCAGAGTTTCTCTCGTATTTGTCAAGTTTCCTCTATTACAACATAAGAACTTTTGAAAGACACATATGCGATAAACACAAAAAATACTATCTTGCACATAAATTCATAGGAGAAAATGATACTCAACATCCAAACCAAGTAGTCAAACCAAATTTGGCTTATCGCACCACTCAATTTAATCAAACTAGCAAATTTTGCCCAGAAATTAAAGATCAAACATAAAGGTCAACACAAATCCACTCAATTTAATCAAATAGCAACCCTAGGAGCAAGGTGAGAATCCTACCTTCCAAGTGCTATTGAAGATTGTTGTAGTGGTTCTAGGGATGTCTCATGAGGTGTGGATGCAAGGCCTTTCTTCCCTTCTTCCAATTTTTCTTCTCCTCCTCTCTTCTTCTTTCTTCTCCTTGGTTGTTTTTCTTTCTTTTTTTTGTTTAAGCCTCCAGGTTTCGGCCTAACATGGCCAACGAAACAAAAAAATGGGAACAAAAAGAATAGGGCCAAGAAAAATACACCTAAATGAGTATAGAAGTGTGTAGAAATACAAAGTACATAAGCTTTCATTTATTACAAGAGTGCCATGCCCCCCCTTGGTCACGATTTGTCCTCTTTTTTTTCTTTGTTGTTTTTTTTGAGTGCATGTTTCGGCCTGGCCTGAGTGCGTGGGTTGTTGTTTTGGTTTGTTTTTTTTTTGCTTTTTAAACAAGAACAAAGATTTTGTGTGTTTTACGAGCATTGATGGTTTGTACCTAATAAATACAACTCATGGCTACACCAAATTGGCCATTGCTTCTAATCCCTAATCAAAGCCCTCAATTAGTGGTTAATGTGTGGATTTCCCAATACTTACGGGTATTATCATTTAGGAGCCTTACACCCTACCCTCCTTAAAGAAATTCCGCCCTCGGAATTCAAAACAAGAGAGAGGGTCTTTTATCTACATGACGAACATACGAAGGATCTTTAAACAAATAGATGAGGATATTTCTCCCTCATTTCATCCTCTCGCTCCCAAGTTGATTCTCCGGGAGATTCTTGTTGCCACATGACCCTGACCAAATTAATAGCCTTCTTCCTCAACATCTTCTGTCGTCGGTCAAGAATTGCCACTGGTTGTTGTTCATACGACAGGTCTGGTCGTAATTCAATTTCTGCGTAGTCCACCACATGGCTAGGATCTCCAATATATCCTCTTAATTGCGACACATGAAACACATCATGTACGCCTTCAAGATGTGGCGGTAGCACTAACCGATAAGCCACTTCGCCTATCCGGGCTGCAACTTCAAACGGGCCTATATATCTAGGGCTCAACTTTCCATGTTTACCAAATCGGATCGTCCCACGGATTGGTGATATCTTTAAGAATACATAATCACCAGGCTGAAATTCAAGTGGACGCCGCTTCGTGTCTGCCCAGTGCTTATAACGGTCTTGGGCTATACGAAGATTCTCTCTGACCGTCCGCACGACATCAACTGTAGCAGTCACTAGGTCTGGTCCCAAATTTTCACCATCTCCCACATCATCCCAACTCAAAGGCGAACGGCAATTCCTACCATACAGAGCCGCATAGGGAGCCATACCAATACTTGCCTGATAGCTGTTATTATAAGCAAATTCCACTAGATGGAGATGGTCTTCCCAGGACCCTTTGAAGTCCAACATGCAAGCCCTAAGCATATCCTCCAATATTTGAATGGTACGTTCCGACTGTCCATCTGTCTGTGGGTGATATGCGGTACTGAACTTCAAATGGGTCCCTAAACTGGCCTGCAAGCTTCTCCAGAAGTGAGATGTAAATCTTGTATCACGATCCGACACAATGCTCACAGGTACTCCATGCAACCTTACAATCTCTTCCATATATTTCCGAGCTAAGACTTCTGTAGACTGACCCAGTCGAAATGGAATAAAGTGCGCTGACTTTGTCAATCGGTCGATGATCACCCATATAGCATCATTTCCCTTCGGAGTACGCGGTAGACCAGTCACAAAATCCATGGTCACATGTTCCCACTTCCACTCCGGAATCGGAAGGGGTTGCAATAAGCCTGCGGGTCACTGGTGTTCTGCCTTCACTTGCTGGCAAACTAGACATGAAGCCACGCTCTTCGCCACACTTCGTTTCATCCCATGCCACCAGTAGTATTGTCGCAGATCCTTATACATTTTGGTCCCTCCAGGGTGAATAGAATAAGGAGAATTGTGTGCCTCCTTCAGCAGCTCTTCTCGAATATTTCCCGCCGGCACACACATCCTGTTTCCAAACCTTAAGGAACCATCTTCATGTATACAAAAGTCTTTCCGAAGCCCTGCCTCGACTTGTTCTCGGATCCGCTTCAATTTCACATCGTTCAGCTGATCAGCCTTAATTCTATCCATCAGGTCAGATTGAATCTGCAAACCCAACATATCTACCCTTTCGCCTGGGAGGATCACTTCAACATCCATCCGTCTTAGATCTCCTCGGAGCTGGGGCTGCATAGTCAGCCTCATCACAGCCGGTAGTCGACTAAGAGCATCAGGCACCACATTCACCTTTCCTGGATGATACTGCAAATTAATGTCATACTCAGCCATTAATTCAAGCCAACGTCGTTGCCTCATGTTTAACTCCTTTTGAGTGAAGACATATTTCAAACTTTTATGGTCAGTGTAGATCTTTACATGTTCGCCCAGTAAGAAATGTCTCCACAACTTCAGGGCATATACGACAGCAGCCAGCTCTAGGTCATGGGTAGGATAATTCTGCTCGTGTACCTTCAATAATCTGGAAGCATAAGCTACTACTCGTCCATGCTGATGAAGAACACAGCCAAGCCCCTTTCCTGAAGCATCACAGTAAATTTCAAAGCCGCCTGATCGGTCAGGGATTGTCAACACTGGAGCAATGGTTAATCGACGCTTCAGTTCCTCAAATGCACACTGACACTCCCCTGACCATACATAAGGCACTTCCTTTTTAGTCAAATAAGTCAAGGGTGATGCAATCTTAGAGAAGTCCTTGATAAATTTCCGATAATATCCGGCCAACCCCAAGAAACTTCTGATCTCAGAGACTGTTCGAGGGATGGGCCAATTCTCTACTGCTGCAACCTTCTCTGGGTCGACTGACACTCCTTCTCCTGTAATAATGTGTCCCAGGAATGCGACCTTCGTCATCCAAAATTGACATTTACTGAACTTAGCGTACAACCGATGCTCTCTGAGAGTATTCAAAACCATCCGCAAATGCTCAGCATGTTCATCATCAGTCTTTGAATACACTAAAATATCATCAATAAAGACCACCACAAACTTATCTAAATAATCAAAGAAGACCTGATTCATCAACCTCATAAAGGTTGCCGGAGCATTAGTTACTCCGAAGGGCATTACTAAAAATTCATAATGCCCATACCGAGTTCTAAACGCCGTCTTCGGACCATCGGATCCACGCACCTTCACTTGATGATAACCACTTCGTAAGTCTAGCTTCGAGTACACTCGTGAACCACCGAGCTGATCAAAGATATCATCAATTCGAGGAAGGGGGTATTTGTCTTTCACTGTCACTTTGTTCAGATCCCTGTAATCAATGCACATCCTCCGAGTTCCATCCTTCTTATTTACTAACAACACTGGTGCTCCCCACGGGGATACACTCGGACGTATCAGTCCTCTATCAGACAAATCAGTCAACTGATCGCGAAGCTCAACTAATTCAGGTGGAGACATACGATAAGGAGCTTTCGCTATTGGCTGTGCGCCCGGCAATAGGTCAATAGTGAATTCTAATGACCTATCCGGAGGTAGTCCAAAAATATCATCGGGAAATACATCTGGAAATTCCTGAACTACCTTAGGCAAAACTATTTCGGCTTCCATCTTCATCTCCAAGGATGTCGCCTTAAATTTCAAGGGTTCCAGAGCCCGAGTGCCACTACAAAAGTCAAACTCTGGGTGGCCAGGGATTCGAAAGACTACCCTCCTTAATTTACAGTCTATGGTCGCATAGAACATTCCCAACCAATCCATTCCAAATACTGCCTCATAATCTGGTAGTTCGATCACGAGAAAATCTGCATATAGTTCCCGACCTCCTATCTCCACGGAACAATTCCGTAATCCTGACACACTACTTATCACACCATTGCCCGTGTGCACATTCCACTTAGCAGCAAAAGAATCAACAACTATAGAATGCTTCGCCACAAATTCCTTGGATAAAAAACAATGTGACGCTCCCGAATCAAACAAGGACCAGGCTGGGTATGAAGCTACTCTAACCATTCCTATAATAGCATAGCACAAACAACTAACCATCTAGCAATAGCTAAATAGAACCATGAAATACAAGGACTAAGGTTAAGGTCATACCGGCGATCACCTGCCCTGAGCGCTCGGCCTCGACTGCGTTCATCTGAAACTGCGGCGGCCTCTGCAGAGCAGGAGTCTGCCTCTGGAATTCGCGCCGTGGAGGCCTCCCTGGAGGTCCCCTCGGAGCAGTAGGTCGCGGCCCCGGTGGTGGTGGAAGAGCCAACCGCTGCGGTGCCGGTGGAAGAGCCCTCGGCTGAGGCGGTGCAGCTGCTACTGGTCCTGGTGCCTCCATAGACCGTCTCCGTCGGGGGCAGTCTCTACTAAAGTGTCCCATCTCACCGCAGGTGTAGCACTGTCTGCCCATAACCCTACAATCATTGGCTGCATGCCCAGGCTTCCCACACCTCGAGCAAGCAGGCCCCCTCTGTGGTACTGGAGGATGCCCTGATCGCTTGAAGGTTACCTGGTGTGTCGGGCGAGGAGCAGCTCTCTGTGGTGCTACAGGTCGTCTGTCGACGGTTGGAAGCTTTCCCAGGCTCCTCATGTGTAACTCATATCGTCGAGCCGCGCTAAGCACTGCCTCGTATGTCAACAGCTCCTGTGTAGCCATAGCCCCTCTGACCTCTGGGTCTAAGCCCATGCGAAAGCGTCTAGCTCGAGTAGCATCCGTCGCCACTAACTCTGGGGCGTATCTGCTCAAAAGAGAGAATTCTGCATCATATTCGTCCACCGTCCTGCGGTCCTGTGTCAAGTGTTCGAACCGCTGCCTCAACTCATCCCTCGCCTCCCCTGGAAGGTAATGGGCCTCAAACCTCTCCCTGAAGGTCTTCCACTCCACTACCCCGGTCATATGCCTCTCCTGGGCATCCCACCAATCGCGAGCTTGATGAGTCAACTGCCGCTTGACCAATTCTACCCAAGCCTCTGAGGGTATGCCAGCCAAAGTCAGATCATCCTCTGTGTGACGCAACCACTCATCGGCCTCTAGGCCGGTCTCTCTGCCAGAAAAGTACACAGGCCTCAAGGATCGGAACTGCTTGTAACTCGGGGCCTTCGGTGCAGGCGCCTCGTGTCCAGCTGCCCTGTCCTCCAACCGTTGCAAGTGGTCCAAAATCCCCATCAGGACCTTCGCCATCAAGGCTGACTCTGAGGTCCGGTCTACCGAGCTACCCGAAGCTCCGGTCCCTCCAGATCCTCCAGATGTCCCATCGCCGCCAGACGTCCCGTTCCCTGCCTCCATGCTGCGGAGGAGAAACAGAACAAAAATTAGTACCTCATATGCATCTCGAAGTGTCGGAGCATTACATGTGTCATCCTTATACAATCGCAGTGTGCGGTGACCTGCATGGGCCACCACAAAACCTGTCACGCCCCGGTGCCCAAAACGGGACGGGGGTGACGGCCGCGGTACGGAGGTACCAAGCGTTAAGGTGTTGTAAGAAAAATTAGCAGGCCACTGCAACTGCTAGAACAACACAGGAAATTAAAAAAAGGTGCAAAAGTACAGCACAATCTGTAAAGCTCCAGTACAACACAAAGAGGTACAGTGAGGCGGCGGCAAACATCAAGCGGGAGCGTGCGAAAGTGCAACACAGATCATCTATATCACCACACCACTACAACATACACTGTACATACACCACCACCAGAGTCTCGGGTACAAAAACTGAAAGGAAGAACAAAAGTAACTGTCCACAAAAGTAACTACCCCAACCCACTACACCCAAGCCTTAACTAACTGCTCTGGGCTCCTGGTCTGGAAGAGTCGCCCTCAGGGCGTCGGTAGTCTGGCTGGTGAACTGTCGTCCCTGAATCAGTACCTGGAGAGTGGGGAAAGGACACGTCACAGCGTGACTAGTAGGAAACTCAACCACTCAAACCACATTCACAACACTGCACCCAAATCTTCAATCCTAAGTCTATTAGATTAATATTTGTTGTTTGGAACCTAGACTTCAGGTGAGTCACACTGGAACTGGACCTCACCCATAAGGCGGGTGGAAAGAGTCTTCGACTCTCTGGCGTGCTAGCTCGTCAGGAGCCTACGTGTCTCAAGCACTCTCCACGACCCAAAGGGGCCACGGCCTCGAAGGCCAAAAACTACACACCCCAAAGGGGCACGACCACTCCCCGCGGTAGGAGGGCCAAAGAAAACAACCTCGAAAGTCCAGTCCACACTATGCCCTCCTGATGCTTTGGTTCCCCCATCCCATCCCCTGGGATGCTCACCCACCTTATAGTGGAAGAGACACCCCGGGCTTTCATTTTATCATTTATCAATTTGCAAAGCATCGGATTTAGTTGACACATAATGGTGTAACATCGCATGTTAATCCATCCATGTAACGAATCAACCAACATTCTCTTAAGTAAGGGTAAACACTGACGTAGGCATTATTCAAGGCATAAGCAAAATTTACCATTCATCAATTTCCCACTAGGAACATAAGATTATGAAACGTCAACCACAAACGATTCCCAAGGAAATTTGAACTCAATCATCCATGCACTATTAATTAAAACACGCCATAGAAAAACTACTTTAAGTGTGTGGTTACATGCCATAGTGTTGTAATAACTTAAGTTTTCCAAAAAGGGTTCTTGAAATGAACATTTCAAGTAGAAAATTCTGAATGGTCGTAACTTACTAATCGTTATAGGTGTGCTAATTCTTCTTGAAAGTTGAGTGTTCACAAGGTCCTTTACTGTGCTTATGGAAAATCACACATTTAATGGAAACTCATATATATTGTATTTGGGATGGATCCAATCGATATGAAAATCAAAGTTTGCATGGAGGGGACTCGTAGGAACTTGTAAGTGATGTTGATTAAGGTTCCTAAGCTACCAAAATCATTTCGAGCTTCTATTTTGATAGCGTGCCAAACCCCTCTTTCTAATTTTTGTGTAAAAACCCTCTTTCTAATTTTTGTGTTTGTGCTAATTTTTCACATAAATTTTCATTTAAATATGGAATTTTAAAGGGAGCTATCAAGTGGCATGATGTGTAGTAATCCCTGCATAAGCTTCTAATGCTTAAGGTGCTATGAAGTTGCTTACGAAAAGCTCGCAGAAATTTCGGCAGAGTTTCTCTCGTATTTGTCAAGTTTCCTCTATTACAACATAAGAACTTTTGAAAGACACATATGCGATAAACACAAAAAATACTATCTTGCACATAAATTCATAGGAGAAAATGATACTCAACATCCAAACCAAGTAGTCAAACCAAATTTGGCTTATCGCACCACTCAATTTAATCAAACTAGCAAATTTTGCCCAGAAATTAAAGATCAAACATAGAGGTCAACACAAATCCACTCAATTTAATCAAATAGAAACCCTAGGAGCAATGTGAGAATCCTACCTTCCAAGTGCTATTGAAGATTGTTGTAGTGGTTCTAGGGATGTCTCATGAGGTGTGGATGCAAGGCCTTTCTTCCCTTCTTCCAATTTTTCTTCTCCTCCTCTCTTCTTCTTTCTTCTCCTTGGTTGTTTTTCTTTCTTTTTTTTTGTTTAAGCCTCCAGGTTTCGGCCTAACATGGCCAACGAAACAAAAAAATGGGAACAAAAAGAATAGGGCCAAGAAAAATACACCTAAATGAGTATAGAAGTGTGTAGAAATACAAAGTACATAAGCTTTCATTTATTACAAGAGTGCCATGCCCCCCCTTGGTCACGATTTGTCCTCTTTTTTTTCTTTGTTGTTTTTTTTGAGTGCATGTTTCGGCCTGGCCTGAGTGCGTGGGTTGTTGTTTTGGTTTTTTTTTTTTGCTTTTTAAACAAGAACAAAGATTTTGTGTGTTTTACGAGCATTGATGGTTTGTACCTAATAAATACAACTCATGGCTACACCAAATTGGCCATTGCTTCTAATCCCTAATCAAAGCCCTCAATTAGTGGTTAATGTGTGGATTTCCCAATACTTACGGGTATTATCATTTAGGAGCCTTATAGGCACTCCCTGAGAGCATGGGCGGGATCTCCACAGGCAATACACTGCCCCAAGAACCTCCTACACGATTCCTTGATATGACCCTCCTTGCCACAGAAATGGCAAACCTTTTGAACAGGCCCTCCCGGCCTCTTAAACTGGACAGGCTGGTTCGGCCTGAATCCAGGTCTAACCACAGCTCTCGCCTGTTCCACAGGCCTCTTCCCAGCACCAACAATAGACCCCTTCCTCTGGTTCACGAGCAGCTCCTGCCTCTTGGCTGCTACTAGAACCTTCTGATAAGATTCCCGGTCAGAAGAGGTCACAAAACTCTGGAGCTCCGAAGCAAGTCCCTGCAGGAACCTCTGAGCTCTCTCCTCAGCGTCCTGCACCATCTTCGGTGCAAACCGGCTCAGCCTCATGAACTCTTGGTGATACCGGTCCACCGACGAGTTCCCTTGCTTCAGATCGATAAAACGCTGCAGCATCTCTTCCCTGGCAGCTTTTGTGAAGAACTCACCATCAAATCTGGCCTTGAAGGTAGCCCAGACGATCGGCTCCACCAACATCTTCTCTTCAGCATCCCACCAATTTCTGGCGTTATCCCTCAGCTGGCGCTTCGCCAAGTCAACCCAACTAACTTCGTTGACTTTGGACATCTTCAGATTGTCCTCGATATTCCTCATCCACTCATCAGCAGCTAGTGGACCTTCGGTTCCATCAAAATATGCAGGACCCAGCTCTCTGAACTGCTTCGCTCCAGGCTCAGGGCGAGGGGCTTCCACTACCAGAGCAGCTTGAGCCACCGGAGCATTCTGCACCTGCAGAAGCACACCCTGCTGAACCTGCATCATCTGCATCATCATCCTCATCATCTCTCCGCTAGTGGGCTCCCGCTCAGGCTCCTCGTCATGAGGGAGCGCACCACCACCACCACCACCACGGGTGATTCGCCTTCCTGCCATCTAATGACACAGAAAACGAAACAATTAGACTCATAGCTTAGGGCTCAGATGTCAAACTTATTTGTTGGACAATCTTATATTATTATCGTTATCCCGATAATTGCAATTACAGAAAGGACCTGCATCGGCCACCAACAAAACCTGTCACGCCCCGCTTCCCTAAAATGGAGGCGAGACGTGAAAAGGTCCGCACGAGAGTGGAGCTGTGAAGCCCCAAACCCGATAAGCGTCAATAAAACATAAGCAGGTCCCTGTAACCACAACGGAACAACAATAATAACACAAGGAGAGACAGAAATAAAATTCTCATATCTCATAATTTGTCCAACATGAAAATTAAGTTCAACATCCAGAAAAGCCACCAGGCTAAAAGAAAGAGTCTAAAGGCCCAGAACAAGGCCAACAAAAGCAACCACGCAACAAAGTATAGGTGCTACGCACCGACAACAAAATAGCAGTCTAAACAAAAGGAAAAGCTCAACGAAGACACTAGGACTGGTCCCCAGTGTCCACGTACTCCCCGTCAAACACAAGCTCGGGCTTGGCGTCAGCAAACACCTCGTCCTCAACAAGGTACTCAGGCTCAGGATCTAACATGTGTCACCCAAAAGAGTAAAGGGGCACATGTCAGTAAGTCTAAAAGACTTGGGCAAGGAAACTGAAAGTAGGCAACTAACAACCTAGCAGTTTTAGTATGCATGACATGGCAGTTATAGCATGAGGGCACAAGCAAGACATGGCGAGACAATAAGTACAAGAGAACAATTATCGGGACAAGACAAGAGTAGCCAAGCTACTAACAATCTCAATCATTTCACTAGTCACGTTTCAAGTTGTTTGTAGATGTTTACGCCTTACAGCTGAATGGTTTGGCATTCACGCCGATTGGCCGCTTAACACTACCCCAAATCCCAGAGTTTACGCCTTACCACTGCAGTTGCTGATCGGGCAGACTCCCAGTTGATTGGCCGCTTAACTCTTACCCCCAATACCCACATGTAATCGAGCCAGGGTCCCCGCACACGAGCTCAGTAAATGAGCCAGGGTTGCCCCGCACAGGAGCTCGCATTCTAGTTCACGATTCATAAGCAATTGGCGTAGGGGTGCACCTAGCCGGAAACAAGCAATTCGGGCATTGGCTATCAACCAACACATGGCCTGCTTCTGGAACACGAGCCAGGAACACAAGCATTGTAGCGAAGCTACGCAATCACGGAAACACTTAAAGAATGCAATGACATGACAATTAATTTGCGTACAGTTAATGGAAAGTAAACATGACATGGTAATTGTGCAACATGATAAATGTCGGATTTAGCTTCGTTGTCAAGCTAGTTCCTCAATTTGCGCCTAGGCGAGTATCATTTCGTCGCCTAGTCTCTTTTACGCCTACAACAAGCAAATGGCCTAAAACATGGCCTAAACCCTAAGTGGCAAGTTTCACTTTCCTGATACCGGGGTTGACGAGCAATGAAGATCGTCACACAAGCTAACTACGGAATAGATCGCTGTTATGGAAAAACAATCATTAGAACAATGATTCTAAATCGATTTCTTATTAGAATCCTAACTTTCTAATAATCCATTTTATTAGGGTTTCACAATGTCAATGGGGGTTATGCTAAAACTAAAGGAATCGAGTATTACCGTGAAGAGGCGGATGAGCGATGCCGAGCAACCACGGCAACGGAAGAACGATCCGGCTCAGATCTGGAAATGAGAGAAAAATCTGGAGAAATGGGTTTGGATGTGGATTTTGGGGGTTTGATGAAGGTTTGGGGAAGATGGAAGGTGGGTTGTGACAAGGGAGGGTTTGGATGATGGAGGATGAGCTTGGAATGAAGGTTTGAGGATTTGGGGAAGATGGGGGCTCAATGGTGGAGAAACTAGGGTTTTAGGTCGTGAGGAGGAAGAAGAAAACGTTTGGGAGGGGTTTAAATAGGATGGGCTGGCGGCTGCCCAGAAATTAGGGTTTTAACACAGATTAGTCGGTCAAAGAGCAACCACTGACCGACTAGTTTGGGAACTAGTCGGTCGGTTGACCAACGCAGACCGACTAAGTGTAAACAGTAACTCCTGTGAAGAATTAGGATTTAGATTTAGTCGGTCAATGAACAACTGATGACCGACTAGTTCGACAACTAGTCGGTCGAGATATGAACTTAGACCGACTAAGAATGAACAGTACTGATACCAAAATTTAGATGATGTGTTAGTCGGTTAAAGAAACATTGCCGACCGACTAGTTTGCAACCTAGTCGGTCAACCAATGTTCTTAGACCGACTAACGATAAACAGTAACTCCTGAGAAATTTAGAAAGCCAACTAGTCGGTTCAAGAAGGATTGCCGACCGACTGGATCGTCATCTAGTCGGTCGGTGCCCCTTCTTACACCGGCTAATAAGCACCAAAAGTTCCGATATGGAGCGCGGAGCTCCGGGATCGATTCCCAAGACTCCGAGGCTTGATCTAACAATAAGATATGACCGATACGAAGCCCATCACGAATGACTTGCTCCGAAATCGACGATTCTAAGAAAGAAGCTAGAAAACACGACGATACGATCGAGAATGAAAGTTACGGAGACGAAAATCACATATATAGAGAAAATCCACCAAAACTCATAATATAATATAATAAATCCCGATACATGAAAACCAGTCGTTACAGTGGTGATATGGGGATGTATACTCATCATGGCTCCATCGATAAGATGTGCTCTAAACGCTTCCCCGTTAGGGGTTCTCGGAAACTGTTTATATGAGGTGATCAGGCTCATATAAATAGGTTCTAAGGAGGCGTTTTGATGGTTTGCATTGTAATTGCATGTTCCCGCATGGTCACCTACAACTAGATTTTTAATGGATAAGTAATCTGTTTAAATAATTTTAATGATTTACATATAACCCATTTCTGGGTGTGAACACAAAACTTTAGGGTGTTCAATTTTCTTCCAGTTGTTAAATGTAATTGATTCCCAGTGTCATCAAAAAAATCCGCAATAAGCCCGACTTCAACGAAGTTGAGCATAGAACTGGGGATATGGACCCGTCAAGGCACGATCTATAAGATGTGCAGTAATGCCTCCCCCGTTTGGGGATCTCGGAATATTTTCATCCAGGATGGTTAGTCCCGATGAATACGTTCCACTGCGGCATTTTTGAGGGTGGTATGAGGGTAAGTAAAAGCCCAACCAATATCCCAGTAAGGTAATATGTCCGTTGTGATTAATAATAATCTGGACTGCGGTTGAATAACAAGGTTTTGATTATGACCATTTTAAGAGGATATATAGATGCGTACGCTAAGGTACATCATCAGCCATATGTAGGGAGTGTGTGAGTCCACTTTTATCCCTCAAATACTCTCAAGAGGCCTAAAGGTCTCATTCTTCTAATGATGATAGTATATCATCTTAAATTCGTTTGAGGAAGTGAAGAGAGTCAATGGCATCCTCATTTTAGGAGTATTCAGGATGACAAATCATTCACAGTAAACTAAAATGTGTAAAAAGCCTGAAATCAATAATAAATATTGTGGTGATGCATTTAAACACATGTATACTGCAAGAGAATACTACTGATAATTATGTTACAGCAACTAGTTTCATAGTATGATGTGTGCTCTAGAAAACATACATCCACAATTGTGCTCATTTAGACTCATATTATGACAACAGATCAAATTTGTTTTCAAAGTTTATTTGTTCTCGGGGAGCAGCTAAATATACATAAGGTCAATTTGACTTTCGTCGTTTAGACTAGATATGTATATATTTTTATATGGCATAGGTTAATTCCCATTCATATTGCAAAAAGCATTATGGGTCTTGTCAGAACTTCTGGTCTGATATTGGGTTGCCATTGCATACTCCATGTCGAGCTATATCATATCTTTCATTTCTCATTTTATTCAAGACTTCCCCTGTTTTCAGTCTTCCTTATTGTCGTTTATAAGGAAGAATGAATATTGGTCTTACGAAGTAGACATATACGAGGGAAATGAATTAGTTTCTATATTTCCACTTTTCTAATTTATGAGCAACTTTTAAAAGTCTATTTGAATGCTTAAGTATGGTCTACAGGCCATATTGAGTCATTCAAGTATTGTGTGGATATAGAATCATGTTCAAGGGAAAACAAATACGTGGCTACGAAGTTTATAATTTCTCACTTATCTATTACGATACGGCTTCGGGCGTACGCTTAAAATTAAGGTTAGTTTAAAGAATCATACCTTGTAAAGTGAGATTACTCTAAAAGAGTTTAGCGGTGTTATGACAACTGCTGGTGTCAATATTGGTTTATATAAACCATAGATCTGAGAGATCTATTTACCGCAAAATGTGTATCTCTAAAAGAAATCGCATACATGTTTTTCGCATAATCCATCATATTTGTTAATTTTTTTTATTTTATTAGGGTGAAAGGGTGTTGACTTTTGATTTGATTTTGAACTTCAGGTTCATTTTGTCAAAGTGGATATGATGTTAAACTTTTTGAAATCATGATTGGTTTGTTGTCATAAAATATTGTCATATCATGGTCATGAGCAAAATCATGGAATAATCATATAAGAGTGCAAAATGCAACAATTAATGATTTTTCATACACAAAATATAAAGCTTGTAAGCTAAAAAGTTATGCTCAATAAAATAGTTGAAAGAAACTAAATTATCATTGCAAATAAATTAAGCATGTGAGCTAAGAATGTATGCTCAGTTAAACATGAATTGAAACATATACACATGTTATTTATATTCTGCGGGTATATAAATAATTTCATCTCAGACATATATTAATGCAACGGGCATTAAAAATATATCATAGAGATTTTAGCATGCTGAATAAAATGTGTATCACATAACATTAAATATGCGGCAGGCATATAATTTTCTACACATGCATGTAATTATGCACCGGGCATTTGTTTATTATTCACAGGCACGTAATATGTTTAAGCGCAAATTCATGCTACAGACAAGGAAAATATGCAACATCACATGCATGTAGTATGTGTAAACGCAATTTCATGTTACATGCAATGAAAATATACAGCATCCCACGCATTTATAATGGAATAAAATATTTTTGCTTAATAATTAATCGGACCACGTGAAAACGTCATACCCCGTTAGGTTAGTTGACTAACGAGAGAGCGGTCTCAGGATGCTCATAATTATTAAACGTAAAAATAATAATCAATTAATCCAAAAAAATGCGATCAGCGATTGTTTACACATATGTTAAATCAGATTTATTTGAAAAAAAAAATCGATCAGTAAATTCAATTGATTTCTGAAAAATAACCTTTTTAAAAACGGAAAAACCCTAGTTAAGGTTTCGTTAGAGAGGGCTCATCCTAGTTTCAAATATCAATCTTTGATCTCGTAATCTGACAGTCTTTTGTTGCTAATATATCCATCCACACACGTTCAACAATGAGTATCATAGGTGCCTATGAAATATGTATCAAAACTGAAAGTGATTATTATTCTTCTTCTAATATATTTGGTATTTGTTGCTGGCAGAGGGGGACAAGAATGTCGATTCTGAAAACAGCTGGTTCATCCAAATTTAGCAGCGACCGTACAATTCATGAATATGCAAATGACATTTTTCAGCTTCAATTTCTCTGCAGATACTATTGAATCATTTATTGGATACCACTTGGAAAATGTATATTAAAAAGGCAAGTGCTTCATCACAACGATGTTTCACATAAAAAATTATTATGCTAATGGAGCCATAATAATCTAAGAACATGATGGTAACAGATCAAGAAGTAAAGAACTTATTAGAAGATGGAAGAACTTTGATTAATCGTTACTAACTTCACTGAGTCAGAAAAGCACAGTAACACAAAAAGCACCGTAACACATGCAAAATTGAAACCAGTGAACCAAAAAAAATTTCTTAACGGAAGATGGAATTTTTTAGAAGAGGAAGGAAGAAAAAAATTGAAAAATGGAAAATAAAAATAAAAAAGACTTACAATTCATGATGAAATTGCTGCTTGTGATCTAAAGTCACCCAGAGATCTCCCCATTGGCGTAACTATCATAAATCACTGCTTGTGATCTGGAGCTATGCTAGACGGCGACAACGACGACGATGACCGCCAGCCATCAGATTCGAATCAGACATGGGGATTGAGTTGTCGCTGCCTCGCCAGGGTGTATTGTGATCTCATACATCTCGTCGGATGATTGAGAAGAGAAGAGAGTGTGTGTATGTAAAAGGGGGATGATGGCAGCCGGAGGTCGTGGGGGAGGGGAACAACCCAAAAATACTCAAATGGTGGGAGGAAATGAATTTAGGGTGGAAAAAGAGAATGTGGAAAAAACTGGGGGGAAAATTTCGGAGATGAAAAGAGACGTGCATCATCCTGCTTTAGTTTAGGTCATGAAATTAGGGCAGTCTAACCGGAACTTGACCCAGTTTTTGGGTTTAGTTATGGTCAACCGAGTTTGGATCTCATCTGCACAACCGGGTTTGATTTCGATGGTTCATGTCTGTAAAGTCGATGCAGACACTTCATGTTCGCCTTCTTTAACAAAACTACATTAGCAAGCCATTCTGAATATGTTGCCTCCTTGATGAAGTTTGTGCAGATGAACTTGTACACCTCGTCCTTGATGGCTTGATTCCCTTCGACATTAAGGTTTCTCTTTTCTGGCGAACAAGAGGCACTGCTTGGTTTATGTTAAGTCTGTGGACATCAACTTTTGGGTCTATGCCTGGCATATCTGCATGCGACCAGGCAAAGACTTCCTTATTTTATCGAAGGAAATTGATGATGAGTGACTGGAGATTGTACCATAAGTCAGACCCGATCTGGACCGTTCGAATCGGGTCGGATTCTGAGAGATGCACATGCTTCCTCTATTGCCATAAACTTGTAGTACATTTTACCAGGTCAACAAATCTCTACCATGTGTAGAGTCAGATAGATCGACTAATTCTTTATCTTCCCACAAAGCTTGTTGTTCATCTATTTCTCTAATTTTCTTTCTTTTTTGGCCAACGTCTTTACCTTTTCCATACTCGCATGTCTTAGATATAGTTTGTATTAATATATCAGTTCCAGTTGGAGGGTTCGGAGCCTGTCCATATTCAGCAGATTTATCAAAAGATTCTTTCTGTCTACGGACATGCCATTCATGTAGCCATCGCCTATGACCCAAGAAACACCACTACCTTTTCAAGCATTCAACTATGTAGAGCAGGCTGATTCTTGACATGTAGGACATGCAAATTGACCACGAAGAGAGGAGGAAGGGTGATCGCACGAAGAGGGAGGTGTTGGGGGATGAGGAAGTCTTCGATCGTAGCACGTAGGGGGAGGCGAAGGCTAAGAGGAAGTCTTCGATCATCGCACGAAGGGAGGTGCTGCGCTAGGGCATTGGCTTTCAGAAGGAACAAAGGGGTGTGCGTTGGGGGATGAGAAAATTCTTCGATCGTCGCACGTAGGGAAGGCGAAGGCCGAGAGGATGTCGTCGATCTTCGCACAGAGGGGGATGCGACGGCCAAGATCGATCACATTGGCTTTCAGAATTGGTTTTTTCCCCTCGTTTAGAACGATGGCACGAAGGGGAGAAATTAATGCGTTGGAATTTTTTAAGGGCATTGGAATTTCTTCAGCGCGACGGCAGATATGGTTTCGGGGGAAATTTTTGGGAAAACTATCGTTGCCGCGGGAAATTGTCTCTTATTTTTTAACCTTTTATGAATCACTCTGAAATATTATTTTACATTGGTCTCTTACAATTTCTACGTAGCATTTTACCTTGTCTCTATTGTTTTAGAATATTTTAAAGATATCTTTCGGTCACTTGTCACCTAGTTGTCAATGCAAAGCAAATTAATGTTGAATATTGTTCGATTAAAGTTATAGTTGTTTATTTACATACAGGGACAAAATATTGTGGGTAATTTATCTTCCTAGTTTCATGGGGTATATTCGATGGAGCTAAATTAATTTATGCAAATTGCTACATTTTACTCGCACGCACAGCCGCTATTCACAAGTTTACCATTCAAATTTTACCCTCTTTTAACCTCTAATTGATTAAGGATGGAAGAAGAAAGCATTCCTGTTTATTTGGACCTTTGCTCTCATCTAGACATCATTTTATAGGATGATTCAAAAATAATTTATCTGAACATCACTGATTTATTTCAAAACTCCTGAGTCCCTTTTAAGTCATTTTAAATTGGAAAAGACGAACTCGAATATTCTTAGGCTCAAATGTAGGTGACTTGATCTTTTGGATGGTTTGTGTTTTATGAGAAATGATGGTAGTTAAAGTCGAAATAAACGAACTCAAATATTGTTTTTTTCTTAGAGTCATTTGAGCAGCAACAGACCACCTAACTCCCAAGTGTGTTCGACGAAGAAAGCTAGTCGGTCTTGGGGGAAGTATTGATGCAAGAGGCCCACCTAGCTTACGGGATAAAAGCCCCGCTCGATCAGTGATGGAATTTTACATTAGGCCAGATTCACCCCCTTTATTACCGTTGCTCTCCTCACTTGGAACTGACTTATGTGTCAGGGGAGACACTCGAAATTCCCAATGCAAATATCGTATTTGGTATAAAGCACACATCAAATGCAGATGTATGTATTAAAATACCCACACAAAAAACAATTCTAGTATGTCATCATATTTGGGTAAGAATTGTATAAATACATGTTGATACATCATCATTGGGGAGAGACACTAGGTACAAATCAGTCATTCATTATAATACATTATCAATAAAATCAAATATACATATCCAAATCCACCGTCAGATTAAAAAATCCAATTTCATCATTCAAATCCGTATTCGTATCCTATCAGATGGGATACTTTGATATATGCATCTGCATAAGAACGGATTCAGATACAGATTAGATGCAGTTAATCTGAATTTATTTACATACAAGTCCAGCAATTCCCAATATTTTAAAAAAGCGTCGAAAAAAGTCCAGCATTGGACGGCGTTTTTCGAAAAGCATTGACAAAATTCCAGCATTTCCCAACGTTTTAAAATAGCGTCGGGAAAAGTCCAGCATTTGTCGGTGTTTTTCGAAAAGCATTGGCAAAAGTTCAGCATTTTCCAACGTTTTAAAAAGCGTCGAAAAAAGTCCAGCATTTGCTGGTGTTTTTCAGAAAGCGTTGGCAAACATTGAGCATTTCCCAAAGCGTCGAGAAAAGTCCATCATTTGCCGGCGTTTTTCAAAAAGCGCTGGCAAAAGTCCAGCATTTTCCAACGTTTTAAAAAAGCGTCGAGAAAAGTCCAGCATTTGACGGTGTTTTTCGGAAAGCATCGGGAAAAGCCCAGCATTTACCAACGTTCTTATAAATACTAGTAAAAGTCTAGCATTTGTCGGCGTTCTTATAAACGTCGGCAAATGTCGAAATATCAATAGACATTTGCCAACGTTTCTTTAAAACGTTGACGTAAAAACATTGGTAAAAGCCATTTTTAGTAGTGCAATATAAATCATGCCTATGTATGATTTAAATCATGCCTATGTATGATTTGCTTGATCTTGCTTGTGGTGGTTTATCTTTGTGCTCTATAATTTCTTTAAGATCTACTCTATTTGTTGAAGTTGATGACCGATTTTATCATATATATTATTCTTCTACGTCCAACCCCAACAATATGCACGGTAATAAGCACTACGTGCCGCGAAGAAGCAAACTGTCATGTACAACACAGAATAGTAAGAGCATCTCCAAGAATATTCCACAAATGGAGGGTGGGAAATGGAGGGAGCTCCAACCCAACCCTCCATTTTTCTTATTCATCTTATCATTAATATTATGATAAATTAAACATTCCATTATTATTAATATTATCTTAATATATTTTAATTTAATAAAATTATAATTAGAAAGGCCTCGTTGAGAGCTTTAAAACAAGCCTAATATTTACTATTTTTATTATATTATTAAAATAATAATTTACTAAATTAAAGTTAAAAAGTATAAATTAGAATAATAAAACATATGGGGATCTATTTAACTTGCCCCGAAGGAAACTACATTCTAAAATAACATTCTAAAAAATAAAGACAAACATAAACAACATGCCAGAAAACAAAATAGACATCAATTAAAAGTCTGATAGGTTAACATTGTCGTAACCGTCGCTTCCTTCATGATCTCCCAAAGGATCTCCATACTGGTTTCCTCCTACACATCCAGATCCTCCTTCAAATTGAGAAAATCCTCCCGCTCCTCCAAGAAGCTGAGAAAATCCTTGCATATCATTCGAATGACTTCCGTATTCGTTTCTAGTAATAATTTCTTGTTTTTTCCTTTGATAATATGCACGTTCCCCTGGATCAACAATCTTACCTAAATCTATCTTCATAATTTTCCTATCCTCAACATCGCGCTCAAGAGCTAATTGTCGATCACGTTGTTCTAATTGTTTAGCTCGCATGTCTAATTTTTTCTTTTCATTTTCAAGTTTTATCAGCATCATATGTTGCATTTTTTCCATATGAACGTCACGTTTCACAGTTATTTCCTTTAAATTAGATATAATTTCCTCATCAGAGTTAATCTCAATTGACTGCCGCCTTTTCATCTTTTCCTGCTTTCTTCCAACTGGCCGACTTCCTGAAATGTCAGTAGGAGACTGGTCATCGCCAATGGTGGGAAAATCTTCAGTCAATGTGTTGGCATTCATTGTATTCTCCGAGTTCGCATTGGATGAAGAGAACCCCTCCCTTGAAAATGTAGATTTTGGTTCTGCCCACTTCTCGGCATCTTTGAGGATCGGCCAAACATGATTAAGCTGAAATCCTTTCTTTTCCCCACCAACTTCTCCATACATAGTTATAGCTTTTGTAAACTACCCAAAATAAATTAAACAAAATAAAGATCAAATTGTTAGAAAGTGTTAAAATGAAAATGTAAAATGAAATGCAAATTTGAAATTAGATACATACTATATCCAATTCAGAACAGCCGCTGGGATTCAGTCGCTCGATTTGTCGAATGCAACCTCGGAATTTGTTTATGGCCTTCTTAATGTATTCCATACGACTTTCTAAAGATCGGTATGATCTTGCTCCATCACCTACCTTTTCATGGAAGAATGTTGAAATTTTTTGCCACAGCTTGTCTTTCTTTTGATTTGTACCCAAGATTGGATCTTGAGAGACATGAAGCCATGCTTCGCATAAGACTTGATCCTCTTGCTGGCTGAAGGCCTTTCCTCGAATAGCAGCCATTGGAGAGTTGTGACAAGAGTTGTGAGAAGAGTTATGAGAAGTAGCAGCCAATGAACCTAGTAATGTGAGAAGAGTTGTAACCACAATTGTGTAAGAATGCTCCTATTTATAAGAATGTTGATACACAACCCAATGGTACTATTTGATATGGCATCCAATGTTGATACACAACCCAATGGTACTATTTGATATGACATCCAATGTTGATACACAACCCAATGCCACTATTTGATATGGCATCCAATGTTGATTCATCATACAATGCTACTATTAATATGGCATCCAATGTTGGTACGACATCCAATGCTACTATTTAAGGATTGGATGCCATATATAAGGATCTGTACACACAAATATACTGCACTGTACACACATATTTACTACAATGCACACACATATACACTGTACCGAACACGCATATATACTGCACCGAACACACATATATACTGCACTGTACACACATATTGACATATACACTGCACCGAACACACATATATCTGCACTGTACACACATATACACTGCACGGTACACACATATTTACTGCAACGAACACACATATACACTGCACCGAACACACATATTTACTGCACCGTACACACATATACACTGCACCGAACACACATATACACTGCATTGTACACACATATACACTGCACCGAACACACATATTTACTGCACCGAACACACATATACACTGCACCGAACACACATATTTACTGCACCGAACACACATATACACTGCACCGTACACACATATACACTGCACCGTACACACATATTTACTGCACCGTACACACATATACACTGCACCGTACACACATATACACTGCACTGTACACACATATTCACTGCACTGTACACACATATACACTGTACTGTACACACATATACACTGCACCGAACACACATATACACTGCACCGAACACAGTTATATGATAACCTGAACATACTTGTAGCACAACCTGAACATGGTTGTATTGTAAAACGAACATGCATTAATACTAAGTGTACCTAACTCCATGAACCCTTCTCATATATATGTGTGTTCATGTTGTATTATATGTGTGTTCGGAATGTATAATATGTGTGTTCATGATACACAACCCAATGGTACTATTTGATATGGCATCCAATGTTGATATACAACTCAATGGTACTATTTGATATGGCATCCAATGTTGATACACAACCCAATGGTACTATTTGATATGGCATCCAATGTTGATACACAACCCAATGGTACTATTTGAAATGGCATCCAATGTTGAGAATCCAATGCTAACCAAGTTATAAATAGCATGATATCTTTGTGTTCTATGTCCATCACCTAACATATTTCATTAACCAATGAGTTTTCCAAATGAACTATCTTGGGCCAGCTCTTCATCATCTTCCGATGGCGAGACTCTTGATCTGTGCTTCCAAGAATGGGAGCAAGCATTGGCTGAGATGGAGGAGGAGGAGGAAGTCTTAAAGCAGCTGCTTAAACGTCGTCTTCAAGAGAGAAGGGCAACAAAACGTAGAGGCTCGATTCCCGGACATGTGGTAATCAACCGTGGAAGAGAAGAAGGTAACTCTCGACTTTGGCAAGATTATTTTTCTGAGAACCCTACATATGAGGAAACTTTTTTTCGTAGAAGGTTCCGATGTCGAAGGAATTTGTTCCTTCGCATTGTCAATGGAGTCAAAGAGCATGACAATTTCTTTGTGTAAACAAAAGATGGTTTAGGTAAATTAGGATTATCAACTCTGCAGAAGGTAACAGCAGCACATCGCATGTTAGCCTATGGAACTTCGGCAGATACTTGTGATGAATATATTAGGATTGGTGAGTCAACCACAATCCAATGCTTGAAAAGGTTCTGTCGAGCAATCATAAAAGTGTTCGGAGAAGAATATTTGAGGAATCCTACTCCAGATGACATTGCAAGGCTACTAAGAAAAGGCGAAGAACGAGGGTTTCCGGGAATGTTAGGTAGTCTTGACTGCATGCACTGGGCATGGAAAAATTGTCCAACTGCTTGGGCGGGGCAGTACTCAGGACGTCATGGAGGACCAACGATTATTCTTGAGGCCGTAGCCTCGTATGACTTATGGATATGGCATGCTTATTTTGGATTGCCAGGTTCTAACAATGATATTAATGTACTGCAATCATCAAATTTATTTGACCAACTAGCACAAGGTAAAACTCCTCCGGCCAATTATAATATCTTAGGAAAAAATTATGACACTGGTTATTATTTGGCCGATGGGATATATCCCAAATGGTACCCTTGTACAAACAATATCTCAACCACAGGGTCTGAAGAAGCATCACTTTGCTGTTATGCAAGAAAGATATCGAAAATATGTGGAGCGAGCTTTCGGAGTACTCCAGGCACGATTTGCTATCATCAAGGGACCATCGCGTTTTTGGGATAAACAGGTGTTACACGACATCATGACTGCTTGTGTGATACTACATAACATGACTGTGGAAGATGAACACGATGAGGAACCACATTTTGTCACTCAGGATGAACCGTCTAAAGACGAAGATATGGAGACCAATGCAGACGAACGATTCCGATTATTTCTCGCTCGACACAAGAAGATTCAAGACAGAGAGGCTCATTTTGAGCTTCGGAACAGGCTGATTGAGCATTTATGGCAGAGGCATGGTAGTGAATAAATGTATTTTTAGTAATGTAATTTAGATATTGTATTCGAAGCCGACAACGTAATATTGGACATGTATTTCATGAAATGTTATCGGGTAGTAATCATTTTGGCTATTTTGAATATGTTCATATGTTCAAATTTACTATTTAATTCAGGAAAAATCAATACATACAGTACTAAATTTACATGCAACTTTGAGAATATTCAAATTATGTACATAATATAAATTATTAAAATTATAGTTTAACCAATATTTTAGGGAGTTAATTAGATAAAATTTATTTCTAAAAATAGAAAAAATTTAATTAAAAATATTCCATATTCAACTCCTAATTTAAACTTAATTAAATTAAGTAATTTTTTCTACATTTATAGGAAATTATAAAATTGTCTAAATCTAATTAAATTAATTTCAACTTTCTTAAAAAAGTACAAAACCTCCCCCTTTCATCTATTTTCCTTACATTTCCCCCCTCCATCTCCACCCGCCATTTCATCTTCCTCACGCCAAAATTGGCGGACTCGCCAAAAAATTGGCGTGAATGCCGTGCGGTTGGAGCAAACCGCACGCCAAATCTGCCAAATCAGATTTGGCGTGCGGTTGGAGATGCTCGAAGCCACCCGACACCGCCAAAGTGTTACAGCTGATGATGAACTGGTGCTTATCTCATATGAACCACGTCAGCAAAATTTCTGCAATTGCCTTCATGGAATGAGCCTGCTTGCTGGCTCTGGCACAATACAGCAGATTTATCACGACAGTTCAAGAGATTTAAGCTGCAAAGCATTAGGGTTTCTTTCCAAAGAAATGATCATATTTGTGAGACACTGATGCATGTAGGAAACCCTAAAAGAATCCTGCGCTTTCCAACTATATATATTCACAAAAAGACTACCCGAAAGGTTGAAATTTAGAGAAACACTTGGCTTCTTGTTATGGACAAAACATCAGTACTTCAGAAGAAGGAAGAAAAACAACCGAGGAAAAAATTTCATAAACAGCCCAACACATCGTGGTGTACTGCAAAGAAAGCTAATTCAACTGATATCATTTGAAGCTACGAGATTTGCAGTTGAAATCCGCAAGTAGTTTCAAGCAGCACATCGATGCTTAACATTAACATAAAAATTCTGTGCCCAAATAGGAAGTCATAAGAAGGGTATATCACAAAAAAAGGCAACTTAGCCCAGGGCAGAAATAGAAATAGTCCATAAATGATGCCGCTACTATCATAATACAACATACATTACACAAGTTGTGAAGCACAGATCTGTTGCACAGAGGATATAGAACATTCACAACAATATCCAACACCAACAGCAGGGAAAGACACCACACAACATATCCGGTGAACGTGTAGATAAGGTCAGCTACGAGTAGACAATGAGAACAAAGGAAACCAACTTAAGCAAAAAACCACAACCAATCAAGTAGCATGCAGGCCAAACTTGATACAAGCAAGCTAAAGATAAGCATGTAACCACCAATCCTTTATATGTTTACAATGAAATTTTTGGAGGATGACAGTCCTGATGCTCGAAATGGTGCCTATAAGGATGGTGTGAAGTTAACTTGCATATACTCAGGTAGAGGCCCAAGGAACTCGACAGGAACCTACAATGCCCGAAAGAACTTATACTGACTATAAACAGAATCTCAATTGAGAAAATCATTTGCAACGAACATGGTTTATGAGCAAGAACTATACTTACATGAAGATTCCTCGTTTGACAAGAAAGTATCCCGACACAGAACCTAGTAAGACCGGTTTGTGTTTGAGGGAGAGACATGTTTTAAGTACACTGGCGGGCCAAATGCAATACGGCGAACCACAACACGTATGAGATGTAATGCATAAGGAACATAACTGATTTGAGCAATTTGCAAAGGCTTCTTTGTAGGGAAGCAAGCATGAAAGATTATATATGCAGGAATTTCAAGCAGCCCACATGCTCGTTCACATGATAACCATCAACAACCATTCTCTTATAAGCAGTGGCGGAACTACCCAATGAGGTGTGGGGGCACGAGCCCCTGCCAAAATTTGTATATGTGTGTGTGCGCGCGCGTGCACACATATGTATATATGTGTATATATATGTATTGAGACCCCATCAGACAAAAAACCAGGTTCCATCATTGCTTGTAAGTATTTACTCACTTCACTTTTGTGCTTGTTCAGGCTCATTAATTATGTTATAAAATAAGACGAGTGTATTATATATAGGAAATAGGAAAATGACTGGCATGTAAGTTCAGAGTATGACCATGGTCTCCATCTGTAGTCTTTGGTGTCGCACATTGTTCTCCTTCTGGGCAAAATCGTGATGGATTTCATTGTAAACAGGTAAATTGCAAAATGCTACCCCCTTACAGTAATATTACTCGCAAATATCACCCTCATCTAAAAGAACACACACACACACACACACACACACACACACACACCCCCCCCCCCCCCCCCCCCGCCGGGAAAAAAAAAGTTAATAATGATCAAGCTAGTCGGCTATTACATGATGACATCACATCATGTCAGAGTTTTCCCAAATTTCACATTGTTCGCATGTCATCTGTGCAACATGCAAGCACATCTGAACAAAATTTCTATGACTAGCCAACCGAATGATATAGAAGAGTTTAAATGGAAATATTCTACATGGGTATCATCTATGAACACAACCATGTTACAGGGATCATCTATCAAAACGTAACATTTAATGCTCTTCAAGAGAAAGCAATTAGGTACATCTAATGAAGCATGCTTAATCACAAATCTAACAAAATAATTTCAATTTGGGAGTTGGAATTTGTACTAGTACGTCTTTTAACAGATTAAAAAGAATAATTTTAATTGTGGTGTAAGTTTGTATTCAAAAAAAATAACATAAATTATATAAACCATTCAACAGAGAGCCATATAAGATGAATACTTTTTGAGACAATCAGTCTATTAGCAAAAACAACTGAGGCAAAAAAAAATGTGGAGCTCCAATAAATACAAATGCTAGAGAGAAATCTGCTGATTCATAAATAAATGATAGATCTTCTTCATCTCCCCGGTATTGCCAATTCATCAAACAGCTTAGGTAAGATTTGTTGCGCACCAAATTGTTCTTAGTTAAACTATTCAACATATTGTCGTATG
The DNA here is from genome assembly GCA_030789695.1 of Scilla litardierei. Lineage (NCBI taxonomy): Eukaryota > Viridiplantae > Streptophyta > Magnoliopsida > Asparagales > Asparagaceae > Scilla > Scilla litardierei. Next base: position 175,923 of record JAULAV010000089.1, read on the forward strand.
TTTATATATCTTGCCATGCAAATTTTATAAACAAGAGACTCTTTTCCGTTTTGAACAAAAGGAAAAAAAGAGCAGAAGTAATGGAACCCAAACCACTGATATGTGGACCACTACCCTTCAACTGGCGCAGGGAAACAAAAAGGTAAGAATGAAAAAGCGGGCAAATCTCCATGGCCCCATTCCATCTGCCAACTGTTCAATGCCACGTGGCTATGTTTAAGGACTATTGATATGACCATTGGTACTCTTGTACGAAAGCAAGATGTCATGTTAACAGACTATACAAACTCATTTTAATGAATGTTCAACTAGGATGATGCTGCTACATGCACGCACATTTTATATATATACTAGCGAATGCCCGTGCCTGGAGGGCACGACAAAGGTCGTCTCCCTGGCGCGAAACCGACAGGGATAGCCGGCTCATCGGCAAAATGTTGACGGAGGCAGTCGTCTCTCGGGCGCAAGAACGACAGGACAGTCGTCTCCCAGGTGCAATACTAACGGCTAAAAGAAACCCCGGGTCAGTCATCGCAGGGACGCAAAAGCGGGGACTAAACCGCAAAAAACACGGTGCAAAGTGGAAAAAGGGCGATGACAAACCTTTAAATATGGAAAACCCAACTCCACACCCAACTCCTCACTCACACCCTATTGGGCCCACTACACTCTCCCAAACACTTTGTCCTAGTAGGGCAAAGGGGTGCCACATAGGACAACCCTTTGTCCTAGTATGACAAAATTCAAAATAAATATTTCCATCCTTCTAGTTTTTCCTCCAACACAAAAATCAAATCTCATTTACATTTTCCCTCTTAGTTTTAAGTTTCACTCTTAATTTTAATTTTCACCCCCAATATGTTTCCCCAAAATTTCAAATTCAAATCATTTTTCCTATTATCATTGTCCTAGTCAGCATCCCAGTCACCAATATTTGTCCTAGTCATACATTGGTGTCCACGTAGGACACAGTTCAAAAAGGTCCTCTTTTGTATTATATATAGTTTAATGGGAATCAAGTGGCTAATGAGGATTTTCCTCCTTGGTCAACCACCGGCCAAGCCCCGCACATATTTAAATTTTTTTTCCCAATATACTCTACACCTCATAGATGATCACCACATCAAGAATCAACTAATTTCAACACTTTTTGCACATCGATCTACCTATTGCAAAATCAACGGTCGCATAACATAGAACTTTTTGCAACGGGTGGATCGATGGGCAAAAGGTGTTGAAATCAGTTGATTCTTGGTACGATGATCATCCATGCGATGAAGAGCATATTGAAAAAATTTCAAAAAAATATGGGCGGCTTGACCGTGGGTGGACCAAGGAGGAAAATCCTCCTTGACCACCTGATTCTCATTACACACACATGAATATGGGCCTGAGATGTCAGCACAGGTTCGGTTTCCTCTGCTGACAATGTTTTGGGGGTCTAAAAATTTTATTTTATTTTTATTTTTTGCAGTGTGTTCGAAAACTTGTTAATCAGCATATCAATTTTCAAGTGAATCCAACACTTTTTGACCCTCCATCCATCCATTTCTCCAAAAATGGATTAGTTAGCACAATGTTTTTGAAATGGATGGATGAGGGTCAAAAAAGTGTTGGATTAACTTGATATTTGGTGTGTTGATCAACAAGTTGTAGAATGCACGGCAAAAAATAAAAAAATTTGACCCACAAAACGTTGTCAGCACAGGGAAACCGAACATGTGCTGACAGCACATGCACATATTCCTCTCATATGTGTGTGTGGAAAAATGTGCATGTGCATGTGAGCAGGTAAGTTATGCGCACATGCACAATTTTCCCCCTTTTCATTTTTTGCAACTTTTTTCATGATCTTGTTGTTCACCTCATGGATGATCAACATACAAAAAATCAAGTGATTTCAATAATTTTAAGCCCACATCTACCTCTTGCAACTTCAACGGTCTGAAAACTTATTGAAAACCATTGAAGTTGCAAGGGATAGATGATGGTTCAAAAAAGTCTTGAAATCACTTGATTTTTGGTATGTAGATCATCCATGCGATGAACCACCATCCCATGAAAAAATTGCATAGCAAAAAACCACTAAAAAGGGGAGGAAATGTGCATGTGTGCAGGTAACTTGCCTGTGCACATGCATATGCACATTTCCCCTATATATATATAAAGAATAATGTATGTCATCATAAGAAATTTCTCTTGTTGACGCACATATACACCATATTTATTTATTTTTTCAAATTTTTTTCTTGGATGTGTTCTACACATCATGGATAATCAACATACCAAAAATCAAGTGAATCCAGCGCTATTTGATATTCAATTAATTGTTACAAAATCAATGATTTCAGAACAGTAGAACTTTTTGTAACAAACAAATCAATGGTCAAATCCTGGTAGGGTTCACCCATGTTTGGGATTTTGATGTTTTAGAATGCATACAACAATCCTTAAAAAATTGGAAAAAAATAATTCGGTTAATGTGGGTTTTTTGTACCGTCAGCACATGAAATTTCATGCGCTGACAGCACATATCCATTATCCTCTATATTCTTGTGCTGACATCACATATCCATTAACTTGCACAAGAAATTTCAAGCACTAATAGCACAAAAAATCCATTAACCCAATTATTTTTTCAAATTTTTTGTTTAGAGTTATTGTACACATTCTAAAATATCAAAATCTAAACTATGAATGAACTTTGGGGGATTTGACCCTTAATCCACTCGTTAAAAAAGTTCGGTTGTTCTGAAACCATTGATTTTGTAACAATTGGATCAAATATCAAATAATGTTGGATTCACTTGATTTTCGTATGATGATCATCTATGATATGAAGAATACATCCAAGAAAAATCTTTAAAAATAAATAAATATAGTACATATGTGCATCATCACTAGAAATTTTCCAGCGCTGATAACACATATACATTATTCTGATATATATATAGTAGTTTTCGGATGCAAAAACAACTTTTTTGAAATTTTTTTCAATTTTTTTATGTTTAATCCATACAATTATATACCCCAGTGAAAATAATGGGTGAACCCTAAGGAGATTTGAGCATCCATCCACCTGTTACAAATTTAATGGTTTCAGAACGTGCGAATTTGTTGAAATGTCTTGATCGAAGGCCAAATCACATTATTTTCAACCATCATTTTTTGAGGGGTGTATAACATAAAATGAAGGTGGAAAAAATCTGAAAAAATATTAAATAAAAATAAAAAACATTTCGCACGATGCGACATGTTCTCAATTGAAGATTTACACACAAACGGGGCATGTTTGGTTTCCCAATTCTGGTTTAGAAAAGTAAACAAAATGGTAGACACTGGCACCTTTATGGGCCACGCCCTTTCTTATGCGACTTTCCATGAGCGGTGTGTTTAGTTGCTCGTAGATTCTAGGGTAGATTGTGCCATGACGATGTCATGACCAGCATCACATCACAATTTTTCTTAACCCAAATTGTTTCCTATGGATTGTGAACGAGAATCTACATGCAACGGGCCCCACCTACTAGAAAAATGTTTTTAAATTTCATTTCTTTTATTCTCTTCCACAATAAGAGGGCCTCACTTGCCTCATCCTTTTTATAACCATCACAACTATCCAAACACAAAAGATGGCATGGTCTCACAGGGACTCAATAATCAGCCCTCTAACTCTCTTTTCAACCCAAACACACAAACAAAAGATTTTCTTTAGAAAACTCAACCTTCCACCTCGCCAAAAGTCCAAAACTCACAATCCATCAACCAAGCATGCCATTATGTGCAATAGTTCAAGGCTCCAAAATTCTTAAAAGATCATCATTTCTCAAAGTGCATATAAACATAGTGGGGTCTCTTCTTTTCAGCAGCAAGCACACGGAGAGGAGAAACCTTTCCTTTCAAGACAAGTACTTTGGACAAAGATGAAAGCAGATGCTGATGTTAATATCTTTGTTGTCAGCTTCCCCCTTTACTCCTTCATGTGCCCCAAATTCCCTTCAACTCTCAACGCAAGCACTCTTTTCAACCCCCCACCCCCACGAGAAGTAACTTACTTTACTGAAAAAGAAACTGAATGCTCCATGGCTACTAAGCTTCAGTTTCTTCATTTTTTCCCACTGCTTTGGGCAGTGGAAAAGGCTCACTTCTTCCCCAAAACCAGTACCTGCTCTCTGTCTCAAGCAAAGTAATTTATCCAGGGACCATGCAAAGCTAATACTACTAGTGTTTGCCTCAAAGATCAAGAAGTCCAGGGTTTCAGGTTTCATACAAGCATAATACAACAAGCTAAAGCACTACATTGCATTAGAAAGATTGAAATCAAACAACAACATTGAAATTAAGGAACAAAGAAAGAACATGAGCCTATTTTGCACAAGAAACACTAAAAATCTACTGACCTTGGAAAAACTTGACCCTCTCCCAGTCTCTCATCAACTTAAGCCTTTGAATGCTTGAAACTTGAAGCTAATTTCCATCACTTTTTTTAAAACCAAAATCCTATCGAAGTATCCACCACGCTTGACTCCAAACTTTCCGAGATGGATATCAAAATGGCGCCGGCCGGGCCCCGCTGCCTCCCCATCCGAACCCCTCTCCAGCCCCGGCCGGAAACTGATAGTTTCCGGGCACATTTCCAGCCAAGTTAAACAACCCCATTCCTCCACTGCCATCGCCACTTTCACCGCCGCCCTCTCCACCTCCGGTGACTCCCGAGGCCTGCGATGCGGAGTTCTTCGGCTGCTGCTGCTGGTGCACCATCGCCTCCTCCTCCTCCTCATCCATTGGCAACCTCTCGTACACCGCATTCGCGAAGGTCGCAGCCATCACTACCACTGGCCCTGCCGCCATCAGGGGCCCCACCACGCTCCCCCCAACCACCTGCCCCTGCCCTCCTGCCAAAAACACCGTCAGCCCCCCACCCGCCCCAGGCGGCGCTGGCGGCGGCAGAACCGTCCCGGTCAGCGACAGTATCTCGAACTTCCCCCTCAATGTCGCCGCCACCGTGCTACCCGGCGGCGCCGCCGCACCCGGCTGACGTAGGGAGACGTCGGCGACGACCCCTCCCCCGCTCAGGACGCAAACGCCCCTCCCCCGCCGGCGGGCGTAGTCGGAGATGCACTCCGCCACGTCAGCGCCGGACCCGATCTCCAGCATGTGGGACCGCAGCGCGTTCGGGCTGTCGCGGGTCACGATGATAGGTGGCTTCGGCTTGTTCTTCGACCCCGCCGGCCTCCCCCTCGGCCGGCGTGTGGGCCCGCCGCTGCCCCCTCCGTCGCCGGCGGTTGTGGTGGGGTTATCACCAGACATCTGCTCGCCGCCGATGCCTCCGGCGGCGGACTCAACCCGGGGCATCGGAGGCGCATGTTCCGGCCTCTCCCACCACTTAGTTGCCAGCTTGTCGCCAAAAATTGAAAACTTGATGAGGCTTAAGCGATAAAGATTGGATTTTTCGACCTTGGGCCTGCTCTAGACGGTACAAGACCCATGCAAAAAGTCGGAGAAAAACCCTAGCACTGCAGCTTCAGCTAAATTGAACAGAACCCTTTTTCTCTATGTTGCTGTTAATGGCTCTGAAACAAGAAAGATGCGATTTTTCTTTAGTTTTTTTCCCACCTGGGTCAGTTTTAAGCAGAGCTTCTTCTATATTTGAGTTCAGTCTTCTGTATTTTCTTAGAGGGGGGAGACAGAGAGAGAGGGAAGGGCGTGCACAGATGTATTAAAAGCAGAAGCAATGGCAGAGGGGGCAGGCCGAGGAGAAAATATTTTTATAAAAGATTTGGAAACATGTTACTGTTTTTTAAAAGTTAGAGAGTAATCATTAAGAATGCTAAATTAAAAGGAGTTGTCTAATTTTTTAAACTTAGTATAAGTTAGACTTTCATGACATTAGTGGGATCAATAAAGAAGATAGAGAGAGATGATAGGTTAATTTAGTGTCATAATCTATGTTTAAATTGACATAAAAGATGGATTTGTCATAGATCATCATCTTGGGGGAGGAACCTCCATCTCTTTATTTATAGCAGGTGAAGGCGTGTACAGAAATAAGATATAATAGAAACAATCTTATCTATAATATAAAGACGTAATCCTAATACAAATCTATCATCAACATCCGTTCACAACACTCCCTCTTATCCAGCCGTAGGTGTGGACTCTACTCATAAATACTTCAGGATTCTGAGTGTAGCAGGAGTCTCACATGTGGTGGATACTTCACAATCTTGAGTTGATGAGGTTTGCCTTGTTAAAACATTTAGCTATTGAAAACACTGTGAGAAAACAATAGTTAAGGAAAAATAGTACACACTCTCTATAACTCCCCCTGATTTATATAAGCTCTCGGGCTTCCAAATCTCTTAGGCATATCTCATCACTCATGTTTACAACATTCCGAAAATATACACAGATTACAAATATCATCACCATTAAGCAGCTGGTGAATCCAAAAACTCTGGAGGGGTGTACTTAGTTTCGTCGCCTCTCATCAAAATGAGGTAAGCTGGTCTTCAGACTATGTGGTCAGCTCCACAATACCAGCCTCTATCCCAGATATCCATAAAGGTATGCCGTCACAACATCTAATAGCGGCATATCCAAAATTTCCTTTGCCAAATCGTAGGTATTCGCATTTGATAACTTTTGAAATCTGATGCATCATTTATATATGAGTCCTGCTCATTTTTAATTTGTTTATTCCCCAGTTTCAGCGAAATTATCCTTAAGCTATAGGTTGTAATTTATAGCATATGATTTTTTACTTATTTTTTCTTATGTGTGCAATACTTATTTTACCCACAGGTTTGACACCTTTGGGTGTCTGGACTTTAGGTCTGAACATTTCACGTTTCATAAGTGAGTCCAGCTCATCTTTTATTGCCTCGTTCAATATTTGACCAATCTATACGTTAGCATTTTAGCAACGGAGTATGGAACGATATTTTATAAATATCATAGCTTTTTCGATGTATATGGCAATATGATATGTGAGCACATTGTCGACAATTATGTTCTTTCTGTCGAACACCTGTCTAGTACGTACAACATTTACTTTCATTTCAGTTTTTCCCATTTTTTCCTCTGCAGTGGATTCCGGGAAGGGTGATGGTGTGTACATGAGCTCATTGTCATGTGGTAGTATTGACTCAAGGTCTCCAGGAGTGTGTTTTTGTCACGACCCGCTTCCCTAAAATGGAAGCGAGACGTGAGAAGGTCCGCACGAGAGTGGAGCTGTGAATCCCCAAACCCGATAAGCGTCAATAATACATAAGCAGGTCCCTGTAACCACAACAGAATAACAATAATAACACAAGGAGAGACTGAAATAAAATCTCGCATCTCATACATTGTCCAACAAGAAAATAAGTTCAACATCCAGAAAAGCCACCAAGCTAAAAGAAAGAGTCTAAAGGCCCAGAACAAGGCCAACAAAAGCAACAACAACAACAAGGTATAGGTGCTACGCACCGATAACAAAACAACTGTCTAAACAAAAGTAAAACACAACGAAGACACTAGGACTGGTCCCCAGTGTCCACGTACTCCCGTCAAACACAAGCTCGGGCTCGGCGTCAACAAACACCTCGTCCTCAACAAGGTACTCAGGCTCAGGATCTAACATGTGTCACCCCAAAGAGTAAAGGGGCACATGTCAGCAAGTCTAAAAGACTTGGGCAAGGAAACTGAAAGTAAGGCAACTAGCAGCCTAGCAGTTTAGTATGCATGACATGGCAGTTATAACATGAGTGCACAAACAAGACATGGCAAGACAATTTGTACAAGAGAACAATTATCGGGACAAGGCAAGACAAGACAAGAGTAGCTAAGCTACTATCATTCTCAATCAATTCACATTGTTGTAGGTGTTTACGCCCTTCAGCTGAATGGTACATCATTCACACCGATCGGCACTAAACCCAATTCACGTTTCACATTGTTTTGTAGATGTTTACGCCCTTCAGCTGAATGGTACATCATTCACACCGATCGGCACTAAACACTACCCCACCCCAGAGTTTACGCCTTACAACTGCAGTTGTTGATCAAACAGACCCCCAGTTGCCTGGCCGCTTAACCCTTACCCCATCCCACACGTAAATAAGCCAGGGTCCCTGCACATGAGCCCAGCAAGTGAGCCAGGGTTGCCCCGCACGGGAGCTTGTTTCTTAGTTCACAATTCAATATATCGAGCGTTGGGGTTAGCAACTCATTATGCTCGCTTCTGGTCACGAGCCAGGAACACAAGTAGTGTAGCGATGCTACGCAATCACGGGATCACCAAAAGAATGCAATGACATGACATTTAAATTGCGTACCGTTAATGGAAAGTAAACATGACATGGTAATTGTGCAACATGCCAAATGTCGGAACTAGCTTCGTTGTCAAGCTAGTTCCCCAATTTGCGCCTAGGCGAGTATCATTTCGTCGCCTAGCCTCTTTTACGCCTACAACAAGCAAATGGCCTAAAACATGGCCTAAACCCTAAGTGGCAAGTTTCACTTGCCTAGCACCGGGGATGACGACCACTTCTTCACACGGATGCCAATCTACGGGGAAATCGCTGTTTTGGGGGAACAATCATCAAACAACATGAAATTTTATTAGGGTTTCATAAAAATATAAATAGGTTAAGAAAACAACGGTAGATCGATTTCTTACCGAGAGGAGGCAGAAGAAACACTCCGGGGAACCCTAGGATCAGATCTGGAAAAGATTGGAGAAGTTTGGGAGAATTAGGGTTTTGGGGGATTTGGGGATTTTGATGGATTTGGTGAGATTTTGGGGAAGATGAGAGGTAGATAGAGTGGATGGATGGTTTGGATGAGGGATTTAGGGCTTGGAATGAAGGAATGAAGCTTGGAGGAAGATGTGGGCTCAAGGGGGAAGATTTTAGGGTTGTGGGTCGTGTTGGGGAAGAAGAAATCGTTTGGGTTGGGTATAAATAGGTTGGGCTGGCGGCTGCCCAGAAATTAGGGTTTCAACACTGGTTAGTCGGTCAAAGAGCAACCACTGACCGACTAGTTTGGAAACTAGTCGGTCGGTCGACCAACGCAGACCGACTAAGTGCAAACAGTAACTCCTGAACGAAAATAGGATTTAGAGTTAGTCGGTCCATGAACAAATACTGACCGACTAGTTTATCATCTAGTCGGTCGATGAACGTTCTTAGACCGACTAAGAGTAAACAGTAACTCAACTAAAATTAAGATGATGTGTTAGTCGGTTAAAGAAGCATTGCTGACCGACTAGTTTGCAACCTAGTCGGTCAACCAACGTTCTTAGACCGACTAACGATAAACAGTAACTCCTGAGAAATTTAGAAAGCTAACTAGTCGGTCCAAGAAGGATTGCCGACCGACTGGATCGTCATCTAGTCGGTCGGTGCCCCTTCTTATACCGGCTAATGAGCACAAAAAGTTCCGATACGGAGCGCGGAGCTCCGGGATCGATTCCTAAGACTACTAGGCTTGATCTAATAGTTAGATACGACCGTTATGAAGTCCGTCACGAGTGACACACTTCGAAATCGACGATCCTAAGGAAGAAACGAGAAAATACGACGAATCGATCGAAAATGAAATCTACGGAGACGAAAACCACACAAGAGGAGAAAATCCACCAAAACATATATTATATTATATTAAATCCAGATACATGAAAAGCAGTCGTTACATCCTCCCCAACTTAAGAAAAATTCCGTCCTCGGAATTTCCGAATACTCACGAGTCCGGAAACAAAAGTGGGAAACGCTCTCGCATCTCATCCTCATTCTCCCAAGTAGACTCTCCAGGTGAGCCGTGTCGCCACATCACCCTCACAAGATTGACAATCTTGTTCCGAAGCGATTTCTGACGCCTGTCCAGAATCTGCACTGGATGCTGGTCATACGTCATATCGGGGCGAACTGTAATCTCCGAAAAATCTACCGCATGAGACGGATCGCTAATGTATCGACGAAGCAGCGACACATGGAAAACATTGTGAACTCCTTCCAAAGATGGCGGCAAGGCCAGGCGATAAGCTACCTCGCCAACCCTCTCCAAAACGTCAAACGGCCAATGTATCACGGGCTCAACTTTCCACGCTTCCCGAAACGAATCACACCATGATTCGGGGAAATCTTCAAGAACACATGGTCACCCGGCTGAAACTCCAAAGGACGACGTTTAGCATCCGCCCATTGCTTAAAATGGTCCTGAGCAATCCTCAACCTCTCCCGAATATTCCTGACGATATCCACGGCCTCCACGATCATCTCAGGTCCCAACAACTCCCGATCACCAACGTCATCCCAACTCAATGGCGATCGACATTTCCTCCCATAAAGAGCGGCGAAAGGCGCCATGCCAATACTCGCCTGGAAGCTGTTGTTGTAAGAGAACTCCACCAAATGTAGATGGTCCTCCCACGAACCCTTGAAATCCAACATGCACGCCCTCAGCATGTCTTCCAAAATCTGAATCGTCCTCTCGGACTGGCCATCCGTCTGCGGATGGTACGCCGTGCTGAAACTCAGACGCGTACCCAAGCTCTTCTGCAAACTCTGCCAGAACTGAGATGTGAACCTCGTGTCTCTGTCAGACACGATACTCACGGGGACTCCATGAAGTCGCACAACCTCCTGCACGATTCACGTTACATCACTATCCAAACTAGGAAAAAGAAATAAAACGGAGAGTAAAAGAATTTTACCTCCATATATCTCCTCGCTAGCGCCTCAGTGGACTGTCCCACTCGGAACGGAATAAAGTGCGCAGATTTGGTCAATCGATCTACGATCACCCAAATCGCGTCATTCTGCTTCGGACTCCGAGGTAGTCCAGTCACGAAATCCATAGTGATGTGTTGCCATTTCCACTCCGGAATCGGAAGCGGTTGTAGAAACCTGGCCGTACGCTGATGCTCCGCCTTCACTTGCTGGCAAACCAAGCACTTGGCTACACTCCGAGCCACACTTCTCTTCATACCATGCCACCAATAATTCAGACGAAGATCCTGGTACATCTTGGTGCCACCAGGATGCACAGAATACGGCGAACTGTGTGCCTCCACCATCAGCTCCTCTCTGATATCCCCAGCTGGCACACACAACCTGGCTCCGAACCTCAGCGAGCCATCCTCATGAATCAAAAAGTCAGTCCGCAGACCGGCTTCCACCTGCTCCCGAATCTTCATCAGCTTCGGATCCTCAGCCTGGCCAGCCGTAATCCGATCCACGATCGTCGACTGTACCTGCATGTACATCAACGATGAAGCCTCCCCAGGAAGAACAATCTCCACAACCGACTCACAAAAATCCTGCTGCAATCTCCACTGCGAGGTCAAAATCATCACCGCTGGAAGCCTACTCAAAGCATCCGGAACCACATTCACCTTGCCAGGGTGAAACTGCAAATCAATCTCATAATCCGCCATAAGCTCCAACCATCGACGCTGTCGCATGTTGAGCTCCTTCTGAGTGAAAATGTACTTCAAGCTTTTGTGATCGGTGAAAATCTTCACTTTCTCACTCAGCAGGAAGTGCCTCCAAATCTTAAGAGCAAACACAACGGCAGCCAACTCCAAATCATGCGTCGGGTAATTCTTCTCATGAACCTTAAGCTGACGAGACTCATACGCCACAACATGCCCATGCTGATGCAACACACAACCGAGACCCTTGCCAGAAGCATCGCAAAAGATCTCAAATCCACCGCTGCGATCAGGCACAACAAGAATAGGGGCAGTCGTCAACCTCTCCTTCAGAACGCCAAAAGCACTCTCACAATCACCCGACCAAACAAAAGCAACATCCTTCCGCGTTAACCTGGTCATCGGCTCAGCAATACGAGAAAAGTCCTTAATGAATCGCCGATAATAACCAGCAAGTCCAAGGAAACTCCGAATCTCAGACGCAGACGACGGAACAGGCCACTCCCTGATGGCCCGAATCTTCTCGGGATCCACTGAAATACCATCTCCAGTCACCACATGCCCGAGAAAAGCAACTCTATCCAGCCAAAACTCGCACTTCGAAAACTTAGCATACAACCGATGCTTCCTCAAAATCTCCAACACCGTCCTTAAGTGCGAGGCATGCTCTTCCTCCGACTTCGAATAGATTAGAATGTCGTCAATAAAGATAACGACAAACTTATCCAAAAAGTCGTAGAAAATCAGGTTCATCAGATTCATGAAAACTGCGGGCGCGTTAGTTACGCCGAAAGGCATAACCATGAACTCATAGTGTCCATACTTCGTCCTAAACGCTGTCTTCGGAACATCTCCCTTCTTCACCTTCAACTGATGGTAACCATTCCTCAAATCCAATTTAGAAAATACCCTCGAACCTCCAAGCTGATCAAAAATATCATCGATGCGAGGCAACGGGTATTTATTCTTAATGGTCACCGCATTCAACTCCCGATAGTCCACGCACATGCGACGCGAACCATCCTTCTTCTTCACCAGCAACACCGGTGCTCCCCACGGAGACACGCTAGGATTAATATAACCCTTCTGCAAAAGCTCATCCAACTGCTTCCGCAACTCTTCCAACTCTGCAGGTGCCATACGATACGGCGCCTTCGAAATCGGCTGCGCACCTGGAACAAGATCAATAGAAAATTCCAAATCCCGATCAGGTGGCAAACCAGACATCTCCTCAGGGAAGACGTCGCCAAAATCTCGCACCACAGCTGGCCACTCCAGCTCCATCTGCATAGCCACAGCCTCCACCGGCCTGGCCCGAAATCTGACAGGACCAAGCGAACTGCTACCACGACTGAACTCAAATACTGGATGTCCGGGAATCTCGAACACCACCTTCTTCCTCCGACAGTCGATCGTAGCATAGAAGCTCGCAAGCCAGTCCATCCCAAGAACTGCATCATAGTTGATGATGTCGTGGACAATGAAATCAGCAAAAAGATCATGTCCACAGACCACCAACGAGCAAGAATTGCAACCACGATGCACCGAGACCACACCATTCCCTGTAACGATATTCCAACTCTTGGGAAGAGGGGACGTCGACAAGGAATGCCTCTCCACGAAACTCCGAGAAATAATGCACATTGATGCACCAGAGTCAAAGAGGACTCGTGCAGGAAATGTGCAAACCAAAACCACACCTAATCAAGCAATTAACAATCAAACCCTAGTCTAGCAAACAACCATGTTCAAGCAAACAACACAATCTAACAATCAAAACCAGCTAGGAAAGGAACATCTAGATTGAGGATTATCTGCGATAACCTCATCCACAGCCTCGCTCTCCGCAGCGGTCATCAGAAAAGCCTGCCTCCTCGGCGGAACAGCCTGCTGAAAAGCCTGCCTCTGCGGAACAAGAGCTGCTCCACGACCAGCAGGAACAGACGCTCGCTGCTGCAACGGCTGAGCTGCAACAGGTGCCCTCCGCAGCGGACCCGCATGCCGACAATCCTTCGCGACATGGGAAGCATCACCACAAACCAGACACTGGCCCAGAAACTTCCGACACTGATCCTTGATATGGCCAGGCTTGCCGCAGAAATGACAAGTCTTCAGAATAGGCCCTCCTGGCCTCTTAAACTGAGCAGACTGATTAGGCCTGAATCCATGTCTAACCACAGCTCTCGCCTGTTCCATAGGCCTCTTCCCAGCACCAACAACAGACCCCCTCCTCTGGTTCACGAGCAGCTCCTGCCTCTTGGCTGCTACCAGAACCTTCTGATAAGACTCCCGGTCAGAGGAGGTCACAAAACTCTGGAGCTCCGAAGCAAGCCCCTGCAGGAACCTCTGAGCTCTCTCCTCAGCGTCCTGCACCATCTTTGGTGCAAACCGACTCAGCCTCATGAACTCTTGGTGATACATGTCCACCGACGAGCTCCCCTGCTTCAAATCGATAAAACGCTGCAGCATCTCTTCCTTGGCAGCTTTCGGAAAGAACTCACCCTCAAATCTGGCCTTGAAGGTAGCCCAAGCTATCGGCTCCACCAACATCTTCTCTTCCGCATCCCACCAATTCCGAGCATTATCCTTGAGTTGCCTCTTCGCCAAATCAACCCATCCAGCCGGGGTGATCTTGGCCATCTTCAGATTGTCCTCGATGTTCCGAATCCACTCATCGGCAGCCAGAGGACCCTCAGACCCATCAAAATATGCGGGACCCAGCTCCCGAAATTGCTTCGCTCCAGGCTCAGAGCGAGGGGCATCCGGAAGAGCCCGGGCAGCTCGAGCAAGTGGAGCATTCTGGACTTGCAAAAGCACGCCCTGCTGCACTTGCATCATCTGGAGCATCATCCGCATCATCTCACCGCTGGTGGGTTCCCGCTCAGGCTCCTCATAATGAGGGATCGCACCACTACCCCCACCACGGGTGAAACGTCTTCCTGCCATCTAGTGACACAGAAAACGAATCAGATTAGACTCATAGCTTATGACATCGGACGTCGAACTTAATTTATTGGACATTCTAATATTATCATCGCTATTCCAAAAATCGCAGTTACAGAAGGACCTGCATGGGCCACCAACAAAACCTGTCACGACCCGCTTCCCTAAAATGGAGGCGAGACGTGAGAAGGTCCGCACGAGAGTGGAGCTGTGAAGCCCCAAACCCGATAAGCGTCAATAATACATAAGCAGGTCCCTGTAACCACAACAGAATAACAATAATAACACAAGGAGAGACTGAAATAAAATCTCGCATCTCATACATTGTTCAACAAGAAAATAAGTTCAACATCCAGAAAAGCCACCAGGCTAAAAGAAAGAATCTAAAGGCCCAGAACAAGGCCAACAAAAGCAACAACAACAACAAGGTATAGGTGCTACGCACCGATAACAAAACAACTGTCTAAACAAAAGTAAAACACAACAAAGACACTAGGACTGGTCCCAAGTGTCCACGTACTCCCCGTCAAACACAAGCTCGGGCTCGGCGTCAGCAAACACCTCGTCCTCAACAAGGTACTCAGGCTCAGGATCTAACATGTGTCACCCAAAAGAGTAAAGGGGCACATGTCAGCAAGTCTAAAAGACTTGGGCAAGAAAACTGAAAGTAAGGCAACTAGCAGCCTAGCAGTTTAGTATGCATGACATGGCAGTTATAACATGAGTGCACAAACAAGACATGGCAAGACAATTTGTACAAGAGAACAATTATCGGGACAAGGCAAGACAAGACAAGAGTAGCCAAGCTACTATCATTCTCAATCAATTCACATTGTTGTAGGTGTTTACGCCCTTCAGCTGAATGGTACATCATTCACACCGATCGGCACTAAACCCAATTCACGTTTCACGTTGTTTTGTAGATGTTTACGCCCTTCAGCTGAATGGTACATCATTCACACCGATCAGCACTAAACACTACCCCACCCCAGAGTTTACGCCTTACAACTGCAGTTGTTGATCAAACAGACCCCCAGTTGCCTGGCCGCTTAACCCTTACCCCATCCCACACGTAAACAAGCCAGGGTCCCTGCACATGAGCCCAGCAAGTGAGCCAGGGTTGCCCCGCACGGGAGCTTGTTTCTTAGTTCACAATTCAATATATCGATCGTTGGGGTTAGCAACTCATTATGCTCGCTTCTGGTCACGAGCCAGGAACACAAGTAATGTAGCGATGCTACGCAATCACGGGATCACCAAAAGAATGCAATGACATGACATTTAAATTGCGTACCGTTAATGGAAAGTAAACATGACATGGTAATTGTGCAACATGCCAAATGTCGGAACTAGCTTCGTTGTCAAGCTAGTTCCCCAATTTGCGCCTAGGCGAGTATCATTTCGTCGCCTAGCCTCTTTTACGCCTACAACAAGCAAATGGCCTAAAACATGGCCTAAACCCTAAGTGGCAAGTTTCACTTGCCTAGCACCGGGGATGACGACCACTTCGTCACACGGATGCCAATCTACGGGGAAATCGCTGTTTTGGGGGAACAATCATCAAACAACATGAAATTTTATTAGGGTTTCATAAAAATATAAATAGGTTAAGAAAACAACGGTAGATCGATTTCTTACCGAGAGGAGGCGGAAGAAACACTCCGGGGAACCCTAGGATCAGATCTGGAAAAGATTGGAGAAGTTTGGGAGAATTAGGGTTTTGGGGGATTTGGGGATTTTGATGGATTTGGTGAGATTTTGGGGAAGATGAGAGGTAGATAGAGTGGATGGATGGTTTGGATGAGGGATTTAGGGCTTGGAATGAAGGAATGAAGCTTGGAGGAAGATGGGGGCTCAAGGGGGAAGATTTTAGGGTTTTGGGTCGTGTTGGGGAAGAAGAAATCGTTTGGGTTGGGTATAAATAGGTTGGGCTGGCGGCTGCCCAGAAATTAGGGTTTCAACACTGGTTAGTCGGTCAAAGAGCAACCACTGACCGACTAGTTTAGAAACTAGTCGGTCGGTCGACCAACGCAGACCGACTAAGTGCAAACAGTAACTCCTGAACGAAAATAGGATTTAGAGTTAGTCGGTCCATGAACAAATACTGACCGACTAGTTTATCATCTAGTCGGTCGATGAACGTTCTTAGACCGACTAAGAGTAAACAGTAACTCAACTAAAATTAAGATGATGTGTTAGTCGGTTAAAGAAGCATTGCTGACCGACTAGTTTGCAACCTAGTCGGTCAACCAACGTTCTTAGACCGACTAACGATAAACAGTAACTCCTGAGATATTTAGAAAGCTAACTAGTCGGTCCAAGAAGGATTGCCGACCGACTGGATCGTCATCTAGTCGGTCGGTGCCCCTTCTTATACCGGCTAATGAGCACAAAAAGTTCCGATACGGAGTGCGGAGCTCCGGGATCGATTCCTAAGACTACTATGCTTGATCTAATAGTTAGATACGACCGTTATGAAGTCCGTCACGAGTGACACACTTCGAAATCGACGATCCTAAGGAAGAAACGAGAAAATACGACGAATCGATCGAAAATGAAATTTACGGAGACGAAAACCACACAAGAGGAGAAAATCCACCAGAACATATATTATATTATATTAAATCCAGATACATGAAAAGCAGTCGTTACAGTTTTTTCTTTCTTTCTTTTTTCTGGATTTCTGTCCTTGGAGCCTTGTGGTCTGCCTCTTTTCTATTGAGAAACATCCACTTCTGCTGCTGGTGGATTGTATACATTCTCGGGAATGTCAATCCTAGCTGGAGTATTTGCAGCAAGGATGTGTAATCTGAAAATCTTCTGGTTGTCAGTAAATGAGTCCGGTAACTGGTGAACAATGTTCTGTATGTGGAGGATCTTCAGGATCTCATCTTCACATTGTTTTGTTATCGGATCATAGTGGGTCAAAGTTTTTTGTATCCCACGTTATAATTTGCTTCGAGCCAGATTTTTCAGTATATGGGCCCATTTTGGGAAACTCGTCTCATCAAAATCACAATCTTTAAGACGTGCCTTAAATCCGTCCCCCATTTGAGGTTCTAGGCATCTTATAATGGAGGGTGAGTCAAACCCTACATAGATATCTAGGCGACGTTGAGAACCCATTTTTGTCCTCTGCGGTAGTGCAATGGGGATGTAAACTGCGCAATCGAAGATTCTCAAGTGAGAAATATTCGGTGACATTATATATGCAAGTTGCATTGGAGAGAGACTCTGACCTCTAGAGGGTCTTATTTTTCAGCATGCAAAATTTGCATGTCCCCATGCATCTACCGGCAACAGTGATTTTATTAACAATGGACGTGCAATCCATTGGAGTCGTTTTATCAATGACTCTGCCAACCTGGTTTGGGTATGAACATGCGGCACTAGATGTTCAATTTCAATTCTCGTTGCTTGGTAGTACTCTTGAAATGTCTGGGAGGTAAATTTCCCAACATTAACCAGACGTATTTTCTTTATTTGATTGTTTGGAAAATGTGCCCGCAACATTATTATTTATGCCAATAGCTTTGGAAAAACTAAGTTGCGGGTCGATAGTAGACAAACATACGAATATTTTGAGGATGTATTTATCAGTATTATAAAGTACCGAAGTAGCCCACTAGAGGGGTGGATTTATCCACATCTATCTCTTTCTTTTCATTTGAAGAAGCGTGGAGATTCTTTGTCAACTTTTAGTAGAGATGGCCTTGTAATTTGTTTTCCATTATAGCAAGGGATGCGAGGGAATTCTCCCTTCTGAAGAATCTTCTGGTTCTTCGAGTCATGCCCATAGGATTGTGTCACGCCCCGCTTCCCAAAAATGTGGAGGCGAGACGTGAGAAGGTCCGCACAAACTTGAAGCTGTGAAGCTCCAAGTCTGATAAGCGTATAAAAACACTTATTATGGCAAGTCCTTGCAAAGCGAAACGAAACAACAATGATAATAAGGAAATGAGACGACATTTTATTGAATCTTCAAATGTCCATAAACAAATTACAATATCGCAGAAAAGCCACCAGGCTAAATGAAAAAGGGTCTAAGGCCCAAACATGGCCAACAAAGTATAACATACATACAAGGGTGCCACGCACCGACAACTAACAGGAATCCTAAAACATAAAGGGAAACTCAACAAGTCACCGGTGTCCACAAGACTCCTCCTCAGCAAACACAACGTCCTCTGCAACAAGCTCTGGCTCGGCAACTAACATGCGACACCCAAAGAGAAAGGGGCACATGTCAGCAAGTCTGAAAAGACTTGAGCAAGGAAACTAAAAGGAAGGTAAACTAGCAACCTAGCAGTTATAGTATGCATGACATGGCAGTTATAACATGAGTGCTCAAACAAGACATGGTGAAACAATAAGTACAAGAGAACAATTATCGGGACAAGACAAGAGTAGCCAAGCTACTAACAATCTCAATCAATTCACTATTCACGTTTCACTGTTGTTTGTAGATGTTTACGCCTTACAGCTGAATGGTATCACATTCACGCTGATTGTCCGCTTAACAACTACCCCAAAACCCAGAGTTTACGCCTTACCACTGCAGTTGCTGATCGGGCAGACTCCCAGTTGATTGGCCGCTTAACTCTTACCCCCAATACCCACAAGTAATCGAGCCAGGGTCCCCGCACACGAGCTCAGTAAATGAGCCGGGGTTGCCCCGCACAGGAGCTCGCATTCTAGTTCACGATTCATAAACAATTGGCGTAGGGGTGCACCTAGCCGGAAACAAGCAATTCGGGCATTGGCTATCAACCAACACATGGCCCGCTTCTAGAACACGAGCCAGGAACACAAGCATTGTAGCGGAGCTACGCATTCACGGAAACACTTTAGGAATGCAATGACATGACAATTAATTTACGTACCGTTAATATAAATTAAACATGGCATGGTAATTGTGCAACATGATATATGTCGGAACTAGCTTCGTTGTCAAGCTAGTTCCCCAATTTGCGCCTAGGCGAGTATCATTTCGTCGCCTAGCCTCTTTTACGCCTACAACAAGCAAATGGCCTAAAACATGTCCTAAACCCTAAGTGGCAAGTTTCACTTGCCTAGCACCGGGGATGACGATCACGAAGGTTCGTCTCGCGGATGCTAATCTACGGGGAAGTCGCTGTTATGGAGAACAATCATCAAACAACATGTAATTTCATTAGGGTTTCATAAAAACTCAACGGGTTATGAAAACATCAAGAGATCGATTTCTTACCGTGAGGAAGCGGAAGAAACACTTCGGAGAACCTAAGGACCAGATCTGGAAAGCAATAGAGAAGTTTGTAGAACTAGGGTTTTTGGGGGATTTTGGGGGTTTGATGGAGATTTGGGGAAGATGAGAGGTAGAATGTGTTGAGGGGATGGTTTGGATGATGGAGGAGGAGCTTGGAATGAAGGAATAAGGGTTTGAGGAAGATGGGGGCTCAATGGGGGAGAAATTAGGGTTTTAGGTCGTGAGGGAGGAGAAGAAAACGTTTGGAGGGGTATTTATAGAGATTGGTGGCGGCTAGGGCAAAACTAGGGTTTCCTGCACTGCTTAGTCGGTCAAAGACCAACTGCTGACCGACTAGTTTGAGAACTAGTCGGTCAGTTGACCAACGCAGACCGACTAAGTGTAAACAGTAGCTCCAGTCGAAAACCTGAACTAAGAGTTAGTCGGTCGAAGAACAACTACTGACCGACTAGTTTGACTTCTAGTCGGTCGAAAGATGAACTTAGACCGACTAAACAGATACAGTAACTTAAGTAAAATCAATCCAAGAAACTAGTCGGTTTGAGTAGAGTTGCCGACCGACTAGATCTCAATCTAGTTGGTTGGTTCCCCTTCTCGAACCAACTAAGATGCACTAAAAGTGCCGATTCGAATCGCAGAGCTTTGGGAAGATTCCTATGGCTTCTAAGATCACTCTAACTCTAAGATATGTGCGATTTGAAGCTCGTCACGAATGACTTACTCCGAAATCGACGATCGAAGGAAGAAGCTAGAAAAATCACGACGAAACGATCGAAAGTGAAAGCTATGGCGACGAAAACCACACATCCAAGGAGAAAATCCACCAAGCATATATTTTAATATAGATAATCCAATTACACGAAAACCAGTCGTTACATCCTACCCACCTTAGAATAAAGTCCGTCCTCGGACTTTCTAACATACCTAGTCGCCCTAGTAACTACCCTCAATCAATATCACATCAAAATTTCAACCAAGTACATTCATTTCAAGTGCTTATATATATATACTCTAGGTAGTCAATTATTAACACCACGGAAGTAAATATATATTCACGCACATAGTACACTTATACTTATTATGATCAAACAACTCCATTCACGTATTCAAATCATTCATATAGGCAAGTATATTCTATATAACTATAAAACACTTATTACACACTATATGAAAATAACCAAGTCTCTCTTACTTATATGAAAATAATTTCACACTAGAAAATACCATTGGAATCTACACGTATAAGTAACTACCTATGGACAAGACAATAAGAATACACCAGTCCCCTATATCTCCTAGCGCACATCCAATACCAAACAATCAATATGTGTAATCACACCATACTATTATTAAAACAAGTTCGCTATATCTAATATACATTCACCATCATTATAATTTCACAATTTATAGTCATTCAAATGCACGCACACATTTCACCGTATTATCACTTCATATATAGTCCTATAGCTATAATCACGACACACCACACATACCATAGTCACCAATTCCTATAACTATCACATACTTACCCGTGCATGGTGCACACCCACACACGCTAATATTTTATTCATATATATACCAATCACGCCACTATATGCTTAGCACATCTACGCACCTAGTTTAGCTAGCGCACATATATTCACGCAACCAAGTCCTTAGTGAAAACTATACCACAAGACCAACTCACATAACTATATATTGGTATAGCCACCCACAATCGTGTGCGTAACACAACCGGCACAAACAATCCTAACATTATACATACATCATCCATCACTATACACCAACCACATACAATACACCAATGTACATAGAGTGTACCCACTCAAGCTTGAGTGAGACTCAAAATCATGGCGGAATAATTCCATAAACATAACATAGCACCCATACATATGCCAATACTAGCTAATGCATACACGTCTACCAACATAACCACATACATATCTAAATGTCAAACACCCTTAATATCTAACCAGGTAATATCACATATTTCAATCACTTCATATACCATGATATTATTACGAACATCAGCACACCTATAATTACATTATTCTCCCTAATAAAAGTATTTACCTATAGTCACCCCAAGCATCGTATATCTTCATACCATATCCACCCACCCATAATTGGTACATCAATACACATTCACTTCATACATAAATTAAGATATGCAGTATTCGGGTATACCTCATGGTATACGCGCATACGACATCTCATAAAAACAAGTAATACCAATCAAACATTATAATCCCACTATCCTATGTATATCACACTTACACTCATGCAGCTAACACATAACTACCTACACACAATATACCAATACCAACCACAACAACTTCATATGCACCATGAAATTAAATACACTACGACGACACATGAAATTACACTAATGGGGCCCACCAAACTATATTAAGGTTGACACGTGCGACGACAAGCTCTATTGGCTAGACAAAAGGAAAGAAATTGAAACCAAAAGCGTAACGAATAGAAGGATCGAAAAGCATGAAAACGGTTGTGTAATGATGTAATGATGCTCCATTAGGACACATGGAAAAATAGTGTAAATAACATATTCTAAAATACGAAAAGTTTGAAA
This sequence comes from Scilla litardierei, assembly GCA_030789695.1. Taxonomy (NCBI): domain Eukaryota; kingdom Viridiplantae; phylum Streptophyta; class Magnoliopsida; order Asparagales; family Asparagaceae; genus Scilla; species Scilla litardierei. The sequence continues at coordinate 198,126 of JAULAV010000089.1, forward strand.
ACCGTTATACTTCAAAGTTGGAGTCCTTTTCAGTATAAAAATATTTAGAGGTCGACAAAACAAATTGTTTGAAATAAGTTTGAGTCGAATATACACAATGGGAGAAAACGGTTTATTGGCTCACGTAAGGTCATTAAAAGAAAGTGAATCATTCACACGAATTTTGAGGTCGTAGTTTAGAAAATATTACACGGTAGTAACTTAATAACGTTTGCAAAGTTTGAAATGAAATTAATTGAAAAATTTAAACTCAGGTTGAGTGCTTTCTAAATCCTTAAGCCAGGGAAAATCTAAAGTAATCAATATTGAAACTACTTTTTAGAGGAATCAGGATTTGCCAAAAAGAGACTGCTTTACACAAAGCTCTTAACATACGAGCACCACGAGCCTGGTGCTGATATAAAAATAATTGAAATTCCATTTAGGTTAGAAATTATTCTAGAGGCATGTATGGTGAACGGTAAGATAACAATAGCCTATTAGTAGTATTATCGAAATTTGTAGTGAAACTTTAAAATCAAATTTATGGAGGGTCTAGATCAAAAAGGTTATGAAATAATGATTTTTACAAAAATCCGAAATAGGGGAAACGAGGAGCATAACGGTCGTAGTACTGATATATAAAATTTAATTGAAGTTCTACTTTAGAAATCATTTTTAGAAATATTTATGACGAATGGAAAGATAATAACATCTTAGTGGTATGGAAGTAAGTGGGGGGATATATACATATATAGAATTATTAAATTGGTAATAAGCTTTAAAACCGAATTTTGGAGGTCTAAATCAGGAAAGGGTTTCGAAAAGTAATTTTACAAAAATCTGAACTAGGGAAAAAGTTGAACATAAAATCGACTCGCTGAAAGCTGAAGTCCCATGTGACTTGAAAGGTATATAAGAAGAAAACATGATGCGGTATTCGAATAAGTTTTAATGGCATAAGTAAGAAAAGAAAATTATAATTCAGGTTAGGAAAAACAAAAGTACGGTTCAGAAGAAAATTGGCCTATGAAAAGAGGCAAGTCATTTATATTGATATGAAAATATAGGCTGAAGAATATTATAAACTAATAATCAAAAGTCTCGACAAAAGTTTCAATGTTTAGAAATGAACAAATAAATTTAAGTCGCGAAAGAGTACGAAACCTAATATATATATTAAAAGTTCGCGAACAAATTCAAACTTAGCGAAAGAGGAACATCGAAAATACTTTTAGGGGAAACAAGGATTTGCCGCAAGAATGGGTTGGTAAAAGACTTGAAGTACGGGTACGACAAACTTGTAATTAGTATATATTCATAAATTAATTGGAGTCCTATTTATTTTGAAAGAAGTATTTTAAAGTACGTACGGTAAATAGCTAAAATGAATTTCGCAATAGTAGAAAAGGTGGTATATCGAATTATCGAAATAGTAATAAGGTTTTAAAATCAAATGCGGAAGATATATGTTAGGAAAGTAGTTGCAAGATAGTAACTTAAGATAACGACCAAATCATCTTCAAAATCTAAGAACGACTTTTAGCTCAATCGAGAGTAAGGGAGAATTACTAAAAGCGGGTTCAGAATAAAATTTAAATTGAGCAAAAACTTTAAATAAGGAAAGCATTGGAAAGTGACTTAGGAAATTTAAGATTTGCAACGGAAAAGATTTAAACGATCAATGATAATCGCAATGAGGTGGTCATGTGAATCGGGACAAGGGAGTTGGTCGGATGATAAAGCATAGACATACCTAGGACATGACTCATGAAAATCTACGGGGAACTCCTACGGTCAACCAACTAAAGATTTGGGGAACTAAGCGCTAAGACTCTCTAAGGAGCTGGTCAGCAATGCAATGAGTTCAACTTGGTCCGAAATCGATGAACCCAAGCGAACATCCAAATAATTCTAGGAGTCTATCATGGTCAGAGCTAGACATGAACCACTAAGGTAACACTTAGGACTATCAAATCAATCACTAACATGGAGTCTAACTAACAATCAAGGATCCCTAACTAGCAAGCACGAACTTCTAACTAAGTCTCATTATGGTCCTGACCTAATGGATTCCCTACCAAGCTGGGACAGATGCTCCAATACGCCTACCAGCTACCTAAGACATAGGAACGCTAAAAACCTAGACTCCGGGCTTATAACTTGGATGTTCTAATTTATTTAATGGACATTCTATAATTATTATCGTTGTTCCGATAGTTCGCATTTGCAAATGGACCTGCATGGGCCACCACTAAAACCTGTCACGCCCCGCTTCCCAAAAATGTGGAGGCGAGACGTGAGAAGGTCCGCACAAACTTGAAGCTGTGAAGCTCCAAGTCTGATAAGCGTATAAAAACACTTATTATGGCAAGTCCTTGCAAAGCGAAACGAAACAACACTGATAATAAGGAAATGAGACGACATTTTATTGAATCTCCAAATGTCCATAAACAAATTACAATATCGCAGAAAAGCCACCAGGCTAAATGAAAAAGGGTCTAAGGTCCAAACATGGCCAACAAAGTATAACATACATACAAGGGTGCCACGCACCGACAACTAACAGGAATCCTAAAACATAAAGGGAAACTCAACAAGTCACCGGTGTCCACAAGACTCCTCCTCAGCAAACACAACGTCCTCTGCAACAAGCTCTGGCTCGGCAACTAACATGCGACACCCAAAGAGAAAGGGGCACATGTCAGCAAGTCTGAAAAGACTTGAGCAAGGAAACTAAAAGGAAGGTAAATTAGCAACCTAGCAGTTATAGTATGCATGACATGACAGTTATAACATGAGTGCTCAAACAAGACATGGTGAAACAATAAGTACAAGAGAACAATTATCGGGACAAGACAAGAGTAGCCAAGCTACTAACAATCTCAATCAATTCACTATTCACGTTTCACTGTTGTTTGTAGATGTTTACGCCTTACAGCTGAATGGTATCACATTCACGCTGATTGTCCGCTTAACAACTACCCCAAAACCCAGAGTTTACGCCTTACCACTGCAGTTGCTGATCGGGCAGACTCCCAGTTGATTGGCCGCTTAACTCTTACCCCCAATACCCACAAGTAATCGAGCCAGGGTCCCCGCACACGAGCTCAGTAAATGAGCCGGGGTTGCCCCACACAGGAGCTCGCATTCTAGTTCATGATTCATAAACAATTGGCGTAGGGGTGCACCTAGCCGGAAACAAGCAATTCGGGCATTGGCTATCAACCAACACATGGCCCGCTTCTAGAACACGAGCCAGGAACACAAGCATTGTAGCGGAGCTACGCATTCACGGAAACACTTTAGGAATGCAATGACATGACAATTAATTTGCGTACCGTTAATAGAAATTAAACATGGCATGGTAATTGTGCAACATGATATATGTCGGAACTAGCTTCGTTGTCAAGCTAGTTCCCCAATTTGCTCCTAGGCGAGTATCATTTCGTCGCCTAGCCTCTTTTACGCCTACAACAAGCAAATGGCATAAAACATGGCCTAAACCCTAAGTGGCAAGTTTCACTTGCCTAGCACCGGGGATGACGATCACGAAGGTTCGTCTCGCGGATGCTAATCTACGGGGAAGTCGCTGTTATGGAGAACAATCATCAAACAACATGTAATTTCATTAGGGTTTCATAAAAACTCAACGGGTTATGAAAACATCAAGAGATCGATTTCTTACCGTGAGGAAGCGGAAGAAACACTTCGGAGAACCTAAGGACCAGATCTGGAAACCAATAGAGAAGTTTGGAGAACTAGGGTTTTTGGGGGATTTTGGGGGTTTGATGGAGATTTGGGGAAGATGAGAGGTAGAATGTGTTGAGGGATGGTTTGGATGATGGAGGAGGAGCTTGGAATGAAGGAATAAGGGTTTGAGGAAGATGGGGGCTCAATGGGGGAGAAATTAGGGTTTTAGGTCGTGAGGGAGGAGAAGAAAACGTTTGGAGGGGTATTTATAGAGATTGGTGGTGGCTAGGGCAAAACTAGGGTTTCCTGCACTGCTTAGTCGGTCAAAGACCAACTGCTGACCGACTAGTTTGAGAACTAGTTGGTCGGTTGACCAATGCAGACCGACTAAGTGTAAACAGTAGCTCCAGTCGAAAACCTGAACTAAGAGTTAGTCGGTCGAAGAACAACTACTGACCGACTAGTTTGACTTCTAGTCGGTCGAAAGATGAACTTAGACCGACTAAACAGATACAATAACTTAAGTAAAATCAATCCAAGAAACTAGTCGGTTTGAGTAGAATTGCCGACCGACTAGATCTCAATCTAGTCGGTTGGTTCCCCTTCTCGAACCAACTAAGATGCACTAAAAGTGCCGATTCGAATCGCAGAGCTTCGGGAAGATTCCTATGGCTTCTAAGATCACTCTAACTCTAAGATATGTGCGATTTGAAGCTCGGCACGAATGACTTACTCCGAAATCGACGATCAAAGGAAGAAGCTAGAAAAATCACGACGAAACGATCGAAAGTGAAAGCTATGGCGACGAAAACCACACATCCAAGGAGAAAATCCACCAAGCATATATTTTAATATAGATAATCCAATTACACGAAAACCAGTCGTTACAGATTGAGATAAGATGCGGTGAATCATTATTGATCCAGGGTGGCCAAGTCTATCATGCCAAAGTAAAAACTTGGCTGATAACGGGCACTTTAGGTGCTCCATTAAATTAGCTTCCTCTCTCCGAATCTTTGTATGGTAGATGCCTGAAAGGCTCTCAAAACATTCAATTATGGATTTTACTCCTTTTTCTTGGGACGTTTCATACAAAATTTCTTTTTCAGTTACATTTGCTGTTTCCAGATGTAATCCGTTAAAACGGATGTCCTTGAAACTTAGAAAGTTTCTTTGGAATTCGGAGAGAATAGTGCATCCTTTATTTTTATTTCTGTGTCTTTTGGGAGCAACAAAGTTGCGTTTCCAAAACCTTCAATATGACCATGATATTTCTATCCTCAAGGGCGGTCCACAGCTCAAGTGGATCTTCGACCGTAAGGTATTCAGCCTTTAGGGTCTTGTCCATATGGCGACGAATACAGATAATGGCTTGCGCCTTTTCTATATCATTTGCATTTTTATCTTTGGTCACAACAGAAATAAGGGACTTAGCCCGCAGGTGAAATTTCACATCGAGCTGTCAGCTCAAATAATTTCTTCCTGATGCAACCAGCACTTAGAAATCGACACGTGCGATTTTGGCCATTTTATCTAGCAGAGCACAAATTTGCATGATTTAATAATTTATACATTAAACATTTTCATATGGAGGTAATTTTTAAATGACGAGCTAACTGCGTGGATCGGCCAGTCTCACATAAATAAAATAGTCCAAAGTCCATATTACATACCATATTACACAAATAAAAGCGACAACTTTGAAAACCCCGTAGGTCCCATATAAAATCTTCAGCTTTAAAAGTGGCCTCCGTCTTCATGGAAAGTAGTCATCAGTCTTGTACATTACATAATTTCCTCACTACAATTTCTCTCAAAAAGGAAAGAAAAATGCAGGAAAAGAAAATGTGGGACTTAAACAGCCGATCCAAAACCAAAATTAGCCATCCATGCAAAAATTTGTGCCATCAAACATCTTCAGCAAACATTTTCATCAGACATTTTCATCAGATGCATCATATTCATAGAAGGATAAACAATTTAAATACTTAATAATTATTGAACCACTAGGCAACGTCATACACAGTTATGTTAGGTGACTAACGGCAAAGCAGTCGCAGGATCTTCCTAATTATTAAGTTAATATTACACAACAGAATATAAGTTTATCCACAGAATGAGCCATTTAATAGTGATGCAGAGCATATAATTATGATCCTAAAACGGCATCATATAAAGCAAAAAGTTGTGCATGATGGGATTATTCAAAAGGATTTGAAAAGAGCCCAATATTTACATGTTCCTCATGAAAAATGAAGATGTTTTCCTTTTTATTTACCCCCAATAAACCCTCAAAAATCCCCAAATGTCCCCTTAATGTCCCATTTCAGTCCCACATTTTATTATAATTTTTCTGTAATTTTAGGCCCTCAAAAACCTTTTTAATATTTATTTTAGCCCATCCCCCTTTTATTTCTTTTCTGTTTTTGTTTTGTTTTGTTTTTTCCAGAAAATTTCGGCCTACGGGCCTGAAGCCCGCAGTGTGGCTGCGGGCTTCAGGCCCGTGCCAAAAATTATTATTATTTATTTGTGCGGGCTAAAGCCCGCAGCGGATATGTGGGCTACAGGCCCGCATTCAAAATCTTTTTTTGGTGTGTGGGCTTGCAGCCCAAAGATCCTATAAGGGAGATGAGGGGCAACGGCTATGACTTGCCACCGCCACCCCCTGTCGGTTCCAGAAGGCGAACCTGGGAAGGGGGCATGCAGTAGCCCCCTGTAGGGAGTCACGGGCTGCAAGGAGGTGGCCCCCACCGAGAGGCGGGGGAGGGGGGCTCTGAGACAACAGCCCCCATCGGTGAGGCGGGGGTACATGGAATAGCCCCGCCAAGGCAGGGTAAGCTGTGGGATAGCCGTACCCCCTCGTCGTGAGCAAGGGGTGTGGGACAGCAGCCCTGTCGTTTAGGCAGGGGCGATGGGGGCGGCACCCCCCTCGCTACGAGGCAGGGGGATGAAATTCTGCCTTCGGGGCGGTAGATCAATGGCGGCCATCGGCGAGGCCGTGGGGGATAAAAATATGATTTTTAGACGATAAAAAACGTCGATGTAGGCAATTAGCCCTATTTCCACTCCGATCTTGCGAGATCTATGGAGAAAACAATCATGCTCATGATAAAGATTCAATTTTAAAGAGAATACCTCTAGATCCGTCCTCCAAATCTAGCGACGGTTGACGAAGCCTACGCATGGATGACGACGCCCGTTTGAGGTAGATGAAGCCGCGCGCGTAGATCTCCCGCCTTTCCTTTGCTTTCGCAACGATCAGTATTTGTGTGGAAATTTTATTTAGAGGCTCGTGTACATAACATGTTATGAATCATCATCTAGGGAAAGAACCCCAGCCTTTATTTATAGCAGGTGGAGGAGTGTACAGAGATAAGATACGAGAGATACGGTCTTATCCATAAGATAAGACGTAATCCTAATACAAATCTATCATCAACATCCGTTCACAACAGGATTATTATATTGGGAATAATATATGTTTAATTGGCTTTTAGGTTGTTTTCTTTCTGTTTTAAATTTTAATGCTTTGGAGATGCATTTGATGGTTGTGTGTTGGTTTCAGTATGTGTTATGTGCGGAGGGTATGCTTTTATATATTAGTATCTTGATAACATATGTATTGAGAGTATGAGTCATTTATGTTGGACCTGGATCTAAGCCTAGAGGGGTTGAATAAAATAATAAAAAATTCTCAAGATATCATAGGTAATAATCAGCACAATCAATCAGAAGCAGAGTAAATAAAGCCAATCACAGCTTGCACGAGAGATTTACCCTGGTTCGGTCGTCCCAACGACCTACTCTAGCCCCAAAGAAAATACTAGATTCAATAGTGTCAAAGGTACAACTATAAAGAGCTACACGCCCCAACTCTACGCTCACCAAGTTCATTACCGCACTCACCAAAGTGCCAAACACTACTAATCTAGTAAACGCTCTCTCTTGACTAGCACCAACTAGTCAAGACCCCAAAACCCCAAAGTGATAGCTTAAGTAACCTAAAAAGATCAACAAACCAAATATCACAAACAGAAAGGGATAATAAGTTTAGAAAGCTCGGTTTATGGTGGTGTTGCAGTCTTTGTCAATCAGCACATCGTCAGCTTCAATTTGAAGCAAACGGTGTCTCGATCTGAGTTCTGGATCTCAATCTGTAACCCCGCAAAGTATAATAGCAATCTGGTATGTGCGTATAGTACTTCTAGTTCAAATCAAGTTTGAGATGGTGTGTATGCAAAGAAATCTACCAAACCCTTTAATTTTCATGCAAAGTCTCAATCTCATATGTCCACGTCAAGCTAGGGCATGTAGTAGGTGAAGAACTCGACATCGACCTTTGAGAGCACAGCAAGGGTAGTCGATAACAAGATGAGTACGGCTGCTATCGGATCTGAATGATGGCTAGGGCAATGTGCTGTCAATGGCGATGATGATCTCTACGGCAACCAGCTGTCAGAGGTAAGATGTTGAAGGCATGGAGGATTGAAGACTTGGCAGCATGAGGAAGTGTCACGGTAGCATGCTAATGAATCGAGGCAAGGGATTCTCAGCAACAAGTGTTCACCACGGCAACGAGTGCTTGTCGACGACAGCAACAAGAAAACTACCGCAATGGTAACAGCAAGAGTAAGGCTCGGCAGCAAATGATCTTTGCGTTCTTGGCACCTCGATGAAGTTGGAGTATGTCGTAGCAGGGAGGAGTTCACGGAAAGCAACGGTAGCAGTGAAGATGAACGAACTGGAGGTTGAAGATGATTGCAATGGAAGCAACAAAAACTCCACGCAAGGAAGTTCTTCAATCATGGTAGCAATGTAGAGGAGCCTGTAGCCTTGAGATGGTCACGACAGTAAGCTCTTGTCGGTGGCAGCAAGATGGATGTTGGTAGCTTGATCACGATCGTCAGCAGAATGGTGATCTCAAACGCCGGCAGCAAGGTAAAGAAGACGGCAGCAGTGATGCAAGGGTTGGACTTCGGCAACTTGTTGAAGAAATTTGGCAACGAGGTCTTTGGCGAAGATGAAGTTGGTGTCGAGATGTTGATGGGCGTGGAAGATGAGCACGGCTCCTTGCTAGGGTTCTTTTTTGAAATCATTTGATTGGCCGCTTATTGTTTTGTGATGGAGGCACTGGTTATTTTATTTCGTTGTTGGCTGTTTGCTTTTCAATGGAGGAGGCTTGCGGCTTGAATTATGAAGCTAGGTTTTTCGTTTCCTTAATGTTACCGCAAGCCCCTTCATCATTCTTGAGATGGGGGTTTATATAAATGTATGTGGAGAGAAGGATAGGATCTCATCAAATCCCTTAGAAGTAGGAATTTGATAGTAATAGAAGTTTGAATTTTATTTGAGTAGGATTTTATTGGGATTTGATTTGTATATGAAAATTGAATTGAATTTGAATTGGATTTGAAATTGTATGTGAATCTAATTTCAAATTGGCTTCCTTATCTCTTCATCTCTTGACCAAGTCCTACTTGAATATGACTAGCCAATTTCTCCATCACTTTGACCAAGTCCTTCTTTGAGTATTTACAAGCTTGCCACTCCTGAAAACACTTAGTACACACATCAAAATGTTCACACACGTTTGTTATCATCAAACACGAAGTCTTCGATCGTTGTATCCAACAATCTCTCTATTTTGATGATGAAAACCATATATAAGATTTGAGCAATAATGATCCAAATAATGTCATCGTGGCATGTGTGTGTGAAGTGTGATGATGGAGGAATTAATACAAATACAATGATGTACAATGATGTTCAACATATATGCCATGCTCTCCTTATTTTCATGCTCCCCCTTGAACACATATTCATTAGGCATTAAGAACACCACATATATAAGATTTAAGAACACCACAAGAACACCACAACACCAAATCTTTTCCACAAATTCTCCCCATTTTGTTATCATCAAAAGTGTACAACGAAGTCAATGTCATATCACATACAAAAAGAGAGCATTATAAATTACTTCAAACACTTGCATGTAGATAATCGTAGAATAACCAAGTCAAATCCAATGAAAATCATAACAAAGACTTCTACACAATCGTGTGAGTGTGAATGATTAAACATTGAAGTACATAAGGAGAACTTTCAAAACACCCAAAACTAATCCACTTTTCCTTGTAATATAACATTATCTAGGATTGATTTTTCCCATCTCATTAAAAAAGAGTTCAAGTTACCACACCCAAAAAGCATAGCCTATGAGGACTCTTAGAAGTGGGATGGCAATGATTGACGAGTATAATACCAACACTAAAGTTTACTCTTAAAGCTTATATTGGATACTCGTGGGTAGTATCGTTGCCATGGATCGTATCCATTTTTCAGACGGAGCTCTTTTCCTTCCCTTTTCCATTATTATATATTTTTGTTTCAACTCTTTTGAGCTCTATTTTTTATCCAAGGCAAGACACGTCATATCCCGTAGAATTTCAGTTAAATTATCCGTCTACATTCACTTTCCAATATTTCATGAAAGATGTCTCCGTATGTACAAAAACATTTAATACTCGTGGAAGTGAAAGTGTAGGTGTAGAAATCAAATTATTCAAATCATTGAACATGTCATGGTTATTTAGATAGTCAAACATGCACATGTAGCCATAACAATAATACATCAATTTCTACATGGATATGGATATCATTCATTTATACTAATTTTAATGATTCAAAAGTAAGATACTCATTAAGCATCATTTTTTGTTTATAATGAACTAAATCCTCTTAACAAGCAAATACTAGCACACACAAAAATCAAGCACAAAAAACACACCAAATATGAATCACTCACAAGCTAAAAATGAAGAGCACACCAAAAAAAAAATCCTCTAAAGGTATTCATTATGCTCAAGCAAGAAATTATACCTTAGTGTTGTCATTTGGCTAAGGAACTTCTATGAAATGCGACGTCCAATCCATAGTTCCTCGCCCTACCATCTTACCTACACGAAAGATGTTATGTATGACCTTGGAATCCAACAAGGCCCACTCATGTTAGTCATCAAGCTCTTAGGAACCCATACTTGCTTAAACTTTATGTTTTTGTTCCTATATATGCTATAATGAGAAGTATGACCAATACAACCACATATGAAGCACTTTGCGTGAATATTTCTAACTTTGGCTTGCTCATTGTGAACTCTCTTATTTTTTGGCTTTTTAGCATATTTCAAATCATATCCAAGTCCTCGCCTATTATTGCCATATAATTGATTTCCAAGAATTGTTTTCTAACACCGAATTTCTTTATGGTCAATTCTAGGTCTGTGAACTTTGGATTTCAAATAGTGATTTTCGTTCACAAGCAAGGTGCATTTACTGATAAAAGCCTTCTTAAGCAAGGTGCATTTACTGATAAAAGCCTTCTTATTTTCCTCTTCATTCTTTTTCACATTATCAGCTTTCTTTTCAAACTCGATCGTTTTTCCTTTAAGCTCTTTGGTTTTATTTTTTAACATGCACATCTTTTCATTAAGCTCTTTATTTTCAGTTTCTAGCTTAGTAACTTTTTCTTTATGCATGTTATTATCTTTTAAAAAAATAGGACATCTTTGGCATTCAGCTTTTTTATGCATGCTAGATTTTTCTTTTTTCAACAAATTGATAGTAGTTTTATATGCAGCAATTTTATCTTTCAATTTATCAACTTCTTTAGACATGTCACAATTTTCTTATTGCAGTTCGTAGTTAGCATTTCTAAAGTAATCTACAGTAGATTCTAAATTATTAAATTCATCTTTTATTTCTTTACAAATATTTAAAAGTTCAGCTTTAGTGCAAGATTTTACCTCATCAAGCTCTCCCATCAAGAAGAGGGAGGAGTGGCAGTCTCCTCCTGAGTCTCATCCTTGATATCCTCATCCCACGTTACCGCCAATGATTTTTCTCTCTTCTCTGCAGTGTTGTTCTTTTCTTGTGGACAAATCTGCATAAAGTGTCCCTGCTTCTTGCATTTAAAATAATGAATTTTATCAGTAGTATTCTGCTCTGAGGAATTTTTAGCTGGATTAAATTTATTAGAACGATTAAACCTTTGTGTCATTTCAGCTTTTCCCTGCTTAGTCTTGATATATCTTTTGAAACCTCTGACCATCAGTGCCTGCTCCTCATCAAGTTCATCATCTTCATCTTCCTCAGCTTGAAGAGCTAGTGATTTGGGAGCATTGGCCTCTGGTTTCCCTCTTGATTCGATGCTCTTTATTTCAAGCTCGTGGGACATCAAGTTCCCTATCAATTCCTACACGCTCAGCTTTACGAGATTCTTAGCTTCCTGGATAGTTGTAACTTTAGGACGGAACGAGCTTGGCAGGGCCCTCAAGATCTTTCTTACTTGCTCCAAACTTGAGTATGGTTTTCAAAGAGCATTGGAATTATAAACGATGTCTATAAACCTTGCAAACATCTCTTTGATGGACTCCGTATGATGCATTCAGAAGCTTCATATTCAGAGCTCAGCAAGGCTAGTCTGGACTCCTTTACATACGACGTTCCCTCTGTGTCACTTCTAGTGTGTGCCAAATTTCCTACGCAGTTAAACATTGAGAGATACGATTAAATTCAGCTTTATCTAAAGAGCAGATAATTGCATTCATTCTCTACCATTCAATGAATTTCGTCTACTATCAGCATCATTCTATTTTTCTTCATGTTTTAAAATTTCAGTGTCTTCAATTTAAATAGTGGGGGGTATATATCCTTTATCAACAATGTTCCACACATCATAATCAACAGACACTAAATAGATTTTCATTCTAGGTTTCCAATAGGCAAAGTCTACTCCATTAAACTTATGGGGTCGGGCAATGGATTGACCTTTAGCAAAGGCTGAATCAGAAATATTCATGGTTTTCTAGTCTAGATCCTCTAACTTGCTCTGATATCACTTGTTAGATCTGGATCTAAGCCTAGAGGGGGGATGAATAGGCTAATAAAAAATTCTCAAGATATCACAGGCAATAATCAGCACAATCAATCAGAAGGAGAGTAAATAAAGCCAATCACATAGTGCAGGAAAGATTTACTCTGGTTCGATCGCCCCCAACGACCTACTCCAGTCCCAAAGAAAATACTAGATTCACTATGTCAAGGGTACAACTATAAAGAGAAACGAGCCCCAACTCTATGCTCACCAAGTTCAATACTGCACTCACCAAAGTGCCAAACACTACGAATCTAGTAAACGCTCTCTCTTGACTAGCACCAACTAGTCAAGACCCCAAAACCCCCAAATTGATAGTTTAAGTAACCTACAAAGATCAACAAACCAAATATCACAAATGTAAAGAGATGATAAGTTTAGAAAGATCAGTTTGTGTTGGTGTTGCTCTGTTAATCAGCACGTTATCAGCTTCAGTCTGATAAAATGGTGTCTCGATCTGAGTTCTGGATCTGAATCTGTAACTCCGCAAAGTAGAATAGCAATCTGGTCTGTGCGTATAGTACTTCCAGTTCAAATCAAGTTTGAGATGGTGTGTACGCAAAGCAATCTTCCAAATCCTTTAAAAATTTGAATATCGAAAAAATTTCAGCCAATTGTTTTCTTTTTTAAAAAAATACACTTGAAAAAATTTCATCACCTTCCAAAAAATTATCCACCTATAACCAATGATTTTCCCTCGAATAAATTTCCACTGTAAATTTCATCCTAAAAAATTCCATCAAACCATGTGAGGTATAAACTATAAACAACATTAATAAAGTTTGCATGCATACATGCATGACTCAATATCCCAACTTAAAAATAAAAATTTAATCCCAACTTCAAAGAAGTTTGAATGAAAAAGCTGAAAATCCAGATTGTAAACTTTAAAAATTAATGAGCTGGCGCATCAAAAATTGATTAAAGTCTGGGAATGCATGCTTTTCTTCTGTGCATGTAAGGTCCAAAATGTCATCTTCCATTCAAAACGGGTCAAAAGCTTTAATATCATCCTTTGATTTTACAGGATGAAACTGAACCGTCGTTCTACCAACCATCTTATCCTAGCAAGCAAACCAATTCAAAAACGTTTATATTTTGTATACTAGATTGTTATTTATATGTTACCGGATGTAATTTAAGGTTTGTTGTGGTCTTTTTGACCAACCACGTGAGATCACCATTGTTCGTTTGCAATGGAGAACTTATAAAATTCTAGTTCTTTTCTTTTAGTGAATCAAATATTGTGATTTAAAAAAAGGAAAATTAGAGTGTTCCTAAGTGCATAAGAGCTTCAACAAAGACTTTAACATACGTCCAAGACTAAAATAAAAATTACTTCAAACATAAATATACTCTTGAAGCTTCCCAAAGCAATCACTTGACTTATTCATCCACTTGTCTTGGTTGCTTTGATCTCCATTACCTTTGTTGGCTCCACTCTGTCTTGATATACATGTTTACTCAATATATACACATCTACACACATGAAATCAATAGTACCCAATATGTTTGATCATCATCAAAACTAACATGAGGTGACTCAATATTATTCAACATTAGTTCCCTTTTTGATGATGACAAACATAAATCATATAAAATATGAAATCATGAAATGAGTGTATGTGTATGTGTTTCAATCAATATTCTCCCAAAATTCATATTTTATCTCTACTCTCTCTCTCTCTCTCTCTCTCTCTCTCTCTCTCTGAGAGTGAGTGAGTGAGTGAGTGAGTGAGTGTGTCAAAGACTCAAAATAAAAAAGGAATAAGATAAATAATATGCAAAAATTATCTCCCCCATTACAAATAAATCAAGTAACACAATATTCAAAAATCGTTCTCCCCTTAAAATGGTGATCTCTTACCTTTGGCATACAAAAACTATCTCTCCCATGCAAATAGATACTATGTGTGGTATGCATTATGCCAAGAAATACTATAGTGATGAAAACTATGCATATAACAAAGATTTACGTACAAATTTTAAATTAGCTCCCCCATGAAAGTTTGCATAATAAGCAGTTGGGCACCCTCCTCAATTCATGCATATTTCTTGAAGTGTAATTGATGAACGAGCTTCTAATCCCACAATATATGAGTTCCATAAAATTAAACAAATATATTATTATCCTTTTTCATTTGGGTCCATAGAATTAGACATAAAAAGAGATATCACTCAATGGGAAACCAAATCCATTTGGGTTTAGACTTCCTATCATATACAAATCAATAATTTATACTATAATGAACATTTCTTTTAAATCTAGAAGCGTACTCATCTTTCATTTGAATAGCCCCTTTCTTGGGCATCTAAACTTTGACGAAATTATTTCTAGTGTGATGCACCCTAGCTGTCATGTTTAGGCCTAACATTGGTCTTACCATAACCTAGGCAAAGATTGCTGTCAGCGTGTCTCTAAGAGCTAATTAAATCATCTAACTTCTCTTTACCCATATTGAACCTGTCTATATTCTTATATAGGTCATCATACTTAGCTCTAATAGCGATAAAGGTCTTTTCTAAATCATTAAGTCTGCCACTAGGGTTTTTATTTTTACAATCAATTTTAAATTCTTTTCTTTTATCTTTTCAATTTCTAAACTTAGCAATGTAATCTTTATGAAACTTTTTAAATCTAAGATGCTCCCTAAGCAAGCTCTAATACTTATCATATAATCTCCTAAAAACGTCATCATCATCATTATCATTGGAGTCATGTTTAGAATTTACCTGATCCTCATTGAGCGCAATAAAGCAAGTGTAAGCTCTATCTCTCTCGCATAGCTTCTTCTTCTTCACTTCAAAACTCATCGGATGTTTCATTTGAGTCACAGTCTCAAGCCATCAATACTTTCATTTTGGGCTTCTTGACCTTCGGTATATCTTTTGCCTTCCATTTGCCCTTACACTTTTGTAATGGACACTCCTTTATACCATATCCTGGCTTATTACATCCAAAGCAAATGATCTTTTCTTAGATTTAAATTTACCGTGGAGATAGTTCTTGAATTCTCTTATCATGTGAGCAATTTGATCCTCATCTTCATCTCACAAGCTTTCCTTCTCCATGGAGGCTTTGAGGGCAATTGATTTCTTCTTTGTTTGCTCATTTTCCTTTCTGTCATTGACATGGAGCTCCTAGGCCAAATGATTACCTATGAAGTCCTCCATGGTAAGCGTGGAGAGGTTGTGGGCTTTCTCAAACGATGTTGTCTTCGTCTCTTATTCTGGTGTGCATCTCCATAATCATCTCTCCTCCTTTCATCATGAAGACCTCGTATTTCTGAGAGTAAATAAAATTTTGGTATCTTTAACATGCGTGTTTCCTTCATGTGTTACCTTGAGGGTACCAAAATTGATGCTACATAGTAGATGTGCATACACTATTGTACACTGTGTTATCTAGTGCACAAAACAATGAAGTCATGGCTTTGGCATTCAACATCCCTAGAGCTTTCTTACTTTTGCTTGCTCCGAAATTTGCTTTGTGGTTTCATATAAGGAGTCTCCACCACACTCTATAAGTCCATATTTATTGATTAGAGGAATTGCATTATCCTAGTCTTCCACACACCATAGTTGGAGCCATTGAACATGAGTGGCTAGGTAATAGACTGTCCCTTTGTAACTTGGTTTGTTGATGTCATCTTTTAACTTGGCTCTAATACCAAATGTCGGATCCCTGTAGATGACAAGTAGAACTGTCACGCACCACTTCCCATTCTACTTGGGAGCGAGGATGCGAGCGGGTCCGCGGTGTGCTTAAAACAAGGATGCGTACTTTTTTCTTTATTTTTTCCTCCTTGGCTTAAACACACTAAGTGTCTGTGTAAAAACTGCAGGTCCTTGCATGCGGATTTAAGAAACAGCTCAAACGACATTATTACATATCAAGCGTACATGAATTAAGATATATCATGGGCCTAGCATGGCCAATACAACAAAATACAACAAATTACATTATTCAAATAGAAAGTGTTGATGCAAAGGTAAATAAAATGCCATAGTCTTCTGTGGGCTGAAACTCTACGTGATCCTCGAGCGCTGGCTCGACCTCTATAGTAGGATCCTTTGTAAACTCACTCTCAAGTCCAGACAGATATTTATAAGACAACAAAATGAAATGCCCGTCAGCAAGGGTTACTCGGCAAGTATAATCACATAGTAAATGAAAAGGTAAAAACATACGTATGAGAGAGGCATGCGTTAAAGCATATCTTGAGTATGAGCATGGTACGTTAAAGCATGGTAGGAAATGTTGTACTAACATGGCATAGAAATTAAGAGCATTGTTTAAGTATCGTATGAACAATTAACGAGTTTAATTCGTAAGAACTACATTATATATGAAAGTGACGTAAGGAAAAGCATGGTGAGATATATACGGTCTGAAACGATATTAGCTATTAGTTAGAACATTTAATATTATTAGCAATATGACATAAAAAGAGTGATTTGCAACCTGTAGCAGTTAAACGATTGAGAGCAATTTGCAACATGTAAGGAAAAGACTGTATAAAACTATGAAGTAAATACTTACTAATATTTGTTCTAGTGTAAAGCCTAATGTCCGAGGAATGATGTAAATAAGATACACCAGAACCATCGGAATCTACCCGTAGTTCTCTACTTACCGACTCCATCAGGATGATGGTCAAGATTTATCAATATGGTGTATCTTGTTAATCAGCAACCTCTACTACAGTGTACTACCACATCCCATGGGTCAGGTAAGCAATATATATTACAATTAAATTCCATCAGTCTTTCAGTCTGTTCTGTTCCTTTGCATCGTATTTGATGCGTACAATTTTTCCACGGTGTCTCAATAGTCCATATAATAGTCTCACAAAATTTCACAACTTTATGATTCAATTTAACAATTAAACGAAATGTGGAAACATGCAATAGTATTAAGAAATGAGCACAGAAACGATTATAATTAAGCAAATGAGTATATTTAAGCTTAGAATATTTTTCTAAAGCTAGTAGGAATTTTTCAAGATTTAAAAATAATTAACAGGTATTTTTTTCTTAATTTAAAAGGTCAAAACTTATTTTAAAATCAAGAAATGATTTTAACGATATATAATCAAGGATTTATTTGAGACAAACTATACGTCGAAATTCCTCCAACAAGGGGTCAACATGGCCGTCTCGATTAGTACTACAACATATATTTTTCTCGTACATCAGTGTATGTGAAAATTTTACGATATACATCTTTAAATGATAATCCCTTAATTGGGTTTTATCTTCAAAAATTTACTGTGGGAAATGTACTTGTCTTTTGGTAATGAAACTAGCGCCAATGAGTCCATCTTGTCGAACTGGATTTTCTGGCTCTTCTGGTGTATTTTTCTGAGGCCTATACAATATATTATGAATATATTATGATCAACCCTTAATAAATTAATATATATAAGCGTATTAATATACGTATATTCGCATATACGTACTCAATATGTATTAAAAGGCATATCTCCCTGTTACGCCTATTTAACCGAGACCCGAAAGACGCGAGCCCAGAAACCCGACTGCCGGTCAAGAGCCCATCTGCGCGCTCAGGCCCACTCGATAAAGGCCCTATAAGGGACCCCCCCTCCGAATGTCGATCCGGCCCGGCCCCGATAACACGCTGGCCACTCGTCCACTCCTGCGATAACCGCTCCCCCGGTTCCGCGACCACTGAAGGGCAGTTAAGGGGAGATGCTGGCATGGCGCAGGGAGCGGCGACGGGGGGGGGATTGAGGGGGCACGATTGAGGGCGGACGAGCGACGTGGGTCGGGGACAATCACGGCGGAGGTCTATAAAGGGGCTAGGAGGACGACAGGACAAGGGACCGCCTCTCAGGTATCTAGAACCTAAGGTACTCCATCAACGACCTAGTTCCCCCATTTCATCTCCTTCCTCCCCCGCTTGCGCCGTGAGACGCCGTTCCGATCTCCTCACGAGTCGAACTGTCTCCGCCGGGCCTCCCCTTTCAGATCTCTGTCTGACTTAGGCATCGGAGGGGATTTGGCCGGAACCAAGGTCCGGCCCCCTGACGAGTGTTCTCGTCTACGCAGGAGGGCATCAGATCCACGGCCCGAGGCTTCCCCTCCGCCCCTCGCCGACCACGTAACCAGCTGGACGATTGAGGCTTCCCCTCGTCGTCCGACCGCCGAGGCCGAGCGTCTTGACCCGGGCCGAGGCTACCCCTCGCCCTACCAACGGCCGAGGACCCCGATTCAACCCAGTCGACGCGCTCTACGTCGTCTGCTGGTCCGACTCGAGCCTCAACTGCACCAACTCGACTCGCCCGAGGGACCCAAACGGGCCCCTTGACCACGTTGACCGGGTTGTCCACGGTCAACGCTTTGTAGTGAGAAAACACTCTGAAACATATGGCGCCGTCTGTGGGAACCGAAAACCGTCCCACGAAGAAGCAAACCACACCAGCAATGGCACGAGCCAACAATGGAAGGAAGCGCATGCTCCCCATCCCAGAGGAGGGGAATGGCGCATCCAACGGCAACCTCGAAGACACGCCCGTCGGCGATCACCCCGCCCCCTCAACCGAAGAGACCGGCGGCTCAGGACTGGCCACACAGGGACAGCTCCGCGCCCTGGCTCAGGAGACCAACGAGAGCCTCCAGACGTTGGTCACGATGGTACAACAGCTCGTCGGCCCTGCGCCATCCAACGGAGGCACGTTGGGCGATATCCATCGATGGGCGGGGGGTCCCCCGCTCTTGCGGTCCGCCGTGGTCGACGACCACGGGACCCAAAAACCGAACACGGATCGTCGGTTCACGCTGTCCGGCTCCCATCAGGCGAGATCACGCGCCTCCTCCCCTTATCGTGAAAGGAGCCGAAGAGAAACCGAAGGGACGGAGGGCGAATCGATGACTGCATCATCTCGTCGGTCACGGTCGTCCCGCCGCAGGAGAAGCGAACGACACCACTCGAGAGACCAATCACGGCGGAGCAGGAGCTCCCGCCGGAGGAGCCGGGAGCGCCGGGTCAGCCCGACCCCCAGCGTGGCGAGGGCCGTGGAGCCAGCCCCGCCAGCGCCTGTGCACCCTCCACCACCGAACGAGCCAGAGGCAGGCGACTGTCGAATCCCCGGGGGCATCCACGGAGACCGGTGCCCCCTATCACGGAGAATAACCGACACACGGGTCCCCTCTCGATTCAGGATCCCGGCGCTGGGGAAGTACGACTGGATAGGGGACCCGGGAAACCACGTAATGGACTGCGAGGGGGACATGTCCTTCCAAGGAGCTGACGATGACCTGCTCTGCCGAGGCTTCTATTCTACTCTCAGGGGAGTGGCGAGGACCTGGTACCGTAGCCTGCCCAGCCGCTCTATCGACAGCTTTGAGGAACTCACCCAGTTGTTCTGCAAGCAGTTCATGGCGGGGAGGCAGATCAAACCTGATGCTGAACATCTGTTCAACATAGTGCAAGGCCCGGCCGAGCCGCTCCGGTAGTTCATGCGCCGCTTCAATGCGGAGAGGCTGAACGTGAACAGCCCTCCCGACCTGGTGGTCCAAACGGCCCTTAAGAAAGGGCTTCGCCACAGAGGCCTCAAGAAGTCCCTGCACAACGATCCCCCGAAGGACCTCCCCGGGATCATGGCAAGGGCCGAGCGCTTCATGTTGACCGAGGAGGCCTTGGCCGTGGGTGCAGGAAAAGCCACTCGAGGGACCAAACGCGGCGACAGCGGACGAGGCAGCCCCGAAGGATACCGGACCGAGAAGAGGCCGAGAAATAGGCAGCGCGGAGAAGGTACGAGAGACGCCACCCCAGACGCCGTCCTCGCCCAAGTGCAGAAGGAAGAACGCGCCGATCGCCCCCCACCGAGGGCGAAAAGAGGTGGGAAGAATAGGGAGAAATACTGCAAGTACCACAAGGACGACGGCCACGACACTGAAGAATGCTGGCATTTAAAGAAGGACATCGAGAAGCTGGTGAGCCGAGGACACGCCAGGAGCTTAACCGACGAGCCAGCCCACGGAGAGGGGACCTCCATGCAGCCAGACAAGGGGAAGAAGATCAACACCGTCCAAGGGCCCCTCCGCATCATAGAGTGAGCTGGCGAGGTCTCTCCCCCCAGTCGCAGCCTAGTCCGAGGGGATTATCTAGGTTCACATCCCTCTGTCTAGCCTCATTTCCTTTTTCCTTTTTCTCCAAAAGTACTAGTCCGACAGGACTCTTAAGAGTACAATCGCATTCCCTTTTATCTTCCCTTAATCTTCGATGGAATCAACGTTTCACTAAGGGTGCAAAAGAACGAAGACCTCTACTGGAGGGAAGGCGTTCATAGGTCTGGGGGCAGTTCCCCTAGCCAGCGCGGACGCCGACCGGTCCTAAGCCGAGGAGCTTTGCCCTCGCCGACCGATCCTCGCGCTCGTAAGTCTGGGGGCAACTCCCCCAGCCGGCGCGGACGCCGACCGGTCCTAAGCCGAGGAGCTTTACCCTCGCCGACCGACCCTTGCGCTCGTAAGTCTGGGGGCAACTCCTCCAGCCGGCGCGGACGCCGACCGGTCCTAAGCCGAGGAACTTCACCCTCGCTGACCGACTGCTGCGCTCGTAAGTCTGGGGCAACTCCCCCAGCCGGCGCGGACGCCGACCGGTCCTAAGCCGAGGAACTTCACCCTCGCCGACCAACTCAATCGTTCTAAAGTTAAAGACAACTCCCCCCGCCAGCTCAGGCGTCAGCCGGTCCTAGGCCGAGGACGAAGCAACAAAGCAAAATATACGAGAAGCTCGGGTAAGTCAAATTTCGTTTATAACAGTATGTCTTATTTACAGGAAATCAAAGTGAAGAAACCTCTCTACAATTAATCCGCTCTCCACGGACAATAAAGCTCGTCACCTACAGAAACTAGGGCCACACCGACGAAGCAAAACTTGTCGACTAAAAGAACTCGAAGTTGCAGGCCTAAGCAAAAATCGATGCAACCAGCAATTATTGGCTCTGGACCAGGGAGTCGCTGGTGAGGCCGAAGGAGAAAGCAGGGTCAGGGGTCCATTCCAAGTAGACTGGCCCAAAGCGAAGCGGATGCTAAAAAATTTGAGGATAAACAGCCAGGAGGAACGACCTAGGGAACCCGGGCTCGAGAGGACACATCCTCAGGCACCTCCTCCTGCTCGGAGCAAGGGGGATCGACCGGCGGAGGGGCTTGCCGAACACGCTCCGCACATTTCCGGAAGGAAGACTGGACGACTTTGACGATCCGAGGGGCGATGAGGTCTTCATACGCACCGAAGGCCTCCCTGAGAACCTCGAAGATCCTCTTCCCCAGGGTCTCGACGACGCCCCTCTCCACCTCCTCTGCAAGCCGCGTCACCTGGCGTCGATCTGACAGTTCCCTCTGAAGCTCCTCCCTCTCCAGGCGGAACGACTCCGCCGCTTCCTCAGCCGACTGACGGACATCCTCCAGCTTTCCCTGGAGGTCACCCACTCGTCCCTCCAACTCGGCCACACGGAGCTTGAGACGCCGAGACTCCATCTGGGCCTCCGTCATAGCCACCTCCGCCGCCCCGGCCCGCTCCTGGGCCCTCATGGAGGACTCCTCCATCTCCCTCAAGCAGACGGCTCGACACTGCAACTCCACAGCGAGCGCTGAACCCTGGAAAGACGAGACATGGGCTAAGAAGAGGATAAAGGGAAGGAGATGATAGCAAGATAACCGAACCTGTTGAAGGATCCAGACCAAGGAATCTGACATCTTGTCGGCAGGGATCTTCTTGAGGAGGCTGCGGTCCCGGGGAGGGACGGAGACCTCGGCAACCTGCTGGGCCAAGGCTCAGTTGACAAACATCGAACTCCCAGGGACGACAAGGGAAGCCAAATTTCTCCCCAACAAGGCCCCGATCCCCGGTGATACGGGCGAGGACGCTGCGAGGGGGGTGGTTGACAAGGCTACCGAAGGATCCCCGGTGGTCGCCGCAGGAAGCGCGGAACCCGCCGGACTGGAGGGATCCGCGTCCTCCTTCCTCTTCTTTCCTCCGTGGGGCTCCGAAGGCGCCGGAGGGGAGCGCTTCCGCCTCGCACCATCCCCACCCTCGGGAACCTGAGGGGGCACGCCAAGGGCAGGAGGGACTGCACCGGACCCGTCATTACCCCCTGCCTCTTGGGCTGACGGGGCGGGTCTGGCCCTTGTGACCCCCCCGGGAAGGGGATCGCCAGAAGAAGAGGCGGGAGGCACGACCACCACCTTACCCACGGAAGGCTCGGCTCGGCGCACTTCATCCTCAACGGTCCGCCGAGGCGCCCTTCCAGAGGTACTACCTCGGCTCCGAGCAGCTCCACGGCGGATCAGTTCATCGACGTCACGGACGAACTCGCGGCCAGCCATCCCTGCAAGGGAAACCAAAATCAGGATGAGTCACAGGGCGATTCAAGACTGAAAAGGCGACCTACCCAGAGACCACAAGACGGCCTTCAGGAGTAGGTCGTCCAACAAGGACCAGATGGACTTCGATTCCAAGGGGAGGGTCGACAGCAGCGCGGCGGCTGCCCGGTCGACGTCTGAGAGAGCTAGCGGCGGGCGAGGCTGGACTGACCCGCCCCAACTTGTCAAAATCTGGGCATCCCCCAGGAAGACCACAAAGACGTAATCCGAACTCCAATCCCCTGACCAGCGGGGCAGCCCGATCAGGCATTCCCTCCTCGAGCGGGCTCGGAGCTACAGCCATGACCCCGGGCCGACCGTCTGGATCTGGTAAAAATGGAAGAGAAGGGGAGAGACGGCTCCAGACCGAGGGTACAGCAGAGCGTAGCGAAGCCCGTCAGTACCGCAATCGAGCAAGGGGTGAACTGGCAAAGCGGCACCATGAGATATTCCATGACCTGGATAAGGAAGGGATTGAGCGGGAAACGAAGACCCAGGCGAAACATTTCGACGTAGACACCGACTTCATTGCTCCTCGGAAGGCAAATCCGCTCGTCGACGAATGGAACTCGGACATCGTACGGGAAGCAGATATACCTTTCCCGGATCTCCGTGACCGCCGAAGGAATGGTCCTCGACGGCGTTCGGAGGACAACCGGGGCACGTTAAGACGCACGGCAGCCGACGCCACGTCATCACAGGCGTAGTCTGGGAATAGCTTCCCCTTCCCCTTATCTCGGAGGGGATGACTCCCGGAGGAGGAACCTGATCCCATTAGCCGAGGCCTGCCCCGCCTGGACTCTGGAGAATCCCTCGCCCCTCGGCCAGAACCGCCTATCCTAAGAGCAGCCATAATACGAGAGCGAGAAAGGAATTACCTTTTAACTAGTTTGGGGGAGACGAGGAAGCGAGGGCGACGGGAAACTCCGAGTTGTGGAAAGCCTAGAACAATGGGAAGAGCAAGAAAGAAGTGGAGATCAACGCAGCTGGGGATCTTATATACCGGACACAGGGATGAATTCGAAGCGCCTGACAAGAACGCATGGCAGGACTCGAAGAACCGGCGTCGTTTCGAAATCGGCGCCAAGGGAAGTCCAATCGATCCGCCTCATCATGACCTACATTTATGACCACGCCTCGATTAAAGCGCCACTCGGAATCCCAGGAGGCACAGCGGTCGAACCGAGCAAGCCAAGGCCGATCGACCCCACCGAGGGCGGCTCACGAACCCCTCGGCTTCTCAACTTAAGACGACCCCGCGAGCGATGGGGATAAGCTCGCAGCTACACGTGGCAGCATCAGAGGACCGACGACGCTTCGGAGCCCGTGCCTTAAAAGTATCGAACGGACCAACTCATGATGACGACTAATAAATGAGTCGGCATCGACTGACGAGCCTATCAAAGTCGGCGGAAGTCGCATCGGCCGAGCCGAACCGGCCGAAGCCGATCAACCCGACCGATGGGGGCAATTGTTACGCCTATTTAACCGAGACCCGAAAGACGCGAGCCCAGAAACCCGACTGCCGGTCAAGAGCCCATCTGCGCGCTCAGGCCCACTCGATAAAGGCCCTATAAGGGACCCCCCCTCCGAATGTCGATCCGGCCCGGCCCCGATAACACGCTGGCCACTCGCCCACTCCTGCGATAACCGCTCCCCCGGTTCCGCGACCACTGAAGGGCAGTTAAGGGGAGATGCTGGCATGGCACAGGGAGCGGCGACGGGGGGGGGGGGGGGGGGGGGGGGGGGCGGATTGAGGGGGCACGATTGAGGGCGGACGAGCGACGTGGGTCGGGGACAATCACGACGGAGGTCTATAAAGGGGCTAGGAGGACGACAGGACAAGGGACCGCCTCTCAGGTATCTAGAACCTAAGGTACTCCATCAACGACCTAGTTCCCCCATTTCATCTCCTTCCTCCCCCGCTCGCGCCGTGAGACGCCGTTCCGATCTCCTCACGAGTTGAACCGTCTCCGCCGGGCCTCCCCTTTCAGATCTCTGTCTGACTTAGGCATCGGAGGGGATTTGGCCGGAACCAAGGTCCGGCCCCCTGACGAGTGTTCTCGTCTACGCAGGAGGGCATCAGATCCACGGGCCGAGGCTTCCCCTCCGCCCCTCGCCGACCACGCAACCAGCTGGACGATTGAGGCTCCCCTCGTCGTCCGACCGCCGAGGCCGAGCGCAACCGACCGAGGCCGAGTGCAACCGACCGAGGCCGAGCGTCTCGACCCAGACCGAGGCTACCCCTCGCCCTACCAACGGCCGAGGACCCCGATTCAACCCAGTCGATGCGCTCTACGTCGTCTGCTGGTCCGACTCGAGCCTCAACTGCACCGGCGGGGCGGCGAGGGTGTCGGACGGTGAGAGAGGGCGGAGGCGATATCTGCGTGGCAGTCGACGGAGGCTTTCGTCGACGGCGATGGCAGCAAAATGCGAGTGAAAGCAGCTTGCAGGGTTGCTGCTGCTCGTGGTTTTGACGACGGGGGTGGCAGGGGGCCGGGCGTGGCACAGACGGCGAGAAGCAGCAGACGGCGCTCGGTGGTGGCAGCGAGGAGCAATGGAAGGCGCTCGGCAACGAGGAGCAAGGATGATGGTGCAACGACAGGAAGAGGGAGGAGGGTTGAGCGGGCTAAGGGGCTTCGATGGGATTCTTCGGTGGCATTGGGGTCACCAGAGGCAGATGTGGGGTGCAGTCGGAGGAAGGGAGCGGCGGCTACGGTGGTGACGTCGCCGGAGGAAGACACATGAGATGGTAGGGGTGTGTAGGTTGTGGAGACACCGGGGGATTCTGGGGACGGTGGAGGGCAGTGGGCATGGCACAGACGGTGGTGGGGAGGGGCACGGTAACAGGGTGAAGCGTGGGGGGTTGCTGGAGCTCTGCTACGGTTGTGGCTCGTTGCGGTTGGCGGTGCAGACGATGGTGCTGCCGTGGCGACGAGGCGAAGGTGGCGGTGGCGAGCTCGGGCCAAGCTTTAAGGCGATGTGGGGGGTGGCAGTAGTTGGAGGTGGGTGGCAAGGTCGGGTGGTGCAGCAGTCGGAGAAGAGAGAGTGGGAGGAATATAGAGAGTGATATATGTAGATGGAAAGAGAGAGCTTGCTGTGGATGCTCCTTTTTTTGTTTTTTTTGTTTTTGAACCAACAAGGTGCAGGGAAGTTTGGGTGATAGAGGAATATAGAGATAGTGAGAGTGAGATGAAGAGCTATAGAGTGACTGTGGAAGAGAGTGGATGTGATTCTCTGAGTTGAGCTTCCAACGAGAAGCTGAGCCTTAAATAGGGGAAATAAATCGGAAGCCCCAATAAATTTTAGATGTAAATGAGGGAGGTTGGGGAAACTGCAGCGAGACTTTAGGATCTGTGTAGGGGAGTTAAGACCGTGAAAAATAGCTGGGATTTAAATGGTCGAAACATCGGTTGGGGTTAGGTTAATTAGGTAGGGGTTAAAGCAAAAGGGTAATTAGTAATTGTAATTAGTAAAACGATGTACTACTATGTCGTTTTTCGCACACGATCCGAAAATTTTCCAAAACATAATCATGTGTTCGTATCGTCGCGAGGATCACGAATACGCAGTCCATTTCAGAGTTTGAGGTACGAAAATACGGGGTTTGGCCAAAACGTTTGGGTTACGGGTTTGCAAGTTCTAGGTCGATTTGACTCCAAAAATTTACAAAAATAATATGGGGAGTACTAAAGGACTATATAATTACCATGTAAAAGTTTCAAATCGTTTTGATAACATTCATATAGAAAATTAATTAACCAGGCTATTCTTACGATATTCAATTGAAAAATAATATAAAAACTATTTATAACTTTTTGATGGGTCTTAAAATCATGAAACTGAGTTATAACTATTTTGATGATACGAAAAATATTGATTTGAAACTATTTTTAATATAAAACTCCTGACAAACCATTTTAAAATATCTTTAAAGTATAAAAATACGTAGAGTACAAAAATACGTGTACTGATGGATACGTGTCGTCACATCCTACCCTCCTTAAAATAATTCCGTCCTAGGAATTTAGAAGACCGATCATTGCCTAAGAAATTTAAACAATGAAGGAAAGGTTTGAAGAATAACAACGTTCTAGTAAAATAAGTTGTAAATATAATGTGACATCATAGCATCAAGAAAGTAAGAGATGTTACTATTAACATCCCCATAGCTTTTGTAGCTAGTCCCAAGACCAGCATCATCATAATAGCGTCGGAGGCAGATTTCAAAATATCGGTGGTTCTCGCTCGCCAACCTAACAACCAATAAACTACAGCTAGAATCAGGTTATTCTTTTTATTTCAACTTCTCTGACTGAATAGCCTACCTAATTAGTGTCAAAATGGCTTCGAGAGTAGTAAGAGCTGATATGATCACATTTGAGAAGTATTAAGGGCCAATACGACTATTAGTCCTTTCTCTTATTATACGATGCCTCTCCTTTGACCAGCTTCGCGATATTGTGCCAATGATCTGCGATACCTTCGTAAGGTGACCGGAGGTAGCGGAGATCGCTTTACACCTCGCTGTGCTTACTGATCGTGCCCTGATATACACCCGGAAAATGATTGTAGTCTTACCGCAAGCGCACGATGTAGTGGCGAGCGGGTATCGAACACGAGGAGGAAAAATGACGGTACTCTGTTTTAATCACCTAGCTATTGGTGGTAGAATGGAATGGTTTCGAGAATATTGTCACAATCGTTCAATTAATAATTTGAATTCGATATAATAAAAGCGTCTAGGGCCAGGGAATTCCCAATATGGATCGCTATTTATCTTTGTGAATCGTGAATCTCAATGTTACAAGGCTTGAATTGAGGTGAACTAGTCGTAACTGAATAGAGAACCAAGCTCACGCTCTCGCGCTATTGCCGGTCAATAGCAACCTAGATTAGGGCCCATTCTCGTGCAAACCCTAACATAATCCTCTAGTATGAAGATCGACATCATCGTCCAATCGCACCTCAAGCCCACTCTTATGCAAACTCGAGTTACGATCTAGGTTATGATAGTTCGTATTCGTCCAATCTCTTGCAAACGAATATGAGTATAGATTTATAATAAAATCCTAGCTTTGGTCCAATCTCTTGCAAACCAAGTCTAGAGAATCTCGATTATAAACCTAAATCGAATATCTAGGCCTTCCCATCGATTGAAATCCAATCTCTTGCAAACCCCAATCGATGGAGATTCCTAGCTACTCGTAGTAAATCAATCACAACCCAACCGTCTATCAATCCTAGCAACACATTAATTCATTCATCACGATTCTAAAATTGGATCCATAGGGTTCATTCCCATGCCCTAGAACAGTGGAACTACTCGCAATTAATCATGGCAATCACAAAATAAATAAATAAAAACATATAGCAATTCATGGTTGAGAGAAAACAATTCACAAAAACAAGAAATTTTAATAGAAAGAACAAACCAGATCTCCAATCTTCAATCTCCAGCTGAGAATTTAAATTAGAATAGTGCTCAAAATTAATTTCTGGTCTCTCTCTCAACTAGGAAGAAAACTAGCCTTACATACAAGCCAAAGTTGGCCAGAAAATCCTGACAGATTTGCCCCTGGCGCAGCCCAGAAACCTAATTCTCGATACAGGCAGACTGCGCCACTAGGCCGAGTAGAACATGTCACCTGGCCGTGCGATAGACCCAAAGAAAAACATAGATATTGGGGATTTGGGGTCCTGTCACTCTGCGCTACTCGGCTGAATAGAGTTCGTCACTCGGTCGAGTGGGCTTTCTCACTCGGCCGAGTGAGTCTTCAGCTGTTCTCCTCCAAACTTCAGAGAGTCGGCTAAAATCTCAGGAGGAAGACTCTGACGTACTCAGGTGAGTGGACTTCTTCACCCGGCCGAGTGAGATCATTCACTCGCCCGAGTGGACTTTGATTCCATGCGCTCTTGTATCCGTTCTACTCGGTCGAGTACGTTCCTTCAGTCGGCCGAGTGAGCTGTCTGCTTGGCCGAGTGGCCTGTTTCTGGAGTCCTATCTTCTCCTCCTCGCCTCCTCGTCGATTCTATCAAACTTCTTCTTCTTTCACTCATCATCTAGTGCTACTAGCTCCTTGATAGGGTCACAGGCGATGCTCCAGCATGCGTGAAAGTTCCTTGATCTCATTTATGCTCCAGATTGCTCCATATTTCCTGAAATCCGACAAAAAAAAGAAATAGTGAAAAGCAACGCGATATCATCGAATAATCGTGAAAAAACGATATGGGCGATCGAAATGACATGCAAACATGCAAAAAAGGTGTAAAATAAGGAGCGATCAAAATCCCCCAAGCTTACCTCTTACTCGTCCTCAAGGAAGATGAGTAAAAAGGTGAACCCGGTGGATAAAAATAAGGGAAAAGGAAAAATGAAGATAGAATAGAAAGCGAAGAGGGGGTGCTAAATCATTTTCTCAGGACGTGAAGCTGCTTACTCAAATAGCGCACGACGAATAAAAACATGCCAAAGATTTTTACCTCGATATCATGATCATATATAAATGCATTCGATATAGAAACCAAGAATGTCAAAACGATATGAAATATGATATCATTCTAGAATTAGCATCGTCTGAGACATTCAAAGTAGTATACATAATCATAGATTGCACACTTTTCAACTGATCGCTTTTTTCTTGGAGTATAAGAGGCATCGCACATCATAAAGCAATAAGAATAGAAAGAGATGGTATTCATGAAATGCATTCCAAATTTCAATTCGTGGACTTCGTAATACTTCAAGTAATCTCTCTGAGTATCAAAAATTACCTAGCTTAGGTCGTCATGCACAATCAAGTGGTCACTCTCTCACACATCATTGGATCCTCTCCCCCAAGCTTATCTATAAGCGTGGTGGCATCAAATAGAACAATACAAATTTTCCCATTTTTTTTTGAAGCTCCAAGGAAAATAAAAGAAGAAAGAAAGAAAGAAAGAAATGGGATCGTGTATATATAGACGAACTTCTTTTTGTTTTGTTTTTTTTGTTTTCAAACCAATATACACAATAACAATCCCGAATCAAAGATAGAGAGATATGCATGTATTCTTTTTTTCTTTTGGTTTTGGGGTAATGGAGCTTGGATATTTTTAGCAAGGGGAAGGTGCCAATGTAAGATTTGCCAAGGAGAGATTCACCAATGAATTTTAGTGTAGAAATAATGTTCAAGATATGTGAAGAAAGAAAAACATGCAACGCTCAGTTCACTCTTTTGAATGTGCATGACAACTTTCAGCAGGGTAATATAATCTACTCAGTTTGAATTCAGACAGTAAACTATTCCAGTCATATCAAAAAGGCATACATTCAATCAACCGGGAAGTTGAGCGTACAATTTCATGCAAATAGAAGTGATAGCAGACAACAAAGCAGTACTCCAAATTTAGGCAATCAATGCGTGAAGCTTGGTGTGTTTTCTTTGAAAAGTATACAAAATAAATCTCCAGACTCAGCTAATGCTAGAATTATATAAATAAAAACAATGAAAAGTATACAAAATAAATCTCCAGACTCAGCAAATGTGTGTTTTCTATGAAAAGTATACAAAATAAATCTCCAGACTCAGCTAATGTTAGAATTATATTCACAATTATATAATCAAGATGCGTGTTAATATTCTCGAATGCATGGCAATATAAAGCATATGATATCTGAAATAAAAACGATGGCATGGCAAGAGGATATGCATATAAGAGCAAGCTAACTCCAAGTCATCGTCATCACAGAGAATTCATTTCTAGCAAAAGAACAAAAGAACTAAGGATAAAGGAAAAATAAGAACTACTATACAAATGCAGCACACACACAAAATAAGAAAACGTGATGCATGAGTAAAAATATGAAAAAGTGGGTGAAAATAAATGGAAAATAAAGAAAGGTGGAAAAAATGAAGATAGAAATGAAGAAAACGAAAAGTGCGTGAGACACTCACTCCCCCAAGCTAAATTGCACAGTGTCCTCAATGTGATAAGTGTGGCACAAGGAGAAATATGATAGGGGCGGGAGGGTGGGGATGCATGCATGATGAAGGATAAAAATGAAATAAAATGGGATGGAAATGCAAGTGATGAGTGCAAAGATCAGGGTAGTACAATATAAAGGTCCCAAAAATACCTCCTCTCTCCCAGAAAGCTATAAACAAATCTCAGCAAAAAGTGGCCAAAATGTATGGGGAGAGGGGGTACAAAATCAGCAGCTAATGTAGTATCAATCACAGCAGCGGCAAAAAATATATTAGAGGCAACAAGTGCATGCCTAAGCAGGTGGTGGATCGCCAGTACCGCC
Source organism: Scilla litardierei (assembly GCA_030789695.1). Taxonomy (NCBI): domain Eukaryota; kingdom Viridiplantae; phylum Streptophyta; class Magnoliopsida; order Asparagales; family Asparagaceae; genus Scilla; species Scilla litardierei. The sequence continues at coordinate 229,412 of JAULAV010000089.1, forward strand.
CTGTGGTGGGGGAGGGGGTGGTGGTGGCTGCTGTGAAATGGGATGCGTAGCAGCAGGTGGAGGCTGTGGCAGGCGTGCAAGAATCTGGTTCAAGGTGACCTGAATACCAGGGAGTAGGGCGACGCGCTGCTGTACAGAGCTAATGGTGGCGGCAAGAGCCCGAAAATCTGCTCTGAGGCCACTCACAGCCCCCTCGGCAGCACAGAGGTACTGGACGAGAGCGTTGGAAGCGGGTGTAGAGGGTCGCACTGGTGGAGGTCGGGGCTGACGCACACGGCCACCGTAGACAAGTGGGGCCACTACTGGGTGAGGGTGTGGTGCTGTGCTCGCCAAAGGATGCTCAGCCTCTGTGGGAGGCTGATGTCACGCCCCGCTTCTCAAAAACATGGAGGCGAAGCGTGAGAAGGTCCGCTCAGACTTGAAGCTACAAAGCTGCAAGTCTGATAAGCGTCAATCAAATTTAAACTGCAGGTCCTTGCAACGCGAAACGAAACAAAGATAATAATAAGGAAATGAGACAAAAGATAAATCTCAGAATATCCATAATAATAAATTTCAACATCGCAGAAAAGCCACCAGGCTAAAATAAAAGAGTCTAAAAGAGGCCCCAGCATGGCCAACAAAAGTACAAAGTACGAAAACAAATTAATGGTGCTACGCACCGACAACTAACAGCAACCTAAGCAAAAGCAACTCAAACAGTCTCTAAGACTGGTCTCCGGTGTCCACCAACTCCTCGTCAAAAGTAGGCTCTGGCTCAACGTCAGCAAACACCTCGTCCTCAGCTACGGTCTCTGGCTCAGGGTCTAACATGTGACACCCAAAAGAGCAAGGGGCACATGTCAGCAAGTCTACAAGAGACTTGTGCAAGGAAACTGAAAGTAGGTAAAGTAAAGCAACCTAGCAGTTCTAGCATGATGCAATGACATGGCAGTTAAAGTAATGAGTGCAACAAGTAAAGTAAAGTACGAGCATGGCATTTAAACATGGCATGGATGACAAGTTTTACATGAATCATTCACAAAGACAAGTACAAGTCAAGTAAGCACCTCGTGCACAGAGATTACGCCTTTTGGCTAGAGTGGCTGCGCGGGCCAACTCCTAAGCTCAAGTGATCGCTTATCCCTACCCCTCCACGTGTATCGGGCATTGGCTTTTGACCAACACATGAGGCCCGCTTCTGGATCACGAGCCAGGAAGTGTTTTAACATGATGGCCTAGGGGTGCACCTAACCGGTCAAGGAAGTACAAGTATTGTAGCGTGTGCTACGAATGCAACAATCAACTTGGATGACATGTAGAATGCAATGCATGGCAGTTAAAAGTACGTACAGATAAGGAATTTAAACGTGACAGATATCAATGCATGCATGACATGGCAGGGTGACGGATCTAGCTTCGTTGTCAAGCTAGACCCTAAAATTGCGTCTAGACAGCTATCATTTCACTGTCTAGTCTCTTTTACGCTAAAAACAAGGAAGTGGCCTAAAAACGTGGCCCTACACAAGAGTTGGCAAGTTTCACTTGCCTGCAAGTACAACGTCAGAGTAACACCGTCCAACGAGTCCAAAGTCACAATATCCTACGTGCACAAGTCCACCGGCCTACATCCGTTTTATTAATCTTGATTAGTGAGTTCTAAAACATTTAAAATACTTTAAAAACGTTGATTTTAGTCTTGATTAGCATGCAATTGGGTTGGGGGTCCTAGGGGTGCAAAGCGTTACCTCAACACGACGCGAAAGCTACACTGGCGTCGGGTAGCGACGCCAGGGGTTGGAATAAAAGAACGCGCTCCAAGTCCTGATTCCAATATAGATTCCTTGCTGGAAAGTTCAGAGCAGCAACCGGAGCAACGAATCCAGATTCCAAAGCTAGCACGTGCGACGACGGGCTACGACGTGTCGCAACGTCGTACGCGGCAAATCGTCGGAGAGAAAGCACCTAGGTGGGGCCCACAGTAGTCCTAGGGACCAATAGGGGACCCACAATACCTCTGGTGAACTTGGGGGGCCCACGGTTGCAAGCGGTGCGACGGGTGCGGAGGTTGCGATGTTTGGCTCTCGGTCAGACAGCCTCGGTGCGGGTGAACGGCTCGGTCGGTGCGGGGGAACGGGCCTGTGCAGTTACAGGTGAGGTGCGGGGCTTGGTTCTCTCGGTCGGTGCGGAGCAGACCGTCGGTCGGGTGCTGCGGAAATGCGGGGCGTTGCAACGTTGCAACGTTGCAAGCATTGCAACGTAGCGGGGCTTCGGTCGGTGCGGGCGGGGGCTTCGGTCGGGCACGGAGCAGAGCGGGGGCTTGGAGCGGGGCGCTGTGCGGGCGGAGTTGGGGCTTGCAGCGGTGCGGGAGCGGGCGCGGAGCGGGGAAATCTCTCGGTCTGACCGAGAGATTCTCTCGGTCGGAGCGGGGATGCGAGCGGGGCGATGCGGAGCGGGTGTGCGAGGCTTGGTGCGGGCGGGGCTTCGGTCGGAGCGGGGAAACGGGGGATGATTTCCTCGGTCGGAGCGGGCGTTGGCTGCAGCGGAGTTGCGACGATTCGTCGCAACGTGGTTTTTGGGTTTTGGAAGCGGCTAGGGTTATTTTCTTGCGAAAATAGGTCTTCCTAGAGGTTGTTTATATAGTGTAGATGGGTTGACTAGGTCTAGGGCTAATCCTAATGGGATTAGGAGTTTAAAAATATTTAAAATTCAAATCTCACCATCTCCAACTCACCCAAGGCTTGGGTGCGGCCCAAATGAGCTGGAATTCGGCTCAAAAATTATTTAAAACGTTTTAAACTCAAATAAATTTTATTTGGCCGAAATTAATTTAAAACCTAGCTTTTAAAAATATTTTAAACCTTGCTAAAAATATAAAAGTGGTCAAATGAACTCCAAAAATTATAAAATAAATATCGGGGTGATCGTGATGACGAAAGTAAGCTAACTAAGAAGACGGATCTCAATTTCGACGTCAGACGACGAAACTAAAAATAGAAACGTCTCCCGTCAAAAGTGAAAATCGCAACGTCTCATCGAATAAGATTAAATTGTGGGAAAACGACTCGAGAAGCGTCGTTCCAAATTAGTGCCACTATTTAATACTCTCAGAGACGTTCACAACGGCATATCACACAAAAGTGTTCACAAACAAATAAAGTCTAAAATAAACACGTGCACGGCCAAAAGCACGTGCACGAACAAAGTACAACGAAAACAGACCGTTACATCCTCCCCACCTTAGAAATGATTCCGTCCTCGGAATCAACATCAAGCACTGCTCGGGAAAAGGTGCGGGAAGCGCTCTCTCATCTCATCCTCACGCTCCCAGGTGGACTCACCAGGGGAACCGTGACGCCACTGCACTCGAACCAAGTCGACGGTCTTATTCCTCAGCTGCTTCTGTCGACGATCCAGAATCTCAACTGGCTGCTGATCATAAGACAGATCCGGACGAACCGTAATCTCCAAGAAATCCACAGCATGGGATGGATCACTAACGTATCGACGTAACTGGGATACGTGAAATACGTCGTGAACTCCCTCCAGCGATGGCGGCAACGCCAAGCGATAAGCTACAGCTCCAACTCTCTCCAGGACATCAAACGGCCCAATGTACCTCGGACTCAGCTTGCCTCTCTTCCCAAATTGAATAACTCCGCGGTTCGGAGAAATCTTCAGAAAGACATGATCTCCAGGCTGAAACTCCAAAGGTCTCCGTTTAGCATCAGCCCAATGCTTGAAATGGTCCTACGCAATCCTCAGCTTCTCCCGGATGTTCCTCACAACATCCACGGCCTCCACAATCATCTCCGGTCCTAACAGCTCCCGATCTCCAATGTCATCCCAGCTCAGTGGCGATCGACATTTCTTTCCATATAGCGCGGTGAAAGGCGCCATTCCAATACTCGCCTGGTAGCTGTTATTGTAGGCAAACTCAACGTGATGGAGATGATCCTCCCAAGATCCCTTGAAGTCCAACATGCATGCTCTCAGCATGTCCTCCAAAATCTGAATCGTCCTCTCGGACTGGCCATCCGTCTGCGGGTGGTACGCCGTGCTGAAACTCAGACTCGTACCCAAGCTCTTCTGCAGACTCTGCCAAAACTGAGATGTGAATCTCGTGTCTCTGTCCGACACGATACTCACAGGGACTCCGTGAAGTCGTACGATCTCCTGCACGATTCACGTTACATCACTATCTAAACTAGGAAAAGGAAATAAAAACGGAGAGTAAAAGAATTTACCTCCATATATCTCCTCGCTAGCATCTCAGTAGACTGTCCTACTCGGAAGGGAATAAAGTGCGCGGATTTGGTCAATCGGTCTACGATCACCCAAATCGCGTCATTCTGCTTCGGACTCCGAGGTAGTCCAGTCACGAAATCCATAGTGATGTGCTGCCACTTCCACTCCGGAATCGGAAGCGGTTGCAGCAACCCTGCCGTACGCTGATGCTCCGCCTTTACTTGTTGGCAAACCAAACACTTGGCTACACTCCGAGCCACACTCCTCTTCATACCATGCCACCAAAAGTTCAGGCGAAGATCCTTGTACATCTTGGTGCCACCAGGATGCACAGAATACGGCGAACTGTGTGCCTCCACCAATAATTCCTCTCTGATGTCTCCAGCTGGCACACACAACCTGGCTCCAAATCTCAACGAACCATCCTCGTGAATCAAAAAGTCAGTCCGCAGACCGGCTTCCACCTGCTCCCGAATCTTCACCAGCTTAGCATCTCCAGCCTGTCCAGCCTTGATCCTATCCACGATCGTCGACTGTATCTGCATACTCATCAACGAAGAAGTCTCTCCAGGAAGAATAATCTCGATACCAGTCTCGCAAAAATCCTGCTGCAATCTCCACTGCGAGGTCAACATCATCACCGCTGGAAGTCTGCTCAGCGCATCCGGAACCACATTCACCTTGCCAGGGTGATACTGCAAGTCAATCTCATAGTCTGCCATGAGCTCCAACCATCGACGCTGTCGCATGTTGAGCTCCTTCTGAGTAAAGATATACTTCAAGCTTTTGTGATCAGTGAAGATCTTCACCTTCTCACTCAGCAGGAAGTGCCTCCAAATCTTCAGCGCAAACACGACTGCAGCCAACTCCAAATCATGTGTCGGGTAATTCTTCTCATGAGCCTTAAGCTGACGAGAAGCATACGCAACCACATGCCCATGCTGATGCAACACACATCCAAGACCTTTGCCAGAAGCATCGCAAAAGATCTCGAATCCTCCACTCCGATCAGGCACAGCAAGTACAGGGGCAGTCGTCAATCTCTCCTTCAGAATATCAAAAGCCTTCTCACAATCATCAGACCAAACATATGGCACATCCTTCCACATCAGTCTGGTCATCGGCTCAGCAATCCGGGAAAAGTCCTTAATGAAACGTCGATAATAACCTGCAAGCCCAAGGAAACTCCGGATCTCAGACGCTGACTGCGGAACAGGCCACTCTCTGATAGCCATAATCTTCTCGGGATCCACTGAAATTCCATCACCTGACACCACATGCCCGAGAAAAGCAACTCTATCCAGCCAAAACTCGCACTTGGAATACTTAGCATACAAACGATGCTTCCTCAAAATCTCCAACACTGTCCTCAAGTGCGAGGCATGCTCTTCCTCCGACTTTGAATAGATCAGGATGTCGTCAATAAAGATAACGACAAACTTGTCTAGAAAGTCGTAGAAGATCAGATTCATCAGGTTCATAAAAACTGCGGGTGCGTTGGTCACACCGAAAGGCATAACCACGAACTCGTAGTGGCCATACTTCGTCCTGAACGCTGTCTTCGGGATGTCCTCCTTCTTCACCTTAAGCTGATGGTAACCACTCCTCAAATCCAACTTAGAGAACACCCTCGATCCTCCGAGCTGATCAAAGATGTCATCTATACGAGGCAAGGGATATTTATTCTTGATAGTCACAGCATTCAGCTCCCGGTAATCCACACACATGCGACGCGAACCATCCTTCTTCTTCACCAGCAACACCGGTGCTCCCCACGGAGACACACTAGGATTGATGTAACCCTTCTGTAGAAGCTTATCCAGCTGCCTACGCAACTCCTCCAACTCTGCTGGAGCCATCCGATACGGCGCCTTCGAAATAGGCTGCGCTCCCGGAACAAGATCGATCGAAAACTCGAGAGCTCGATCGGGTGGCAGTCCAGACATCTCCTCGGGGAAGACGTCATCAAATTCACGTACCACAGCTGGTCTATCCTGCTCCATCTGCATAGCAACAATCTCCACTGGTCTGGCCCAAAACCTGACAGGGCCAAGCAAACTGCTACCTCGACTGAACTCAAACACTGGATGTCCGGGGATCTCGAACACCACCTTCTTCCTCCGACAATCGATCGTAGCATAGAAGCTCGCAAGCCAATCCATCCCAAGCACTGCATCGTAGTTGATGATGTCGTGGACAATAAAATCAGCGTAAAGCTCATGTCCACAGACCACCAAAGGGCAAGAATTGCACCCAAGATGCACCGAGATCATGCCATTTCCTGTAACGATGTTCCAACTCTTGGGAAGAGGGGAAGTCGTCAAGGAATGCTTCTCCACGAAGCTCTGAGAAATAATGCACATCGATGCACCAGAGTCAAAGAGGACTCGTGCAGGAAATGTGCAAACCAAAATCACACCTAACAAACAATCTAACAATCAAACCCTATTCTAACAAACAATCATATGCAATCAAACAAACATAAGCTAACAATCAAAACTATCTAAGGAAGGAAACAACTAGATTGAGAGTTACCTGCGATAACCTCATCCACAGCCTCGCTCTCCACTGCCGTCATCAGATAAGCCTGCCTCCTCGGCTGCATAGCCTGCTGAAAAGCCTGCCTCTGTGGAGCGAGGGGTGCTCCATGACCTACAGGTACAGGTGCTCTCTGCTGCAACGGCTGTGCTGCAACTGGTTCCTTCCAAGGTAGCTTAGACTTCAGGCACTCCTTCATAGCATGAGTAGGATCTCCACAAATCAGGCACTGTCCCAACATCTTCCTACACTGTTCCTTAACATGCCCGGTCTTGCCACAGAAATAGCAAGTCTTCTGAGGAGGCACACCTGGCCTCTTGAACTGCACTGGCTGATTAGGCCATGGTCCCAGGCCTAACCACTCCTCTGACCTGCTCCATAGGCCTCTTCCCAGCTCCAGAAATCAGTCCTCTCTTCTGCTTCGCAATCAGCTCCTGTCTCCGAGCAGCTACCAGCAACTTCTGATATGACTCCATATCTGTCGTAGACATCAGACTCTGCAAGTCTAGGGAAAGACCCTGCAGAAACCTCTGAGCCTTCTCCTCAGCATCCTCTACCATCTTCGGCGCGAAGCGACTCAGCCTAGTAAACTCCTGGTGGTACTGGTCCACCGTCAGATTCCCCTGCTTCAGCTCAATGAAGCGCTGCAACATCTCCCTCCTAGCAGCCTTCGGAAAGTACTCCTCATCGAACCTAGACTTGAAAGTAGCCCAAGGTATAGGGCTCACCAACAACTCCTCCTCTGCATCCCACCAGTTGCGGGCATTATCCTTGAGCTGCTTCTTCACCAGATCAACCCATCCAGCCGGGTTGACCTTCGACATCTTCAGATTATCCTCGGTGTTTCTGATCCACTCCTCTGCAGCCAACGGTCCCTCAGATCCATCAAAGTAAGTCGGGCCCAGCTCCCGAAACTGCTTCGCTCCTGGCTCGAAGCGAGAAGCACCCTGGGTATTCTGGAGCATGCCCTGCTGCACTTGCATCATCTGGTGCATCATCCTCATGATCTCAGCATTGGTGGGCTCTCTATCCGGTACCTCAGCACGATTGGGCCCACTACCAGATCGGGTCTGTCGTCGTCCAGCCATCTAATGACATAGAAAACGAACAAACAAATTAGACTCAAAGCTTAATGACTTGGATGTTGCAATTTATTTAATGGACATTCCGTTATTATCGTTGTTCCGTTAGTTCGCAATTGCAAGATGGGACCTGCATGGGCCACCAACAAAACCTGTCACGCCCCGCTTCCCAAAAACGTGGAGGCGAAGCGTGAGAAGGTCCGCTCAGACTTGAAGCTACAAAGCTGCAAGTCCGATAAGCGTCAATCAAATTTAAACTGCAGGTCCTTGCAACGCGAAACGAAACAAAGATAATAATAAGGAAATGAGACAAAAGATAAATCTCAGAATATCCATAATAATAAATTTCAACATCGCAGAAAAGCCACCAGGCTAAAATAAAAGAGTCTAAAAGAGGCCCCAGCATGGCCAACAAAGGTACAAAGTACGAAAACAAAGTAATGGTGCTACGCACCGACAACTAACAGCAACCTAAGCAAAAGCAACTCAAACAGTCTCTAAGACTGGTCTCCGGTGTCCACCAACTCCTCGTCAAAAGTAGGCTCTGGCTCAACGTCAGCAAACACCTCGTCCTCAGCTACGGTCTCTGGCTCAGGGTCTAACATGTGACACCCAAAAGAGCAAGGGGCACATGTCAGCAAGTCTACAAGAGACTTGTGCAAGGAAACTGAAAGTAGGTAAAAGTAAAGCAACCTAGCAGTTCTAGCATGATGCAATGACATGGCAGTTAAAGTAATGAGTGCAACAAGTAAAGTAAAGTACGAGCATGGCATTTAAACATGGCATGGATGACAAGTTTTACATGAATCATTCACAAAGACAAGTACAAGTCATGTAAGCACCTCGTGCACAGAGATTACACCTTTTGGCTAGAGTGGCTACGCGGGCCAACTCCTAAGCTCAAGTGATCGCTTATCCCTACCCCTCCACGTGTATCGGGCATTGGCTTTTGACCAACACATGAGGCCCGCTTCTGGATCACGAGCCAGGAAGTGTTTTAACATGATGGCCTAGGGGTGCACCTAGCCGGTCAAGGAAGTACAAGTATTGTAGCGTGTGCTACGAATGCAACAATCAACTTGGATGACATGTAGAATGTAATGCATGGCAGTTAAAAGTGCGTACAGATAAGGAATTTAAACGTGACAGATATCAATGCATGCATAACATGGTATGGTGACGGATCTAGCTTCGTTGTCAAGCTAGACCCTAAAATTGCGTCTAGACAGCTATCATTTCACTGTCTAGTCTCTTTTACGCTAAAAACAAGGAAGTGGCCTAAAAACGTGGCCCTACACAAGAGTTGGCAAGTTTCACTTGCCTGCAAGTATCACGTCAGAGAAACACTGTCCAACGAGTCCAAAGTCACAATATCCTACGTGCACAAGTCCACCGGCCTACATCTGTTTTATTAATCTTGATTAGTGAGCTCTAAAACATTTAAAATACTTTAAAAACGTTGATTTTAGTATTGATTAGCATGCAATTGGGTTGGGGGTCCTAGGGGTGCAAAGCGTTACCTCAACACGACGCGAAAGCTACACTGGCGTCGGGTAGCGACGCCAAGGGTTGGAATAAAAGAACGCGCTCCAAGTCCTGATTCCAATATAGATTCCTCGCTGGAAAGTTCAGAGCAGCAACCGAAGCAACGAATCCAGATTCCAAAGCTAGCACGTGCGACGACGGGCTACGACGTGTCGCAACGTCGTACTTGACAAATCGTCGGAGAGAAAGCACCTAGGTGGGGCCCACAATAGTCCTAGGGACCAATAGGGGACCCACAAAACCTCTGGAGAACTTGGGGGGCCCACGGTGGCAAGTGGTGCGACGGGTGTGGGGTTGCGACGAATTGCTCTCGGTCAGACACCCTCGGTGCGGGAGAACGGCTCGGTCGGTGCAGGGGAACAGGCCTGTGCAGCTGCGGGTGCGGTGCGGGGCTTGGTTCTCTCGGTCGGTATGGAGCAAACCGTCGGTTGGTGCGGGGGAAAATGGGGTCGGGCGCTGTAGCGGGGCACTGCAACGTTGCAATGTTGCAATGTTACGGAGATTCGGCGTGAGCGGGCGGCTGCTTCGGTCGGGCACGGTGCGGAGCGGGTGAACGGAGCGGGCTTGGTGCGGGGGCTTGCAGCGGTGCGGGTGCTGGGCGGAGCGGGGAAAACTCTCGGTCTGACCGAGAGATTCTCTCGGTCGGACACGGGGATGCGAGCGGGGCGATGCGGAACGGCTGTGCAAGGCTTGGTGCGGGTGGGGCTTCGGTCGGAGCTGGGGTTTTGGGGTGATTTCCTCGGTCAGGCTCGTGCGGCAGCTGAACGGAGTTGCGACGGATCGTCGCAAGGGGGGTTTTGGGTTTTGGAAGCGGCTAGGGTTATTTTCTTGCGAAAATAGGTCTTCCTAGAGGTTGTTTATATAGTGTAGATGAGTTGACTAGGTCTAGGGCTAATCCTAATGGGATTAGGAGTTTAAAAATATTTAAAATTCAAATCTCAGCATCTCCAACTTACCCAAGGCTTGGGTGCGGCCCAAATGAGCTGGAATTTGGCTCAAAAATTATTTAAAACGTTTTAAACTCAAATAAATTTTATTTGGCCGAAATTATTATAAAACCTAGCTTTTAAAAATATTTTAAACCTTGCTAAAAATATAAAAGTGTTCAAATGAACTCCAAAAATTATAAAATAAATATCGAGGTGATCGTGATGACGAAAGAAAGCTAACTAAGAAGACGGATCTCAATTTTGACGTCGGACGACGAAACTAAAAATAGAAACGTCTCCCGTCAAAAGTGAGAATCACGTCTCATCGAATAAGATTAAATTGTGGAAAAACGACTCGAGAAATGTCGTTCCAAATTAGTGCCGCTATTTAATACTCTCAGAGACGTTCATAACGGCATATCACACAAAAGTGTTCACACACAAATAAAGTCTAGAATAAACACGTGCACGGCCAAAAGCACGTGCACGAACGAAGTACAACGAAAACAAACCGTTACAGCTGAGAAGCAGGATTGCTCTCAAAAGTGTGAGCAGCAACAGAATCGGAAGCGGTGACAGAGGGCGAGAAGGGCAGAGAGGTCGCTGACACAGAAGTGGGGGCAGACGTCACGACGCTCTCTGTGAAAACAGCGACAGCAGAGACGGAAGTGTCGCCGATTGGGAGGGTCGTGAAATCAATAGAAAATGACTCCCTAGGGGTCGAGAAATCTGGTGAGGATAGGGTCTTAGCTGTCAAAATAAAGGAAGGCTCGCCTCTCCCAAATGTAGCAGGGGAGGTGCTCTCAGAGCTCACGTAATAAATAGGAGCAAACGTCGATGGTACAGAAGTGGTGGTGGTGGTGGTGGAATCAGAAATGGTGCTCCTGACACTGACAGAAGTGTGGACAGAAGTGACAGGAGCAGTGGTCAAATCAGGTGCAGGCTGAGGGATCGGGATCTCTGGGGCTAGTGGGTCGAGGAGGGGCTCTAGCTGAGCGCCCTTGGGCTCAAGCACGTACGCAGCTGGGATGAGGAGGTCTATCTCTGGTCTCCACACCCCTCCTGTGGGTCCAATGTGGGTCCGAGCGGGGCTCGGAAGCACCATATAATCAGCAGCAAGCGGACCGTGCAGCCAAACCCAGTGGTGCTGACTATGAGTATGCAACATCCTCATGCGGGCCATAACGTCTATGGAAAGGAAAGTAGGGCCCGTGGGTCGAAGCAAACCAGCTGGAATCTCAACTCTGCACAAAGGAGATAGCAAGGTAATCAGACCACCGCAACAGGTCGTCATCCTGGCGGTGGCAGAAGAGACTATGTGGTCTAGATACCAGCTACATATATCGATCTAAACAGCTGGGACCAAGACGTCTGTGCGCCTTCAAAGGCTCTCGCTCTAGTCATCACGTAGAGCATATAAAGTGAAGGCGTGGACATCGTCCCAGGCTCATACCTCGTGAGAAAAGTGGTCGCCATGAGGCACTGAGCAATGCGGAGGCATGGGTGGACGAGAGAGGAGGCCTTGGCCTGGCTAGGGTCAAAAGTGAGTGGGAATCTCGTGATCAACATCCAGAATGCAAGTGTATCAAATGAGGGAGGGCCGATGTGCGTGGGAGCAAAAGCACCGTCGGGGTCCGGGACAGGGGGCAACTGGAAAAAGGCTCGGAGCATATCGATAGTGATCTCGCACTCACAATCCATCAGACGAAACGTGCAACCCCTGGGAGTCTACAGATAGAACTCAGGACCTCGGGTGTCGGTCGAACATAGGTGTCCGTCGACACCAACAGAAAGTCACGTCACCCCATATTGTCATATAACTGGAGTAGGCCCTCGAATACCCCTAGGTGCTTAAAATCTGCAATGTGTGCGAACCTAGAGAGGACAATAGATCGGTGGGAGATTCTTTCAAATCTGACGCGGTGTGCGTCATCCTTGAAAGTGATCCCCATCGTGTCAAAAGCCGGGGCGGGCTGTGCTGGTGGAGGTGGAATGGGTGCGGTAGGAGGCGGAAGTGTAGGTGGTGGTGGGCTAGGCGGCGGAGAGTCCGCTCTAGCGGAGTAAGAGCCAGGCTCGCTAGTCCTCCTTCGCTTGGAGGCCGACGTCCGCACACGGGACCTAGTGCGTGGAGGCATGGTAATGCTATGCGACATGCTAACTAATGCGAAGTGCTAATAAAAGGAACGAATATACCCGAGCACGACGTGACTCCAAGCAAGCAGTGATAGCAAAGAGACGCCTCCCCTAAGGATCTTCGAATCTGCCCTTGATCTCCCCCAAGCTATTCTGAAACGTAAAATTGTTTGATTAGCAATGAATATCAATAAATTTACGGGAAAATCAAGAGAAATAGGTTTGAAAATGTTTTAATTACGATTCGGGGCGGAGTAGGGCTTACGAAATGGAGTTTAGGAGAAAAAGGGGGAAATAGGGGTAAAGAAGGGACGGCCGACGGCAAGGGAGGCGGTGGCGATGGCGGTGGCGATCGGACGGTGGTATGACCGGTGGGTGGTCACGCCACTCGGGCGTTGGTGGGTGCGGCTCAGGCAAAGGAACAGAACGTTCGGGCGAGGGGGAGTTGCTCGGGCTGTGGATTTTACGATTTGGGGATTTTTTTGATTTGGGGCCGCGAGCTGGGTTATATAGGGTAAGTCACTCGGCTGAGCGACGGTGACCACTCGGCCGAGTGGCCGCAGTTTCGAAGATTTTTTAAAAATTTTAATATATGTTCCGACTCGGCCGAGTAGAACTATCACTCGGCCGAGTAGACAAACGTCACTCGGCCGAGTGGCTAGGTCACTCAGAGCTTTTCAAGGACAATATGCATGTAGTTGCATTAGGATTTCATGTCATTCATTTCATCATTTTTCATTCACCCCCCATATTTATCGTTGGTCCTCATATTCTTCCATTATGATCACATTGAGGACAATATGAAGTTTAAGCTTGGGGGAGTGCATTTCCATGCCATTTAGTTGCACTTTTACTCTATTTTTAAGGTTTTTAGAATTTTGCAAAAATTTTGCATCATCTTTTTGATTTTTCCATCTTATTTTCCTTTTATGTGTGTTCATGCATCATATTGTGTGCTCGTTTTTCTTTTCTTTCCTCTCTTTTACTTTTATTTCTTTATTTTCTTTTCTCTTCTTCCGCTAGATGAATTTTGTATGATGATATCTCTTATTGCTTTAGCAACCATCACGATGCTTATTATTCCATGTCATGCTACTTAGAGTATTCCATAGTCTTGCTATTCACATGTGATTGCAAATCTATTTCTCTTGATGATTCCTCTATATGTATGCATGACATTAATTGAAGCTAAATGTATGGATTAGTGTTTAGTATGCTTTTGTTGGAAGTGCACCAAGATTCATGCATCAATTGTATATCGGAAGCATCTGCCTTATTGTCTTATTCACCTTCTGTTGCATGCCTGATATGATTGTACTCTTCACTGCTTGACTTCACTATTTATTGAAATGATTGAGAATATCCATGCTTACATATAAATTTAGCTGATGTATTATCTTATTGAACCATTTGTGCACATCTTAGAGTGAACCGAGTGTTACATTATTTCTCTCTCCACAAATATCTTTTATGCTCTACGTGTCACTTGAGTTTACCTCCTAAAGCTACTTACATCGCATCTATTTCCAAAAAATCCCTACAAAAGAAAAGTTAGCTCCAAAAAAGTCCAAAAAGCTAAAAAGGAGCCAAAAAACCAAAAATACAAATCATGTAGCTCCTACAAAAATCCAAAAAGAAAAATGAGAAACAAAAAGTTCAAAAGGAAAAGAGAAAAAGATATTTCTTTATCGCATTATTGGAGCCACAAAATACTTGGGAAACCCAAGACAAAAATCTCATTTTCCACTATCATATTCCTTTAGATGCGATGCCTCAAGCTAAGCTTGGGGGGTGAATTCACTTGACCATATGAGTGAGTGCGACATTAGAGTGGAGAGGTGCACGAATGGGGAAGTTTGATAATGCTGAAACTTAGCAAAATACTTTAGTTATGGAGATTTCTTATGAATTGATACGAAAATGTGAATGCCATGACTCTTATTCTATTCTCTATTGCATGCTTGGTGTGTATCTTATATGCTTCATTTATAACTTTTGATTGAAAAGTGCATCGCCAACATTTGTATATTAAATTCTATGAAATGCGTGATGTGGATATGAATTGATTGTATGAATTTAGGGAATCCCTTTTGTTGTTCTTAAAAGCTTGCAAGTACCATGTTTAAGTAAGACATGAAATCTTTATAGCATGTGATTTGTATTTTCCGAGTTATCATGATGTGTAGCTTATGGCTTGAGATCTGAGAGAATAATCTAGTGACCCCTTCCACTTCGTATTCTGTTTCTTTCTTTTCATTTTCCTTATTTTTATCCACCGGATTCGCCTTTTTACTCATCTTCCTCGAGGATGAGTAAGAGGTAAGCTTGGGGGATTTTGATCGGTCTATATTTTACACCTTTTTTCTGCATGTTTGCATGCCATTTTGATCGCCCATATTGCGCTTTTCATGATTATTCGACGATATTACGTTACTTTTCACTATTTCTTGTTTTTGTATGATTTCAGGAAATATGGAGCGATCGGTAGCAAAAAATGAGCTTAAGGGACTTATACACGTACCGGAGCATCGCTCATGACCTTATTGAGGAGCTAACGACGCTGGATGATGAGCGGGAGAAGAAGAAGATCGATAGAATCGTCGAGGATGCACGGAGGAGAAGGAAGGATTCCAGAAACGGGCCACTCGACCGAGTCACGCTAGTCACTCGCCCGAGTGAAGCAGTGTTCTCTGCCGAATACGAATGATACGAAGGACATCTGCCTGCCTGAGTGCCACAATGCACTCGGCCGAGTGGTGAATTCCACTCGGCCGAGTAAAAAACTCCACTCAACCAAGTGAGTCAGAATTTCTGAAGGAAATCAAAGCGAACTCTCTGGAATTCTGGGGAGCACAGCAGAAGACCCACTCGACCGAGTGATGAATCCCACTCGGCCGAGTGACGCAGAGTGCCACAGTGCCCAAACCCCAACTTCAAAGTAGACTCTCTGGAATTTTGGGAGAACAGCAAAAGACCCTACTCGGCCGAGTAGAGAAGTCCACTCGACCGAGTGAAGAATCCCACTCGGCCAAGTGATGTGAATGACACGAGCGCCCAGATTTTCAGACAGCCTCTCACTCTTTTGAAATCTGTTATCATTCCAGCAGACAAAGTATTTTTCTCATATTTTTTATGGATAGTAGACTTCATGAAGGTTCCAACACTACCAAGAATGCGCCAATCAAAGGTCGGATGAAATCTGGAGAATTTCTGCAAGTTGATGCCGCAGTGCTAGAATTTCTACTCGGCCGAGTCATATTTCCACTCGGCCCGAGTGAGCGCAGACCCAGAACTTAAGCTGCAGCCAGGGCTGAATTTGGGCACAAATTTCAAATGTTTTCTAGGGTTATTTTCTAGGGTTTTGGGGGGCTATATAAGAGGTTTGTAGCCGTCATTAGAGGGAGTTCCATTATGTTTTCTTAGGGATTATTTTAGAGGTTAGGCCATGCCCTAGGCCCCCTCTTGGATCAAAAAACTTGTATTTGGATTGGATTTCTTCATCAAAGCTAAGTATCTTTTTCTTATTATTTGAGTCTTTAATTTGATATCTTTTTACATGCAAGCAATGTTTTCTATTGATTCCTTCATTGTTATTGCTATGCTTGAGTAGATTCGCTGTTCTAGGGCAGAGGGATGAACCCTATGGATCTAATTTCAGATTTGTGATGAATGAATTTCATATGTTTCTAGAATTGCTAAAGGGGTTAGGTTGTGATTGATTTATCACGGATAGCTAGGAATTTCCATCGATTTGGGTTTTGCAAGAGATTGGATTCCGATCGATGGGAAGGCCTAGATATTCGAATTAGGTTTATAATCGAAATCTACTAGACTTGGTTTGCAAGAGATTGGACTAAAGCTATCATTTTTATTATAAATCTATACCCATATTCGTTTGCAAGAGATTGGACGAATACGAACTATCACAAACTAGATCGTAACTCGAGTTTGCACGAGAGTGGGCTCGAGGGCGATTGGACGATGATGTCGATCTTCATGCTAGTGGCTTAGGTTAGGGTTTGCACTAGAGTGGGCCCTAATCTAGGTTGCTATAGACCTGCAATAGCGCGAGAGCGTGAGCTTGGTTCTGTATTCAGTTACAACTAATTCACCTCGACACAAGTCTAGTAATATTGAGATTCACGATTCACAGAAATGCATGACGATCCGTAGTGGGGATTCCCTAGTCCTAGACGCTTTAATTATTATATTAAATTTGAATCGATATTTATCCAACTTCTCTATCACCGACACCAACATCCATCATCATTGTCATTACATCACAACATAACCATCTCCACGAATAAACATTCGTAGTCGAACCAACCTAGGATAGATTGGAGCCAACACTACCTCGTGTTCGATACCGCTCACCACTACACCATGCGCTTACGGTAAAACTACAATTGTTTTCGGGGTGTATATCCGAGACCGATCAAGTTTTTGACTAGCCAGTATAGTTGGAACACCGCGCCTATTGGGCGATCAAGACTTTAAATTACGACTACAAGAGTGCGACGTTGTGACGACTTCTAGATATCATTGAGCTTGACGAGATTAGACGGGATGCTTAGAGAGCTCTAGAATTTACAAGGAAAGGAACAAAATTCTCCATGACGTCCGCATCATCGTTACAGATTTCAAGGTTGGAGACAATGTCCTATTATTCAACTCTAGACTTCGACTCTTTCCCAGAAATCTAAGGTCACGATGGTCGGGGCCTTTCACCATTCGGCACATACAACCTGGAGGGGCCTTTGAGATAGAGGGAAAAGACGGTGTCACGTTTAAGGTAAATGGACAAAGACTCAAGCATTATTTAGAGGGAGCCCTCCATTAGGGAAGTAAATAGCAAATACGTAATTAAGGGTTGGTCCCAAGATCTTTCGTACCTCCTCGACGAGGTGATTGACGACTCCATGCCATTTTCCATCGGGGCCAAGCATGATGACGACCTTGAAGAGGGCCAACTTACCAAAGAAGGCGAAATGTTGGGTGACCCGTCAGACCTTCTCATAGATGAAGAGAAGGACGACGCTGATGTCGTCAAGATTAGAGAGCTATGCAAGCTCTCTGCAACGAAGCACGTGAAGAAAGCTCCACCGGCCAACAAATCTTCGCCGTCGGCCAAGAAGAAGGATGTCAAAAGCTTAAGCTTGGGAGACTCACCCCTCACTATTACCCATGATGAAGGGGAGCCGAGGAACGCCGAAGAAAATCAATAACTGAACCCAAGCGGCCTTCCCGACAAGTTTGATGCACGCATCTCCCATGCGCCAAACATCAAGCTTTAATCGCGAAACTTAAGGGGACGAGCTTAAGACCCTAAACGAGCACTTGTCGGGAGGCAACCCGACGATTCTATCTCACTTTTTAATTGAATTTTCTTTTCATTTTTTGTTTCAGATCTTTATTAGTGTTTAGAGTCAAATGTCGAAGAAAAACCTGACAACGAGCAACATTTTTCATTTCAGGAGAAGGAGAATAAGAGACCATTTGAATGGAGGACGACCATGGCAATGGGAAGCATTCCAGGGATGCGCTCAGACGTCAAGAGAAGGAAGAAACTGACGGGGGGAAGAAAATCAGAAAGTGGAGCAAAAACAGAGAGTTGGAGCTGACAATAGCAGCCCACTCGGTCGATTGACATTTTCACTCGGCCGAGTGAAGACCCTACTCGGCCGAGTAGGGTACTAATCAGGAAAGTTTCGAAAACCCCCTCTCTGTCAATTACATGCCACTCGGCCGAGTGACTTGGTCACTCGGCCGAGTGAACCAGACACTTTCAGCACTTGAAAAATTCTAAAAACCCTAAAAATAGAATAAAAGTGCAACTAAATGGCATGGAAATGCACTGCCCTAAGCTTAAACTTCACATTGTCCTCAATGTGATCATAATGGAAGAATATGAGGAACAACGATAAATATGGGGGGGGTGAAGGAAAAATGATGAAATGAATGACATGAAATCCTAATGCAACTACTTGCATATACAATGATGCATGAGAGCGCCTTCCCCCAAGCTTATACCAAACAATCCTATTCAAATGACACGATCAAAAATGTCACGGCTTTGCCAAGCGAGATCGAGTCAAACGAATAAGAATGTGAGTATTCACTTGAAAGAGATGCTCGATGGGTGGTGAGCGAAAAGGGTGTGACACATTAAAATATGAAGAGGGCAATTAATATATGTAATGGGTTTGGGGTATAAAAAATTTTGTTGCCGTCATATGAGATGATATTTATTCAAGCAAATCTATATGGTCCTCTCGCTGTCGATAGGATTCGTGTTTATTTAAAGTATAAAATTTTACGCTATAGCTACACTACTGGATTGATATCACCTATAGCAAAAGGCGGATCCAATATCTTTGTCGGTGCAGGCAACTGCTCCAACTGCTCCTTTCATGGCTCTGCCAGACGTGTGTGTCCACGAACTCCATCAGACTCCAGCAATGCGGCTTCCAGCACCTCTCCAAGGACTCCACCTGTACCCTGCAAGAGATAAGCCGCATCAATTTGATGTGGATAATTCTTCCTCAAAATAAATGTTTTCCAAAGAGGGTCATCAACAAAAGTATTTAAAATTAAATATGATTGACAACACTTCCCTGGAAATAAATCTCTACTCTCGTGCACTACGTCGATCAACTCCTCGTTGTTCGCCTCAGGTTGTTCAGGTATCTTTGGCATATAAGCGTGGGTCTCATCAGGCAACTCCTCATCATCGTCAGACTTATCACATCCACCTCCTGATCATATTCAATAGCATACATGGGTGCTAACTCCTCGCTCTCTCCTCGTATACGTCCCATCGTACCTCTTGATCGTATGTACATGAATCCTGCAAAAGTTGCAATGAATCGTCAAAATCTGAATCATAGCAAACATCATACACGGGAGGGGGATTAAATATAAAGGGTGAGGGAATAAAGAGATCTCCCTGAAGGGGGGCCAAAGCTCTGTGGGATAGTCCTCGGCGTCAGTGGAAGGGTTGTCCTCCGAGGGATGCTCAGCCTCTGTAGAAAGTGGAGGTGGCTGCGGTAGCTCAAAAGGAGGAGGGTAATGCTCGGGATCCTCATGAATGGCTGTGTCCTCGTCCCAATGCACGGCCTCCTCGGTGACAAGCTCTGGCTACGCATGTAAGTTCTCCTCAAAAGCATGCTCTAGCTCATGTGGGTGGCAAGGGGGAGCGACGATGGCACAAGTTGACTCCACAGTACTAGGTGTTGTGGTCTCGTCGGGGGTGCCAATATCAAAGCACATAACACCTCCCCCAAGATGAACATGGACATCCTCCTTAGGCTCCTCAGGTATAGAAAGCAATGTTAATGTCATCTTCTCTTTTTATGCCTCCTTCATTTCTGTCTTGGAGCTCGAGGCACCTGATTGCATGGCTTGGCCTTCTCAATAGTAGGTGCATGTGGCTCTATAGGCTCATGTATCTCGACCGCGGTATAAAAGTGGGCCTTGTGCCCCTCAACTAGAGCGTAGACTCCATCATCAATTGTGCCTGTGGAAGAGATACACTAAGTAATAAATTTTCGAAAATCGAGCTCAAAAAGATCACCTGCCGTTATTGTCAATGGACCGGTTTCTCGAACTACGTCGACAATGTTTCTCAATAGGTCCATATATGTGTCCTCCTTCGACAGCTCAGATGTCTCTGTTTGTGGAGTGTTGATGGTGTAAAGGTGGATATGATCACCTTCAAGTGAAGCATACACTCCATCTATGATAGTACCTACACCAGAGACAGTAGCCATAACAAAATCGATGAATACTTGGTCGGATGGTTTACCTACCATAACGGTTATCGAACCGGTAGATCGAGCATCATCTATCATTTGCTCCAAGGTTGCTGCCAACTGCAGATCACTGAACTTTCCCACTTGCATCATCCTCATAAACTCACGTGATGGTCCCTTTAGTCCTCTAGCAAAGATACAGAATAGCTGAGAACCATCCCACACATAGTCTGCCTCCGTCTGGAACATTCCTAGCATCGTTTCAAATCTGGACAAGGCTTTCCTGAAGGACTCTCCATCAACCTGACAGATTGTAGCGAGATATATGTAGGATTGTATAGAACCCGCTCGCATCTTCTTTGGAAGCACCATCGCTGCAACAACTGTACCTGGTCAAGCAAAGTAAACAACATGGAAAAGACGTCAGTGGTACAAAGAGAGATGAAGATAATAATAATAGCAGGTGGTAGGGGAAAATCTCTCTCTCTCTCTCTGTTTTTTTTGTTTTCGTTTTTAACGTAATCTAATCAACCTAATTGTGACAAATTGGCACCCAACGGGAAACACCTCCCCGGCAACAGGGCCAAAAACTTGATCGGTCCCGGATATACACCCGGAAAACGATTGTATTTTTACCGCAAGCGCACGGTGTAGTGGCAAGCGGGTATCGAACACGAGGAGGTGGTGTTGGCTCCAATCTATCCTAGGTTGGTTAGACTACGAATGTTTATTGGTGGAGATGGTTATGGTGTGATGTAATGACAATGGTGATGGATGTCGGTGTCGGTGATAGAGAAGTTGGATAAATATCGATTCAAATTTAATATAATAAAAGCGTCTAGGGTTAGGGAATCCCCACAACGGATCGTCATGTATTTCTGTGAATCGTGAATCTCAATATTACTAGACTTGTGTCGAGGTAAACTAGTCGTAACTGAATAGAGAACCAAGCCCACGCTCTCGCGCTATTGCCGGTCTATAGCAACCTAGATTAGGGCCCACTCTCATGCAAACCCTAACCTAAGCCACTAGCATGAAGATCGACATCATCGTCTAATCGCCCCTCGAGCCCACTCTCGTGCAAATTCGAGTTACGATCCAGGTTGTGATAGTTTGTATTTGTCCAATCTCTTGCAAACGAATATGGGTATAGATTTATAATAAAAATGCTAGCTTTGGTCCAATCTCTTGCAAACCAAGTCTAGTGGATTTCGATTATAAACCTAATTTGAATATCTAGGCCTTCCCATCGATCGGAATCCAATCTCTTACAAAACCTAAATCGTGGGAAATTCCTAGCTATCAGTGATAAATCAATCACAACCTAACCCATCTAGCAATTTTAGCAACATATGAAATTCATTCATTACAAATCTGAAATTAGATCCATAGGGTTCATCCCTCTGCCCTAGAACAGCGAATCTACTCAAGCATAGCAATAACAATGAAGGAATCAATAGAAAACATTGCTTGCATGTAAAAAGATATCAAATCAAAGACGCGAAAGATACTTAGCTTTGATGAAGAAATCCAATCCAAAAACAAGCTTTTTGATCCAAGAGGGGGCCTAGGACATGGCCTAAACTCTGAAATAATACCTAAGAAAACAGAATGGAACTCCCTCTAATGACAGCTACAAACCTCTTATATAGCCCCCCAAAACCCGAGCAAATAACCTAGAAAACATTTGAAATTCGTGCCCAAAGTCAGCACTGGCCGCAACTTAAGTTCTGGGCCCGTGCTCACTCGGGCCGAGTGGGAATATGACTCGGCCGAGTAGATATTCCAGCACTGCAGCATCAACTTGCAGAAATTCTCCAGATTTCATCCGACCTCTGATTGGCGCGTTCTTGGCGGCGTTGGAACCGTCATGAAGTCTACTATCCATAAAAAATATGAGAAAAATACTTAATCCGCTGAAATGATAGCAGATTTCAAAAGAGTGAGAGGCTATCTGAAAATCTGGGCGCTCGTGTCATTCGCGTCACTCGGCCGAGTGAGATTCTTCACTCGATCGAGCGGACTTCTCTATTCGGCCGTTTAGGGTCTTCTGCTGTTCTCCCAAAATTCCAGAGAGTCTGCTTCGAAGTTGGGGTTTGGGCACTGTGGCACTCTGCGTCACTCGGCCGAGTGGGATTCATCACTCGGTCGAGTGGGTCTTCTGCTGTGCTCCCCAGAATTCTAGAGAGTTCGCTTTGATTTCTTTCAGAGATTCTGACTCACTCGGGCGAGTGGAGTTCTCTACTCGGCCGAGTGGAAGTCACCACTCGGCCGAGTGCATTATGGCACTCAGGCAGACAGATGTCCTTCGTATCAATCGTACTGGTCCGAGTACGCTGCTTCACTCGGACAGGAAGAATAATGGAGTAATGTACTAGCATTTGGCTTTGATTAGGATGGAGTAATGGGTCGGCAAGAAGAGTTGCCTTGTGATGATGTTGTGGATGGACTCTCGTAACCTGGATGCTAAGAACAATGAATGTCGTTAGCTAAGACAAACCAGAGCCTATGTGGGCGACTCCAAATGTTTCCTCTGATGCCTAAGTTAGTTTCGAAACTAGGCATGTTGCAGGATTGAAAGTTAGTAAAGGGGGATCAAACCTTCCATATTATGAGTCGTGTTCTTATATTGGGCTCGGCGTGGTACTGTTGATTGCAGATGAGAAGGATGTTTATTGTATCCAACTTTAATCTTTTAAAATGGGAATTTAATGCTAAAACTTTATTAATCAACTCAAGTTATGTCTTTTTTTAAAATGAAAAAAACAGCGGGAAAAGCAACACACTGCGTTCTTTCTTAGCAGCTTGTCCATGTGATCCCCATCGATCACATCGACCAAAACAAAACACTCCCACCAGTTACCACTACGAGATTTGGATTAGTTAATTAAGCTGACTTATACCCATTATACTCATTCATCATTTCATAATATTTTAAAGCACGTCTCTTTCTTATCTCAATACTTTAACCTTGATATCATAATAATAATCTGTTGTGTGCCTAATTAATTAATAACCACCATTTTAACTTTAACCTTGATCGAGGAACCTCTTGTATAAAAATATTAGAAAATCTCAGGGATTAGAGCCAAGAAAAAAGTGCCGACAGGGAGAACAAGTTTTTGTAAATGGACTATGATACGACCATTTTGAGATGGCCCAAGATCGAACGGACTAAGCCCACATTTTAAGCAGGCGGCCTTGAAGGAGATCGGGCCGAGCGTCGAGGCCCACCGGAAGAATTGGAATCGGGTCGGCCACGACCAAAGCAGACGCCCCATCAGCCCACGTCAGCGGGAGCTAACCGCTCCCCTCAAAGCGCGCCTCCTTAATCACCATTAAGCACCCCATTACATCCTCCTTCATGATCCATGAAGACGCCATCAAAGAGGCGGATCGTGAGGGCGGGAGACAGGGACGTTGAGGGGGAGCGAACGTGGGATGGCTGCTATAAAAAAGACTCGAGGGGCGACAGAGAAAGGGATCTCTCCCTGGATACCGAAATACGGAGGTATTCTATTCTCACGACCTTGTTTTCCACTCTACATTTCCTCTCCATAACTCAGTCCGAGGACTCGTGTATCGGCCTCCCTGTGAGCTGTACCGATCCCATCGAGTAACCTTCAGATCCGTTCTGACTTAGGCATCGGAGGGGACTTGGCCAGAACCAAGGTCCGGCCCCCCTGATGAGCTTCCTCGTCTGTTCAGGTCGAGCAGATCTAGCGGCGCCGAGGCTATCCCTCAGCCCCCATCTAACCGAAGCTGAGCGTCTTCGGCAACGAGCCCGCTCGCCCCCACCACAAGGAGGCCGTCACTTTGCCGAAGCTACCCTTCGGCAAGCCGACACGAGGATCCGTGCATCCCTCACCAAGCAAACGTGTTCCCAACCGATCCCGGAGGCCCCACGTGTCCCCTTGACCACGTTGACCTCCAGCCCTTTGGTCAACAATTCAACGGTGAGAAAACACCCGTAAACATCTAGTACCGTCTGTGGAAAACGAACAAACATCCACGTCGAATAACCACAACACTGAAATGGAACCAACTTGCAACGGTACGGGACGAATGCCCCCATCCACGAGGAAGGCGACTACGTCCCGCCCGATAACCAACACATCCACACCACTGGGGGCACCAGCGACTCGCGCTCGGTGACCAAGGGGCAGCTCTGCTTCTTTGCCCAGGAGACCTATTCCCACCTCCGGACATTGGCCGCAGAGATTCAACAGCTCGCAGGCGGCCCACGCCTCCCGAAAGAAGGGTCAGCTGCCATCCCCGATCAACGGGGCTCCACCGACATCTACGCTCGGCTGTAGTCACCGACCACGGCGGCAAGGGTGCCAATCCAGAACGACAGTTTACCATGCCAAAATTCGTCCCAGTGCGATCCCTCATGCCCACCTCACTCCAGGATGAGGCAGACGGAGGGCCTGAGCGGGCTAAAGACGAGTCAACCACAGCCTCGTCTCGGCGACCACGCTCGACACGCAGACGATCATCCGACCGTCGAATCGTAGAGGACCAGGCGAATAGGAGCGTGAGCCCCCGTCGGAGGAGATATAGGGGCCGGGGGAACAGCCGCGAGAGGAGCGCTCGGCAACCAACGCCTGCCCCCAGTTCGGATGGGCACCGAGTGAACTCCCCTTGAACCCCTAACAGCCCGCCTCGGCTACTCGGCCCTCATGCTGAGGCATGGGGAGGCCCTACAGGCTCCAGGGGCGACCGTTGCTAGCTAGCTAGGAGAATTACCGACGCCAGAGTACCATCCAGATTCAAGGTGCCGACTTTGGAAAAGTACGACGACACGGTGGACCCGGAAGACCAAGTAATGGACTACGAAGGGGTTATGGCATTCCAAGGAGCCGACCACGTCCTGCTCTACCGAGGTTTCTATTCCACTCTCCGGAAATCCGCCCGGAGCTGGTATCATAGCCTCCTTAACCGCTCCATCAACAACTTCGAAGACCTCTCCCAGAAATTATGCAATCAGTTTATGGCTGGCCGACAGATAAATCCGGACTCGGAGCTCCTGTTCAATGTGGTACAGAGCCCCGGTGAGCCCCGATGAATCCTTGAGAAGCTACATGCACCGATTTAACACCGAGAGACTGAATGTCGAGAGTTGTCCCGAGATGGTCGTGAAAACGGCCCTGAAGAAAGGGCTCCGACACAGGGGCCTGAAGAAGTCGCTGCACAATGAGCCCCCGAAGGACCTTGCTGAGGTAATAGCCTAGGCAGAGCGTTACATGCTGACGAAGGAGGCATTGGTAGCAGAGGAAGGGGGTCACCCTATGGGGGTCAGGCGGGGCTCCAAGCAAGACGAAAGCGAGCGTCGCGAGCCTGACGAACACCGATGGGAGAAGAAGGCCATGGGAAACCGGCGCAAGGAGAATGCATGACCCCCAGGCTGAACCTACTCCAGACGTCATCCTAACGCAAACTCAGAAAAAGGGTCGCTTTGGTAGGCCACCCTCGAAGATGAAGACATGCAGAAGGGATGAGGATAAATACTGCAAGTACCATAAAGACAACGACCATGACACCTGATGTGCCCTTATATTCCACATTATATATATGATTATACGTCAAAATGATTGCTCATTTACATATTTCACACGCTTTTACGCTATTATTTGGAATAATATGACTTTCGAAGCGTTTATGTCCATTTCAAGGATTTGGGCAATATTGGAGCAATTTGGAGTCAATAAGACGATCGACAACGTGAGAGCACCAATGAGACTCATGATGACATGCTCGAGGTGCCAAAGAAGAATACTGGAGCAAGGAAGGGGTAAGAGAGAAGGTTGCTCGATCGAACTATGATGTGGTGAAGGAATCGAGCGACCCGAAGTACTGGAAACAGGATAGCCGTGCATTATTTTCAAATCTTCTTTCACCTGGGATTTTTCCCTATTTTCTGATTTTTTTCCCAGATAATAGACTTCAAGATGCTTCCAACGCCACCAAGAACGCGTCAATCGGAGGTTGGATGAGCCCTGGGAAATTTTTGCAAGTTGATGATACAGTGCTGAAACTGTTTTCAGCAGCCTACTCGGTCGAGCAGTACACTACTCGGTCCGAGCAGTGCACTACTGGACCGAGTAGTGTGCAAAATGATGTTGAAATGCGTTTTTACCTCCTTTACGACCGAGCAGTTGACTGCTCGACCGAGCAGTGTGCTGAAATGTGTTTTTTTGACGTCTGAACATCAGGTTGCTCGACCGAGCAGCCTACTGCTCGGTCCGAGCAACCTCCTACTCGACCGAGCAGTATCTGATCGGGCCAGTTTGGTAGATCGACATATTTTGAGAAGGATTCCCTGTGCAATCCGACCGAGCAGTATATCTGCTCGGACCGAGCGACCGACCGAGCAACGAAGTGCTCGACCGAGTCACCCACTCGGTCGGCGATGCTGAGGCCATTTTTGGAAGTATTTTTGGAGCCGTCTGTTATGCGATTTGGGGGTGAAAGCTGGCGGCTGTGAGAGGTTGAGGGGAGGAGATTCATTCTGAGTTTTATATACGTTTTTGTGGAGCGAAAATTGGGGAGATTATTGTTAGAGATTTTAGATTAAACTTTTGAAGACTTTTGGATCGAGATTGTTGGGATATTATTTTGGTTCTCTATTACGATAGTGTATTGGAATTTTTGGCTTTCCTTCGGATCTTTTAAGTGCTATTTCTCTTCATCTCTCGTTGTAAGTTTTGGATCTTCATTCTATTGATAAGCTACGATGTTTGCTATTCTAAAAATGGTGTTTTTATTCGTGAATATTGCTATAAACGAGAAGTCCTTTCTAGGGTTGATGGGTTAGCCCTAAGATCCTAGGGGAAAGACGTAGATCTGTATCCCTACGTTGAATTAGGGATTTAGGGGAGTATTTCGGTTGATCCTACCGAATCCCTAGGATAACTCGTACTGAGATCATGCCCACAGTCTGTGGAATTGATGTGCTTAAGAGGTATCATTAGGATTCGAATAGGGAAATCGGTGGATCCAACCACGGCTCGTGACCATGCCCGGCTCGTGCCTTGAGGGGATCCCCGACGAACTATATTGATACGTTGACAGCTACTGCCATTGCGTCAACAAGAGCCACCGAAATACCTCGCAATTCTAACCCACGAGAGTGGTACGAATTGGAAGATTTATCCCCTAGCCCTAATGCAACGTAAGGATCCTATTCCAACGTCGACCCCCAACGATCTTAGTGGTGATCCCTAACGTCCTAGTCCCTTTTATTAGTAAAACAACAACAACACCCAACCAACAACTCCAACCTGATAGCTATCTCACTTCGAGATCTAGAAATAAACCGAGACTCCATACACACTATCACCGTCCCTGTGGGATTCGATATCATTTATACTATAACTCGATACCGTCCGCTTGCAGATTGAGCCCAGAATTGAAGCCTAAGGGCCATACCACGACTGGCGAGCGTGACACCGCCAGGTGGAACCTAGGTGTAGGTTTTGGGTGCGTCAAGTTTTTGGTGTCGTTGCCGGGGACGACAATAATGCTTATCTCAATTTATCTTTATTTTGTGAAGTTTGCTAGCATTCTGATCATTTCTCACCTTTCCTTCATTTTTATTCTTTTTATTTATTTTGGTGCTACCGACGGTATTTATTTAAGTTTTGTTGGTGCATGAACACCCGCTACAAGGGATCTACCAGAGAATTATTATTCGATCCCGAGATCGAGAAGACATCCAGGGCTTTGAGAGCATCTAGTAGAAGTTCATCTCCCTCCGCTCAGATGGCGAAAAACAATCCTCCTCCTTCTCCTCGCACCGGGTCCATCAGGGACCATATGAAACCAACGTTCGGGAATAACTCCTCCATCCTCAGACCACAACTGGCGGCATCGAGCATCGAGCTAAAGACGGGTTTGATTAATCTGATGCAGCAGGATCCCTTCCACGGGCATCCGCATGAAAATCCCAACCAGCACATTGACACCTTCCTGGCGAAGTGTGATACGTTCATGGCAAAGGACGTTAGTGATGATGCTGTGAAGCTGCGGCTTTTTCCGTTCACTTTAAGGGATAAAGCCTCATATTGGCTCCGGGCCCACCCTCCCAACCATTTCACCACCTGGGAGAAGCTTGCACTTGCATTTGTGGATAAGTTTTATCCACTATCGAAGACAGTTCGGATCCATGGAGAGATTTCTAACTTCAAGCAGCTCCCACAGGAGTACTTTATGAGGCATGGGAGAGGTTCAAGGACTTCCAACATCAGTGTCCTCACCACGGGATTCAGTCATAGGATTTGGTGCAGATCTTTTACAACCGGCTCCAGCCTAGCACCAAAATGATCATCGATGCTGCTTTGCGCAAGACGCCCTACTTGATAAGTCTCCTGAGGAAGCTATAGACTTGTTGGAGCATATGGCGGCCAACACTCAACAATGGAATGATGAACGGACTGTTGTGACCCAAACTCCCGAGGTCAAGGTCGCTAGCCACTTGTATTCTCACATCGAGACCTTGTGCAAACAAGTGGCCCGCATTGAGCAGTGTCTAGACTCCAGCCCTGCTTCACCCAGTACATCGTATCATCCTGCAGAAGATTATGCCGATCAGGGCTATATCCCTAGTGAGGCCCACAATGATGGTGCTGAGACATCTGAGACTGTATAATACATCCAAGGAGAGGGACAGAATCAATGGCAGCATCCTGCTGCTAGGAATCACCCAGGGTTTTCTTATGGAAACCCAAGTGGACGGCTGTAACCTCTACAATTTCAGAGACCCCCACCCCTCCTCAGCAGCAGTAGAACCAGCAGCATGATGGATTTATGCCAGCTGGGCCTTACCGACGGCCAGGTTATCAGTTCAACCGGCCGCCTTAGTAGAATTATGCGCCAAAGCCACCCAAGTCCAATCTTGAAGCCACATTGGAGGCTTTCATGAGCGGTCAGATCCGCTTTAATCAGGACACCTCGAACCAGTTCAAGAGTATAAATTCTTCACTTGATGAACTGAGGGGTCAAATGTCACAGCTCTTGATGAATCAGGGGAGATTGCCCTCACAGCCGGAGACAAACCCGATAGCCCAAGATAATGTCCTGGTTTCAGTTACCACACGTGGAGGACGGGTGAGTGACCCCGTCATGGTCCCGGTGTTAAACAAGGAGAAAGTCACTGCTGAAGAAGCCATCGATAACAGCGACAGAGAAAAGGCCATTGAAGACCCTATAATTATTGAGGAGAATGCGGATGCACCACCCGCCACGCCTACTACAGCACCTCCTCCTGTTGATGCTATAAGGAGTAAAGCTTCCCGACCCCCCTCCATACCCATAGAGGTTAGCCCTAGCCAAAATGGAAAAGAAATACTCCAAGTTCATGGAGTTATTAAAGGGAATTCAGCTGAACATCACATTCATGGATGCCATCAAAGAGATCCCGATCTACGCCAAATTTTTGAAGGATCTCATCACGGGAAAGAGAAAACCTGAAGAAATCAAGCTATTGGAGAATTCCACCTTCGTTATCAAAAATCATCTCCCCCAGAAGCTGCCGGATCCGAGGAGCTTTACCGTGCCGTGCTCCATTGGAGGGATGCCTATCAGTAGAGTATTGATTGACCTGGGGGCTAGCATCAGTTTGATGCTCCTCTCCATTTTCAAGAGACTTCAGACTGGAAGTGAGCTAGAACCGATAAGCATGTCCATTCAGCTTGCAGATCATTCCATCATCTACCCGGTGGGTATAGCAAGAGACATCCTTCATCAGATACCCCCAGGGTTATGCGTCACCGTCGACTTCGTGATCATGGATATGCTAGAGGGAGGGAGCTCCCAACTTATACATGGCCGCCCCTTCATGGAGACGGCCGGTGTTCTCATCGATGTCCGAGAAGGGACCCTCTCTCTCAATGTTGGAAATATCGAAGTCGAGTTCCGGCTACAGAAGCCGATGAGAGAGCGAGCTCATATAGAAGGGGCCAGCTATCTGGAGCTTCTTGAGAATGAATCCATTAAGGACTTCACTTTCTATGGGGTCATGAAGGACCCAATGAAGACAAGCATCGACTATGACGGCGACCCAACCTACAACAAAGCGGTCGCCGCGTACATCCGAGTATTGGATGAAGAACTTCTAAATCGTTCACCGAGTCATCAAGAACCGGAAACTATATGCTACTCCGAGGAGAAGCTTGAAGTAGGTGAAAACCAAATACCATAGGATTGCACCACTGCGAAGAATGACGCGCGACCACCGCACGCACCAAACGATAACCGACATATTTGAGGGAGTCGAGCTCACGACTAAAAACGAGCGCTTATTGGGAGGCAATCCAATTTCTTAGATTTCGGATTTTCTTTTTCAGTTTCTTATTTTTTTATTTTTATTTCATGTTTTCTAGATAAAACTACAAAAATCACAAAAATTTGATGAGTTCGTCTTTTATATAGGATGGTCAAGTGGGGGTATGCATATCGACATTATAAACGGAAGGAAGCCGGAGGAGAGCATCAGATTCGAAGACTTGGAGAGAAGACCTAGGAAAAGGAAAAATAAGGAAACAGGGAGCACAGGTGACTTGACCGAGCAGCTTCACTACTCGGTCGAGCAATGCAGACACGGAAATATGAATGAGAGATTGCTATTTCTGCATGGTCCGAGCAGTCTCCTGCTCGGTCTGAGTAGAAATAGACTCGGTCCGAGCAACTTATTACTTGGTCGAGTACTATAGGCTTTTAAATGTGAAGAGAAAACATCACTCTGCTAACATGACTCGATTATTATTGGCTCGGCCCGAGTAGAAATCGACGCAGACCGAGCAGCATGCTGCTCGGTCGAGCAGACGAGTATATTACATCTAAATTTATTGAATTTCAGCTGTTTGGCTCGGTCGAGCAGCCTAGTTGCTCGGACCGAGTCGGGTTGGGTTTTTAACCCAAACCTGCTTCGATTTTAACTCCATCGATAAAAATTTCTTAACCTGCTCTAAAATTTTTTTACACTCACAATTTCCCCCCCCGAGCTTCCTCACTCCCCACTCGTTCAACCCCCCCGTCGCCGTCTTCCTCCTCACACACCGCCGCCAGCTCCGTCGATCACACTGCCACCTCTGGTCAGCCGCGCGCGCGCGCGCGCGCGCGCTCTCTCTCTCTCTCTCTCTCTCTCTCTCTCTCTCTCGCCTCCCCTCTATTTCTCTGACCCTCCCCCTCTCTTTCCCCCCTCCGTCCCCTTCTCTAATCGACAGTGCCATCGACGGCACCGTCGCCACCGCCGGTGCCACCCATCAAACCAACCCCACCCTCCCTTCGACCATTCCCCCCCGCCTACCCCGCCCCCCCATGCATCTCCCGTCCAAAGCCCCCCAACTCTGATCGCTTGTGCCCTAGGGCACGGACCGAGCACAATAGTGCTCGGTCAAACCCCCTCACCGAGTAGCACGACTTGTTGAGTATTGGACTTCTCCCTACTTGGTGTTAATGATGAGCAAACATAAATACTTGTGACTAATCTCCTATTTTGCAGTTAATCCATTGCCTAAGTTTATTATGAAGATCAATAAGCAATAGGTGACTCACAAACGTCATTGAAGGCAAATGACATGAATTGGATGATCGTAGATTGATGATTGAAGCTCCGTAAAGACTTCAAGCTCATACGGTGGAAAGAAGAGATTATTCGTCAATGTAATTTTTCTTTTATCTCTTCTAGTATGTAGCTTAGAAGTAGAACTTTGATGGAGCACTCACACACATCTACATTCTGTCATAGGACTTCATTAGATCAATTGTCCTTTTGATCCCAATTCAATTCTCTTTTGTTTATGCTAGGATTGTTTATAACAGCCAACTGTTGAACAGTTTACAGTCTCCTGTCTCAAAAACAGTCGACTGTGTTTTGTTCTACAGTTGCCTGTTATGCACCGACTATTACAATATGTTTTGGGCCTTCTCTGATTACTTTGCACAGGCTACTATTGAACGATTCACAGGCGCCTGTCCTAGTGACAATCGACCGTGAATTGTAAATCAGCCGCCTGTCTATCCTTGCCCAAACTCTGTTTGATCTGACTTTTACGGCCAGTCGACTAATGCTGTATATACAGTCGACTGTCTATTGGATCAGTCGACAGTCTATGCTGCAACAGTCGCCTGTCTGTAAGTCATTTCTTTGACTCAGCTCTCTGAAAATTTCTCTTGCTTTTGACAGTCATCTGTTTAAGGTTTTACAGTCGCATGTTCTGAATAACAGTCAACTGTATTACTTGAATCAGTCGTCTGTCCTGTATCTTGTGAGATTTCCAGTATTTGTCTAACTTACTCATCTCTCGGCCAGTCGCATGTCGAAGAAATTACAGTCGCCTGTTGGTTTAATAGA
This sequence comes from Scilla litardierei, assembly GCA_030789695.1. Classification (NCBI taxonomy): domain Eukaryota; kingdom Viridiplantae; phylum Streptophyta; class Magnoliopsida; order Asparagales; family Asparagaceae; genus Scilla; species Scilla litardierei. The sequence continues at coordinate 261,972 of JAULAV010000089.1, forward strand.
CGACTGTCTTTGCTTCATCAGTCGACTATCCACGTGGTAAGTGACGTGCGTTTATATTTCATATATTTGCGCATATTTTCTTCCGTGTTTCTCCGTATTTTCCGCCGTCTTTTATTCGTTTTCTCGTGTTTTCTTGTTTTTTCTTGTTTTCTTTCACTTTTCCATGTTTTTTGTATATTTGCAGGAATTTACAGCATTTTGGACATAAAAACGACGATATCATGAGTCCCCAGAGCAATGGGAGGTGTCACACGTGATCCAGGGGGTCAAAGCAATGAAGATTGATATTCCTCAGCCCTCAACCGATCGGGTGGACCAGTCACCCGATCGGTTGGTGCACGCGTATCCTACCCAGGTGGCAGCTGAAGAAGAATAACAGCTCACCCGATCGGTTCAGCGATCGGGTGAATCGACAGAGCTCTCTGTCATTTGGGCTGAATTCCAATCGATCGGGTGACTTATCACCCGATCGGTTCACCTGTAACGAAATTTTCTAAGAGATGACCCGGACAGCTCAACCGACTGGTTCGTGGACCGTTTGAATCCGACAGAGCTCTCGGCCAAATGGAGCATAATTCCAACCGATCGGGTGACTTATCACCCGATCGGTTCACCTGTAGCTGTAATTCCTCATTTGGCGAAACGACTGAGCCACCCGCTCGCCTCAGCGCCCGGTTGAAGATTTTCGAAGCTCTCACCCTATCGGTTGACTCATCAACCGATTGGGTGGCAGATTTTCTGCGGGTTTGGACCCGAACCATTAGGGTTTCGAAATGGGGCTATAAATACTCGAAGTTGGCCGACTGAAAGAGAGTTCTTCTTCAGTTTTAGGGCTTTTGCACCTTTCTCTTGTGAGCTTTAGGTTAGTTTAGATTAGGTCTTTTGGTTAATAAATCTTGTATTGGATTGAAGATTCAAACTCAAGATAAGTATTTCTTTCTCTTGTTTTCCCATTTCATTGTTTTGTGTTGTATTTTCTTTGCTTGATGGTGAATGTTTGTTTGTCATTATTATTGCTTTCTATCATGTTATTCACCATCGAGTAGTGTTTGATGAACCCTAATACGGGTTAGGGTAGGATTGATGCTTGGAAATTTACATTTGGCTTGGTTGCATGGCATGTGTTCGATGAAATGTGTCAATGTGGATTTCTAGCAATCTGAGTCCAATTCGTACGGCAACACACTAGATGTGTTGGGGATTGGGGTCCGGGTGCTTGTCCAGTCAAGACCCGCTTCGATGTATTGCTAGAAATCACATTCGACCTATTTGGCCATTAGGGTTACGCAGGGGCGTTTCATTGTCATTGGCGGGAGAAAGACCGCCTCTGACCGTCGGGCCAAGGGGGAATAAACTTGGCGGTTGACTCCCTAGCCATAGCTCACGCCCCGAGCGTTGAGATCAAGTCCTCGCGCGCGGGAGCGGCTTGGACGAAGTGTTGGGAGATATCATTGTGGCCTTAATGCTCTCGGTTGCGGAAGGTGTTAATGGACATGGGAATACCCACCGTCCAGAACCGGGTAGTCCTAGCGTGCTTGGCACCGAACGGAATATCGGGCCATGGACGCTAGGTACCACCTTTTGGGCAATGTCTCACCCTGGGTCAAGTCAAATGTCAAGTGTCATGAATGCTCTAGGCCGTGTTAGCGGGGATTCATTTCGTGTCTTTTTCATTTCTTTCTTTTATTTCTACACTTCCACCCACATTATCCGCCTAGCTAGCACACAGCCTAGGCGAGGCTAGTAGCCACTCAAGCCATCCACCTCCCTGAGTTCGATAAACCTGCACCCTACACTAACCGTGCACTTGCAGTAAAACGACACTGCGCCCATACCGTAAATGGGGATTGGGGTCCGGGTGCTTGTCCAGTCAAGACCGCTTCGATGTATTGCTAGAAATCACATTCGACCTATTTGGCCATTAGGGTTACGCGGGGGCGTTTCATTGTCATTGGCGGGAGAAAGACCGCCTCTGACCGTCAGGCCAAGGGGGAATAAACTTGGCGGTTGACTCCCTAGCCATAGCTCACGCCCCGAGCGTTGACATCGAGTCCTCGCGCGCGGGAGCGGCTTGGACGAAGTGTTGGGAGATATCATTGTGGCCTTAATGCTCCCGGTTGCGGAAGGTGTTAATGGACATGGGAATGCCCACCGTCCGGAACCGGGTAGGCCTAGCGTGCTTGGCACCGACCGGAATATCAGGCCATGGACGCTAGGTACCACCTTTTGGGGCAATGTCTCATCCTGGGTCAAGTCAAATGTCAAGTGTCATGAATGCTCTAGCCTGTGTTAGCGGGGATTCATTTCGTGTCTTTTTCATTTCTTTCTTTTATTTCTACACTTCCACCCACATTATCCGCGTAGCTAGCACACAACCTAGGCGAGGCTAGTAGCCACTCAAGCCATCCACCTCCCTGAGTTCGATAAACCCGCACCCTACACTAACCGTGCACTTGCGGTAAAACGACACCGCGCCCATACCGTAAACGGGGTGCCGGTCAAGTTTTTGGCGCCGTTGCCGGGGAGGCGTTCAGTTTGATATTAGCTTAGCTTGGGTTCGTTAGACTACGCAAAAACAAAAAATAATAATAATAAATAAATACAATAAACAGATCCTTTCCTTACCACCATTATAAATTTGTGCTATTCTTTGTACAACTGACGCGCTTGTCGTAGCCAAAATTTTTGCTTTCAGGTGAATTATGTGGATGCCCGACGGATCGTACATCAGAAATTTTGATGCTTATATGCCATACGGTGCTCAGATGGGGGGATATGAGAATTATCCGCAGGTCGTGGCGGTTTGCGAAGCTTGTGGGATGCAGGGACACACGACCATCCATTGTCAATTCATTGCCCAACCCTACACCCCACACTCATATACCCACGACCTACATCAAGAATCCTCCCATCCTTACCCCCAAAAGTTCACACCCCATCCTCCACCAAAATCGAGCCTTGAATTATTCTTGGAAAACTCCATTGCAACTCAGATGCGCTGGATATCACCTCCACTTCCATCACTACTTCCCCCACCGATGTCTGACCTTGAATTGTTATTAGAAGACAATATTTTAAACCAAGGCCAGAAGACTCCACCACTTCCACTTCCACCACATGCGCCTGATCTTGAGTTGTTAGTGGTGAATTCCTTTGTAAATCAAGGCCCGACAACACCATCACCCTCATCTCCACCTCGGAAATCTATCCTTGAGTTATTGATGGAGGATTCCATGATAACGCAGAGCCATGTGGATTCACCAATTCCATTTTCGCCGATCACTTCTACTTTTGGGGGTGAAGCAGTCGTGTCTCATACATCATCGACGACTTGCACTGCGGAAGGTAACTCTTATGGTTTACAATTTGAAAATTTTAATATGAGTCCCCTTCCCCATGCAGGTACAATTTTTGAGACATACGGCATTGAGGAGCCCATGGAGGATGTCCATATCGACGAGGAGGGAGAGCATGGAGCCGTGAACATCATGACTCATTCTGTTGAGCCTCATGCTCCCTTGCCTCTACCACAACATCCATCGCTCACCCTCACTCCACCAGAGGCATCGCATCCACCAGAGCTTACTGCTCCCACTCAGGGAGATCTTTTAGACCCTATTTCTGAATCTCGTATTACATTCCCCATATTTTTAGATTCAGATACTACTGACATGGCATACCCTCCAAAGGATCCAAATTCACACTATACTGAAACATGTCAGGACATGTCAGCACCTGAGGGGCTCGTCGCTAAATGCGGGCAGGAGATCATGGCGTCACCATCAGGGCATAGCACCACATTCTCAGGGAGTCATCGTCAATCTTTTCCACGCTTTACATTGCACTTTGACGATACTCTTTGGGATACATTTATTGCGGGGAAGGATTTTTCACCACGGACTGATGCTCCTTTTCTTTCGAATGATATAGGTGGACATCATCGAGAGAAGCTTTTGGGAGCATTGCTAGAGTTTGTTGGTGTTCGTGGCACCAAAATTCTGGCGGAGCCACAGAAGGAGCAGTTAGAGCAGCTACCTGCCCCACTCCAAATCTTGGATCCGCATATGCTCAGGTGTATCTAAATCCAGTAGTGTAAAAATTTACCGCTTTCTAGTTTAGATTTGTATAATCTCGTCTCCTCTCATTAGCGAGGGGAGCGTATCTAGGATTTGCTTTTGCATCATAATAACCCATCATGTCGTGCCATTCTATCATTTCACCCCACAGCCTCTTTCGAGGAGAATGAGCACACCGTCTCTCCTGCATTCTGATTTCTTTCTTTTCCGATTTTCCCCCTAGCATATTTCTGCATCACATTGATCATATCATTTTGTTGGCATTATCATGTTCAGCTTGGGGGAAATCGACTTTTGTGTGCATGTTTTTGCGTGTCGTTGTTGTGTGTATGTGTCTATGTGTTCTTTTGTCGTGTTTTATATCTTTTATTTGAGTGTTTCTTTTTCTTTTTTTAGTTTCGTTCGTGTATTTTTCGGGTTTTTCAATTTTTGTGTCGGTGCGTAACTCCCCTACATTTTCATTGCCCTCCCGTATTCACTACTATTGCATTGTGGACAATGCAAGTTTCAGCTTGGGGGAGTCGCACTTCGTGCGTCTTTTGTCTCTTTTTCTTCGCTATCTGAGTCGTTTTTCTCCGTCTTTTTCTTTTTCTTTTTCTTTTCTTCTTTTGTTCTCTCTCTCCTAGAGATGACCCCATATGATGAATTGCCACAAAATCACACACACACACCTAGCACGGCTTCGATAATCACATTCACTAACCTCAGGAAGCCGAGTCCTCTTGCATTTCATGCATCGTGGGTCCACTTAGCTTTTTGTGAGTCGTGCGTCGTGCCTAGCTGTTTGGAGTGCTTCTACTTTGTGATTTTGATCTATATACCTACCCTTGGTTGACCCCTAGATTATCATGCTTCGATATTGAATATGCGGTATTTGCTTCTAATGTCTGATTCTATTTGCATGCTATATATATCGTATACTTCATTTTGCATGTGTCGGGATTCCACAATTAAGGACTAGGGCCCATGCTCTAATTAGCGAGAATAGTTTCCTTTGCCCAAGTGTTTAGATTCCGATTTCTTTTTTTTGTTTTACTTGGTGCAAATCTCCTCGTTGTGTACCGTTCTCCCACTTGGGAGAGTACACATGTGTATGTCCAAAAACCCAAAAATCCAAAAAAAAAGAGAAAAGAAAAGAAAAACCCAAAAATAAAAGAAAAGAAAAATTTTGTATAGCCCAAAATCCAAAAAAAATACAAATACCCAAAACCCAAAAAAATTCCCGTGTGAATATTTTTTCCTACTTGCCGAGAATAAAGGGAAGGCGAGAATTTGCACCGAGTGTTCTACTCCACATCATCTCAACCCCCATCGTTTTCGAAAACACTTGGCGTGGGAACTTTTTAGCTAGCATCTAGGCTATAGTGGTGTGATTTCCTTGACCCTAGTTGTGGAGTCCCCGATGCATGATACGCTTCTATTCTTATACTCTTCTCATGCATGCTTGAGCTAATATTCACCGCAATTTCAAATTCGAATCGGTATTTGGGTCGTTTCCTGGATTTGTGTATATCGAGCTTTAATGCACAATGTAGATAGTGACACCGTCTGCTAACACACGACCACACTCACTCGCGCTTCACCGCGTGGGCCCACGGCATTTGTCTGGACTCGTATTCCTTAGTTTAGTGATGTGATTTGGTGTTTGCTTGCTTGGTGTGTCGTTTTTGACTTTGTTGGCCCTGACGGGCGATCTAGGATATAGAGTTTTCTTTTTCTCTCTTTCTCAATATTTTCTCCCTCCGAGCTCCTACTCTCACTCGTCTTCCTCGAGGACGAGGAAGAGTTCAGCTTGGGGGATTTTGACGTGCGTTTATATTTCATATATTTGCGCACGTTTTCTTCCGTGTTTCTTCGTATTTTCTGCCGTCTTTTATTCGTTTTCTCGTGTTTTCTTGTATTTTCTTGTTTTCTTTCACTTTTCCATGTTTTTTTGTATATTTGCAGGAATTTACAGCATTTTGGACATAAAAACGACGATATCATGAGTCCCCGGAGCAATGGGAGGAGTCACACGTGATCCAGGGGGTCAAAGTGATGAAGATTGATATTCCTCAGCCCTCAACCGATCGGGTGGACCAGTCACCCGATCGGTTGGTGCACGCGTGTCCTACCCGGGTGGCAGCTGAAGAAGAATAGCAGCTCACCCGATCAGTTCAGCAATCGGGTGAATCGACGGAGCTCTCTGTCATTTGGGTTGAATTCTAATCGATCAGGTGACTTATCACCCGATCGGTTCACCTGTAACGGAACTTTCTAAGAGACGACCCGGACAGCTCAACCGACTGGTTCGTGGACCGTTTGAATCCGACAGAGCTCTCGACCAAATGGAGCGTAATTCCAACCGATCGGGTGACTTATCACCCGATCGGTTCACTTGTAGCTGTAATTCCTCATTTGGCGAACCGACTGAGCCACCCGCTCGCCTCAGCGCCCGGTTGAAGATTTTCGAAGCTCTCACCCGATCGGTTGACCCATCAACCGATCTGGTGGCGGATTTTCTGCGGGTTTGGACCCGAACCATTAGGGTTTCGAAATGGGGCTATAAATACTCGAAGTTGGCCGACTGAAAGAGAGTTCTTCTTCAGTTTTTAGGGCTTTTGCCCCTTTCTCTTGTGAGCTTTAGGTTAGTTTAGATTAGGTCTTTTGGTTAATAAATCTTGTATTGGATTGAAGATTCAAACTCAAGATAAGTATTTCTTTCTCTTGTTTTCCCATTTCATTGTTTTGTGTTGTATTTGCTTTGCTTGATGGTGAATGTTTGTTTGTCATTATTATTGCTTTCTATCATGTTATTCACCATCGAGTAGTGTTTGATGAACCCTAATACGGGTTAGGGTAGGATTGATGCTTGGAAATTTACATTTGGCTTGGTTGCATGGCATGTGTTCGATGAAATGTGTCAATGTGGATTTCTAGCAATCTGAGTCCAATTCGTACGGCAACACACTAGATGTGTTGGGGATTGGGGTCCGGGTGCTTGTCCAGTCAAGACCCGCTTCGATGTATTGCTAGAAATCACATTCGACCTATTTGGCCATTAGGGTTACGCAGGGGCGTTTCATTGTCATTGGCGGGAGAAAGACCGCCTCTGACCGTCGGGCCAAGGGGGAATAAACTTGGCGGTTGACTCCCTAGCCATAGCTCACGCCCCGAGCGTTGAGATCAAGTCCTCGCGCGCGGGAGCGGCTTGGACGAAGTGTTGGGAGATATCATTGTGGCCTTAATGCTCTCGGTTGCGGAAGGTGTTAATGGACATGGGAATACCCACCGTCCAGAACCGGGTAGTCCTAGCGTGCTTGGCACCGAACGGAATATCGGGCCATGGACGCTAGGTACCACCTTTTGGGCAATGTCTCACCCTGGGTCAAGTCAAATGTCAAGTGTCATGAATGCTCTAGGCCGTGTTAGCGGGGATTCATTTCGTGTCTTTTTCATTTCTTTCTTTTATTTCTACACTTCCACCCACATTATCCGCCTAGCTAGCACACAGCCTAGGCGAGGCTAGTAGCCACTCAAGCCATCCACCTCCCTGAGTTCGATAAACCTGCACCCTACACTAACCGTGCACTTGCAGTAAAACGACACTGCGCCCATACCGTAAATGGGGCGCCGGTCAGTAAGTTACCGTTATGAATTCTCACATACCCTTGCTGACTGTGCAACAGTCGACTGTGGATCGTTCAACAGTCGACTGTCGCAAGTTCAGATTATATCCGTTGAGATTTTTCTCACGGATTTCAATTGGGGTTTTGCCTAAACTGTTTTGTGGATTTGAGAAAGCTATAAATAGAGCTTCTACTGTTCCATTGGAAGGTTACTCATTCATTGCAAAATCTCTCAAGCTTTTATTTCCAAAGATCAAAGCTCTCAAATACAAAGCCCTAAGGATTTCCATATCTTGTAAGTGTTGTTTTTCAATATTTCATAACATTCGTTATTTGAGTTGTGCTCTCGGTTGTGAGAGTGGTTTTTCTTGCTCCCTGGTTGTGGGAGTCAAGGACATCGATTGTATTCGATTGCACTTGTAGGGTTGCTACAAGTGGGCTTTAAAGGAAACCTCAAGTTAGGGTTCTAACTTGAGTATCCGGTGGTATCTGGGTGGTAGGGACGTAGGATTACCGGGAACAAGTCGGGAGTTGACTTGGGTAATTCGAACCCTTGAAACATCTATGCGTTTACGTGTGTTTCATCTTGGGTTATTTTTCTATTCCGCACTATTTGTTGGATTGCATTTTATTTGGCGTAAATTCCTTTTAAATTTGCATAAACACTATTCAACCCCCCTTCTAGTGTTTTCCCCATAGACAGGGTCCTTACACGACTCGGACCGAGCAGTACCACTACTCGGTCGAGCAACCCTATATCAGCATGTTCCTTAATTTTAATGCCCCATTTTGACGTTTTCATTTGTTTCTCTTGCAGGTGTTCGTTGCCTACGTCATCACGGACTACAAGGACTAGCTTGGGGGAGCTCTAGGCACTCGCATCCCTCACATCTCCCGCACATACAGTACACTCGTTCCCTCATTTATTTTATATATCGTAGACACGATGGTTCGCACACGTGGATCCACCACACCCCCCGTTCACGGGAAGAGGCCGTCGTCTGGCGCCTCCTCTTCCCGACCCCTGCGTCGTGTCCAACACACCTCCACATCTACCACTACCTCCACTACTACCACCCCCTCTACCACAGCTCCTGCCACCACCACCACCATCCCCACCACCACCACACCTGTCACGACCACCGTTATCCCCTCTACCACAGATCCTATCCCCACCACAACACCACCCACCGCCTCTGCATCATCCCCCCACACTTAGTAGGCATTAGGGATGCCCTGCCTGCACGTCTTCGGACGTATGGCATCATGTTTCGAGACGACGCACACCGAGAGCATTTTTTAGGCTCTCTCAGCACCGTCTCGTACCTACTGTGTTCATAGACGTGCCCGCACATAGATCTCTCGGACTTTTACAGGGAGTTTATCACCTCTACCGATCGATCGGTTTCGACCGTTTCCTCGGTGTACACGCTCACACCTACTCACACATAGAACTCGAGGGTCTCAGCTCCCTTTCTCTCACCCCAACTGGTGACGGCATCACCTTCCGCCTCATGGACCACGACTGCATTATCACATTTGCCATGATCCACGAGTACTTCCACTTCCCTGCCGTACCTGACCCTGCAGCAGCCTTTTCTTTGCTCTTTGACGTTGACTCTTTTGATGCTCGAGAGTTTTGGGAGCGTATTTCATGCCTTCCTCAGTATCGCCCTAGTCGGGCGAAGGCATCATGCATCGTGCACCCATGCCTTCATTACGCTCAGATGCACTTAGCTTCCACTCTCTTCTACAGGCCAGAGGTCGGGACCATGTCCCTCCCTAAGCTTACCCATCTTATGGGTATGACCTGGCCTCTTCGATTTCACTCTGACAGCTCCCTACGAAGCTTCATGCTCTCTGACGTAGCCCACTGGTTGTGTCACCGCCTTTACCAGACAGCCACCACTTACTTCGCCACCGACATCTGCTATGGTGGTTTCTTCAACCTTTTTGCTAGGATGCTTCATATTCACCTTCCTGACGACCTTACCAGACATGTTGGCCCAACACGCTTGACCATCGGCGTGCCTGAGCATATGCATATTATCCTACCCTATGGGTCTCGTCACTGGCTTTACCTTGTAGGCACCCACCACACCCCCCAATATGGTGCTCCCCACCCCTCACCTCACACACATCCCGGCTGTCCAGCTTGACTGGATTATTCCTAGGGTCGACCCTCTCCCTCCCATACACATACTCTAGCCCCCGGAGCACCGGTCGAGGTAGCTGCCGATGACCCGGTCACACGCTCCCCGGTGTTCAAGTTACATGACATTGCTGCCTTAGTTACCGGCCTCCCAGTGCCACCAGTTCACCCATCATCATCTGGAGCCATTTCTTCCACCACCGTTGTATCCACCGTATCCACTGTCGTCGAGTCTTCGGGAACTGTCCCCACCTCTTATCCCGAGACTCAGATCTCTTTGACCACTGTATCGGTACTGGAGGGCACCGATATACCTTTTGCTGACGACCCCATAGATCTTAATTCTCCAGTGCTCGACCCTGCCCCTACTCTTCCACCCCTCAGCGACCTGTTAGTGATCACTTCGTATTTTACACCTTTTTTCTGCATGTTTGCATGCCATTTAGATCGCTCAAATCGTGTTCTTCACGTTTATTCGACGATATTGTGATGCTTTTCACGATTTGTTGTTTTTGTCATATTTCAGGAGATTTGGAGCGATTTGGAGTGATTCTGAGATGCACCCACTCCGGAGTGTCACCAACGACTCTCTTGCGGGGTATTTTGCTATTGGAGAGGAGTGGAAGGAGAAAGAACGTCGTAGGAGTGACAAGGGAGCGAAAATATGAAGTTTGGGCATTTTGAGCATTTCACTCGGCCGAGTGAAGGATTCACTCGGCCGACCATCGGAAGCCCGCTCGGCTGGCCAGATCGGACATGCAACAGGGCCAATATCAGCGTGTACTCGGCCGAGCATCGCCATACCACTCGGCCGAGCACCGAGTCATCCCTTGCCCGAGTGGAGCCAAGACAACGGCAACAAAAATTCCAGACTTACTGTTTTTGTACAGTCGATTCCCAAAGACCGACTCGGCCGAGTGACAAAAGATCGGCCGCCCGAGTGAAGAACGCCCACCGGCCGAGTGAAGAAAAGTCACTCGGCTGAGTGACTCCCGAGGAGACGACCCCTAAGACCCCCAACTCTCTGGAATCTGTCAAGGTCTATCACTCGGTCGAGTGACATTTGTCACTCGGTCGAGTGAGCCGCGCGGCCTGTAGCGTAAACTACGATTTTGAGGCTGCGCAGGGGCATTTTTGTCAGGATTTTTTGGGCGATTTTGGGGGGTATTTAACCCCAGTTTTTAACCTAGTTTAGAGAGCTTTTTCAGAACTTTTTGCAGCCTTTTTTAGATTAACTTTTTAGGGATTAGATTGAGCTTTTAGGGAGGAGAGAAAAGGGTTATTTTGTTGGATGCTATCTTGTTCTTCATTGGTTCGTCTCTCTCTCCCTCAAAAACTCCATTTTTATTGATATTTTGAATATTGCTATGAATTCTATTGATTTTGATTGTGAATTTCTATTGCATTATATGATGAATTATGAGTAGTTTCATCGTCTTAGGGCATAGGGATGAACCCTACGAGCCCAATTTCAAATTTGTGATGAATTGGTAAAATTATTGCTAAGATTGATTAGGGTTAGTTTGTGATTGATTTAATACGAATACCTAGGGATTCATACCGATTGGGATTTGCAAGAGATTGGATCCCAACTCGATAGGAAGCCCTAGAAATTCGAATTGGGTTGCAATTGAATTTCTCCGGAATCGGTTTGCAAGAGATTGGACCGAAACTAGGGTTTTCGATTGCAATTCTATACCGATACCCATTTGCAAGAGATTGGATGGGTAGGAACTATCCCAACCTAGGTCGTAGCTCGAGTTTGCACGAGAGTGGGCTCGAGATACGATTGAACGATGATGTTGTTCTTCACGCTAGTTTGCATTGGTTAGGGTTTGCAAGAGATTGGACCCTACCCTAGGTTTGCTATAGACCGGCAATAGCGCGAGAGCGTGAGCTTGGTTCTACATTTAGTTGCAACTAGTTCACCCGAATTTCAAGTCTAGCAATTGTTAAACCTACGAGTCACAATGATGAGATACGGCGAGTAGCGGGGATTCCTTATCCCTAGGCGTCTTTATTAATTTGTTATTTCTTTCGTATAATTGAACGACTGTGACCGCATATTTGCGAACATTTCTCGACTATTCTTATAGCCAGGTGATTGAAGAAGACACTGTTATTAGGCCTCCCTGTGTTCGATACCCACTCGCCGCTACACCGTGCGCTTGTGGTAAGACTACAGTGTCGCTGCTCCGGGACGTGTATCCGGGGCGCGATCAATTTTTTGGCGCTGTTGCCGGGGAGGCAATAGTGTTTGATTCTACCTACCTAGCTATTTTTCTTTTTTTTCCTATTATTTCTATTTTTATTTTACCCTTCAGTTGTGCTAACTATTTCTTTGAAACTCTGTTTTCCCTTGCATGTACACGAGATCCTCGGCGAACCCCGAAGAGATACTATACGATCTAGAGATCGAGCGTACATTGAGGAGGATCCGAGCGGAGAGGAGACTTGTTACGGAAGGAAATTTTATGACCCATCATGAGACACCCGAAGAATTGGCAGATCGAATGGCGAGGATTATTTCTATAAGAGATAGGCTTCGGCCTAAGACTTCTTCCACGACCTCGTCCATAGCCATGCCGGAGTTGGCGGCCGACAAAAATTTTGAGTTGAAGACCGGATTGGTGGTCCTTATGGAACAAGATCCTTTTCATGGGAACTCCCATGAAAACCCTCATTACCACATCCAGCTCTTCCTATTTAAGTGTGCCACCTTCCAAATGCCGGGCGTCTCTGTGGATGCTATCAGACTGCGCCTCTTCCCTTTCACACTCAAGGACAAGGCATTATATTGGTTGAGGACGCAAGCTGAAGGAATCTTCACCACTTGGGATGAATTGGCGAGTGCCTTCATCGACAAATTTTACCCGCCCTCCAAGACTGTGAAGATAAGAAGTGCTCTCATGTCCTTCAAGAAAGGACCACAGGAGACTCTCTATGAAGCATGGGAGCGCTTCAAGGACTTACAACATCAATGCCCCCATCATAGCATTGAGGATTGGGAGCTTGTCCACAGTTTCTACAATGGACTCCAACCGGGCACGAAGCAGATTATTGATGCCACCGCAAATGGAGCCATTTTGTCGAAGACTCCCGATGAAGCTACGGGCTTGCTTGAGGAGATGGCCTCGAACAACCAACAGTGGGGCGACGAGCGAGGACACTCTTCGTCCTCCTTGAAGCCGTCTAGCATTTATGAGGCCAAGGCCGTTGCGGAGCTAGCCAACAAATTTGATTCTCTCCACAAGGTAGTGGAGAGATTGGAGAAATTCATTACGGAGCCTCAAGGAGCCCCTTCTACATCCATGCCGATAAATCATATGAGCGATTGGCAATACCAATCCCAAGCCATGTATGTAGGAGGAGAGCAAGGAGAAGGAGCTTTGGAGCAAATTCAATACGTCGCAGGGAATTCTGGATATTGGGCCAATCCGGCCGCTAGAAACCATCCGGGTTTCTCATATGCTAATAATTATGGTGCATTGAACCCCCCGCAACAACAACCTCCTCAAGCTCGAGCTCAACCACCACAACCAAATTATCCACCAAGGGGGCCACCGCAACAAAACTTCCCACCGAGGCAACAAGTGGGACCTTATAGGCCACTCGGGTACAATCAAGGGTGGAGAAATCCCAACCCTCCGCAAGCTCAACCACGTCCGGATTTTGAAGCTAAGGTGGAGGAGTTTATGGCGGAACAAAGAAAGATCAACGCCACGTTGAAGGCGGGACAAGATTCTCTCACCACCGTCGTTGCTCAAATTGGGGAGCAACTTGCGTTGCTCAATAAAAACAATCAACAATTGCCGGCTCAACCCGAGACGAATCCACGGGGCAACACCGGCCATATCAATGTGGTCGTTGCGGTTACAACAAGAGGAGGGAAGGATACCACTCTCCCTATGACTCAAGACAAGGAGCCCGTGGTGGAGAATCTAGAAGAAAGCGAGCCGGTAATTGAAGTGGCAAAGGAGAAGGAGCCGCAAGAAGGAGAAAAATCTAGAATGGAGGAGCTTCTTGATGAGCGCCGATTTATGCCACCGGTGCCCTTCCCTCAACGGCTAGCTAGAGCCAAGATGGAGAAATGACTAGCCAAGTTTCTCGAGTATTTGAGAGGGGTGAGCCTCAATATCCCCTTCCTCGACGCTATAGTGGAAATCCCATCTTACGCCAAGTTCTTAAAGGACTTGATCATGGGAAGGAAGAGGAAGGAGAAAATAATGCTCGCGGAGGAAGGGACTTGGTTCACAAAGAGGGAAAAAGAGCCCGCCAAATTCAAAGATCCAGGGAGTTTTCGGATTCCTTGCACTCTAGGCGGCGTCCCCCTACAAAAAGCATTGGTAGATTTGGGGGCTAGTGTTAGCCTCATGCCTCTCTCCATGTTTCGGAAGTTGAATACCTGCACGGATTTGAAGCCTACCGACATGCGGATTCAACTAGCGGACGGGCGGATTACAAGGCCGGTTGGGATCGCAGAGGACATCCCACTCCAAGTTCCGGGGGGCATATGTTTGCCATGCGATTTCGTGATAATGGACATCAAGGAGGAGGGCGATACATCGCTCATACTTGGACGCCCATTCCTCGCCACCGACGGTGTCATCGTCGATGTACGGGAGGGGACTCTTACCTTGAACGTCGGCAACATCGAAGTGGAGCTCCATATACCGAAGGCAATGAAGCACATGCAGTATCATGAGGAGCTAGATTACATGGACCTCCTTGATAAGGTCATCGAAGAGGCGATCCCCCACTCCATCGGCGCACCCTACGAAGATAGCTTCGAAGAAGGCCTAGATTTGGCCGAGGAAGAGAAGATGGAGCACTCCCCCGATATCTCCATGGCGATTGATGATGGCGACGCTGATGTTGCAAGAATACGGGAGCTCTGCAAGCTCTCGAAGTTGAGGACTCCGAAGAAAGCTCCACCGATACGACGATCGGTGTCACCGGCAAAGTCGAAGACAGGAGCAAGCTCTAGCTTGGGGGAGCCACCCCCCAACATTGCCCATGACGAAGGGGCGCTGGGGAAGACCACACACCATCATGATCCAAATCCGAGCGGTCTTCCCGGGAAATTCGACGGGTGCATCTCATATGCACCCAACATACCGCGCTAAATTCAAAATTTAAAGGGGTCGAGCTCAAGACCTTAAACGAGCGCTTGTCGGGAGGTAACCCGACGGTTATCGCATTTTTTCTATTTTAGTTTTTATTTTTGTTTTAGACTTTATTAGTGTTTTTGAGTGTTTGCCAGAAAAATTGTGACAACGGGTCCTATTTTCTTTGACAGGAGGAGGAGAAAAGGATATATATTATATGGAGGATGACCGAGGCAAAGAAGAACGCTCCAGGAATGCGTTCGAGGCTTAGGAGGAAGAAGAAACCACCTGGAGGAAGAAAAACAGAGAGTAGAGCCAAAACGAAGCCCTGAAGCAGAAAACAGAGCCCCACTCGGCCGAGTACCATAGTCACTCGACCGAGCAAAGAAAGCCGTCCGCCCGAGTGGCGCACCAACAAGGGAAGTCTGCTGTACCCAACTCTCTGTCTTTTTTATGATTTCAGTATAAACTGCCACTCGGCCGAGTATATTTCTTCACTCGGCCGAGTGAAACTGATACACTCCTAGGGCGAAAATTGCCGAGTAGCTTATGCCACTCGGCCGAATGGACTTTTTTCACTCGGCTGAGGGTCGCAAATCCACTCGGCCGAGTCGTAAGCGGAGGGAGAAAATTTAAAAAACTTTTTCGTTACGATCACTCAGCCGAGTGACTTAGTCACTCGGCCAAGTCGTAACTTCCCTTATATAAGGCGAACGGGCTCGGCGTGATTTTTGAAACGCCCAAAATCAGTTCTCTGGCCTGAGCCAGCGACCCTTCAGACCCCTCGCCCGCGATCGACTCCCACTCGCCCGATCCCCCACGCCGCCGGCCCCGATCGCCGACCCACCGCCGACGACCGCTCCGGCGATCACCCCCCACCGCCGGCAACCCTCCTCGCCGCCGGCCAAGCTCCGGTAACCCCTATTTCACGTTAAATCCTATTTTCTCCCCATTTTTGACGATCCGAGTACCCATTGAGCCCCTTACTCAAATCGATTTCTCTATTTATCTGTTATACCCCATCTCCCCCATGTATTTTAAATTTTATACGCTGATATCATTGTTTGATGCGCAGGCTATCTTGGGGGAGCTTAGGGAGCTTCCGGACGCACTATTGGCTTCGTGGAGGCGGCGTCTTCGCACCTACCCGCTGTTTTTGCTCTCGCGGTGTGTTCAGGTACCTTCGTTCCATTCTTTTAGCACGCCGGATTTTTCACTAGTTGAGTGAGCACTCGGGGCACACATGCCGCCCCGTACACGGCCACGCACTCGGGGAGCTTCCGCCAAGCGAAAGTGGACGGATGAGCCCGGCCCCTCCCACTCTAGGGAGTACTCCCCTCCACCTTCACCACCTCACCCCACACAGCCATTACCAGCCGACCCCGTTCACCCACAGCCACTTCCAGCCGATCCTGTTCACGCATAGCCACCACCGGCCCCGGTTGTCGGGCCGTTGGGGATTACGTTCAGAGAGGACGCACAGCGCGTCCGATTTGAGCGTATCGCCCAGCGCCCGATAGTACCCTCCAGGTTCGCCCATTTAGCTGACCTAGACCGCCTGGGGGTACTTGAGGGGATGCTCACGTTGTACGACAACGTGGGTTGGCGAGATTGTCTTTCTGTGTCGACGGACACCTTCGTCCGTCCGACACTCGAGGTACTCAGCTCGATCGCCCGGACCGCTGAGAGATGCTCCTTTAGACTTATGGATCGAGAGTGTCAGATCACTCTCGATATGCTTAGAGCATTCTTTCAGTGGCCCGCAGTCCCTGCACCCGACCGAGCCTACGCCCCCACACACATCCCTCCCCCATCTTTCAATTCACACGCCTTTTGGGCCAGGATCACGGGTTTACCTCAGGCCTTTGACCCTAGTAGGGCCAAGGCCTCGGCCATAGTCCACCCCTGTCTCCACATAGCACAGTGCCTTATGGCGACCACTTTTCTAGCGAGGTACGAGCCTGGGACGATGTCTACGCCTGAGCTCTATATGCTCTACGCGATGACTCACCCCAGAGTTCTGGATTGGGATGGTGTTACGATGGTCCCCGCCATTGAGATTGACGTCGCTAGCTGGTTTTTGGACCGCATCATCGTATCGGTGGGCGCTCGCTCCCCGATATGTTGTGGCGGCCTGATCACCCTGCTAGCCCTGATGACCGGCGAGGACCTTCTGGCCGCCCTGCGTCGACATTCGGGCCCCACTTCACTTTCGATAGACGTCATGGCCCGGATGAAGATGCTTTGTCCGCACGGCCAGCGACACTGGGTATGGTTGCACGGTCCCTTCGGTGCTGACTACATGATCCTCCCGAGCCCCGCTCGGACACACATAGGACCAGCACACAAGGACTGGCTTCCGGCGATGGATCTCCTGATCCCCGCCGCCTACGTGCTTGAGGCCGAGGAGGCTGAGCAGGCACACCCTGCACCTGTTGACCCTGTGATTCCTCAGCCAGAGCCTGCACTTTCTGCGGCTCCCGACACTTCTGTCCCCACTTCTGCCAGTGTCGGGAGTACACTTGCTGAGCCGTCCTCCACGCCTACCACGTCCACCACCACCCCCACCACTACTGTGCCCCTGTCGGTTGAGCCACTCACCTCTCTGCTACCTGAGCGTCCACCCACCATACTTGAGAGCGGCGAGTCTTCCTTTGCTTCCGTCGTGGAGACCCTATCCACTTTGATATCCGCTGGGGTTTCACCTTTTGGACCCCACACTTCCTCCCCAACGGTCGACCTTTCTGTCTCCACGGCAACTGTCTTATCTGAGAGCGTCGTGACGTCTGTTCCCACGTCTGTGTCACTGACCTCTCTTGCTGCCTCGTCACCGATTCTGTCTTCCTCTTCCACTGCTGCTGCTTCCACCTCACACCAGCCTGCGTCCCAGCCTCGCACTGAGGCTGGGCATCCACTAGTGAGCACATCACCCTTACCACCCATGCCTGCTGTCCCGATCACCTACACTGCCCGTATTAGACAGCCCTGACCTGCTCAGCCTAGACCTATCCGTCCCTCCGCTCCACCACCCCCTGACGCCTTAGTTCAGAGCGTTCGTGCTCTTGAGGGGGCGATGAGTGGACTCCGGGAGATTTTAGGGCTCTGTCTTCCACAGTCACCGCCATGCAGCACCGCCTCGAGCTACTTCCCGGCATTCACTTTTGCCTGACCCAGATTCTCGAGCGACTGCCACGACCACCACCCACCCAGCAGACTGTTCCACGACCACCACCCCCACCACCACCCACCCAGCAGACTGTTACCCAGCCGCCGCCGCCCCCACCTCCGCCTCAGGACGGAGATGGCGCATCACCACCATCTTAGGCACACCCTTGATGCCATCGATATTTTTGTCGTTATGCTGCCCATTCTCTGCTTGGTCCTGATGATTTTTGCCCACCCCCTCCTCCCATCACTATTTTTGTCCACATTTTGATCATATCATTCTATATCCTTTTTCGGGAGTGAGGGAGAGTATTTTTGGTGACACACACATATCTGCATCACTCTTATCCTTGCATGCATCACATTCGCATCATATTTTTCATTTTGTTATTTTTATTTCTTTTTATCATGCATGCATACCCACCCCCCACCCATTACCCGTCTCTCGGTGTGCCACACTTCGCACATTAAGGACACTGTGCACTTTAGCTTGGGGGAGTGAGTTCTCACACTTTTTGCTTTTATCACCTTTTATTTTTGGTTTTTTTTCACGTTTTCCCACTTTTGCACCCATTTTTCATCACGTTTTTTCTTTTTTACCATGCATCACGTTTTTTCTTATTTTCCTAGTATGCTGCAGTGTAATTAGTTTTTATTTTCGTTTATCTTTATTTCTTTCATCTTTTGCTAGAGATGACTTTTCTGTGATGATGATGACATGGTGTTAGCTTTTCTCTATATGCATGCTATATTTGTCGTGTCATAGCCTTTTATTTCTGATATCATATGCTATGTTCTGCCTTGCATTTAGAAATAGTAACCCACTCTCTTTTGCTGTATGAAAATGGATGAAATTCTATTATTAGCTGATGTCGGATGATTCATATGTATGCTATCATAGAAAACACACCAAGATTCACGCATTGATGCTTATATCTGGAGTACTGCTTTCCTTTCTCACATCACTTCTATATGCATGATTTGTACGCTTCACTTCGGGTTGATTGAATGTTTGCTAGCTTTGATAAATCTGGATTAGTTTACTTTTTGAGATTAAACTGAGTAGATTATATTACCCTGCTGAAGTTGTCATGCACGTCCTATAGAGTGAACTGAGAGATACATTTATTTCTTTATCCACATATCTTGAACATAATTTCTCTATTTTATATTCATTGGTGAATCTCCCCTTAGCGACTCTATTCTTGGCATTCCCCGTTATTATATCACATGCTCCAAATTCCCCAAAACCCAAAGAAAAAAAAATACTTGTATATCCTTCTCTTTGATTTGGGATCATTTGTGTATATATGCTATTAAAAAAAGAGAAAAGAAAAAGGAAATAGATTTGAGAAAAAGAAAAGAAAAGAGAAAAGAAGTTCGAAAACGATCCCATCTCATATCCTTTCTCTCTTTCTTCCCTCTATCGCTTTTATTTTTGTTTTCTTTGACTTTTGGAGCTTCATAAGAAACGGGGATGTAAATATTGTTTTGTATATGCCACCACGCTTATAGATAAGCTTGGGGGAGAGAATCCAATGATGTGTGAGAGAGTGACTACCTGACGGTGCATGACAACCTAGGCTAGGTAATATTTTATACTCGGTGAGATTGCTAAAGTTTCACAAAATCCAGAAATCTACGCTTAGCATTCATTTCATGAAAACCACACTTTTTCTATTCTTTCTACTCTATCGTGTGATATCTCTTATACTCCTTATAGAAAGCATTCAATTGAAAAGTGTGTGATCTACGGTATTGTATACCGCTTTAGATGCTTCAGACGATGTTAATCTTAGAATTATTCCATTTTTCATGCTATATTGATATTCTTGGGGTTTCTATTTCAAATGCACCATTATACTATGATATCAAAATAAAAGCCTTTGACATGTGGTTTATATTCGATGCATGCTATATGAGTAAGCAAAACCCACGTCCTAAGAAAAATGATCTAGCAACTTCCCTCTTCGTTTTCTATTTTGTTTTTTATTTTATTTTCCGTTTTCCGCCTTTCCGCCGTTTTCTTTATCTTTCTCCGCTGGGTTCACTTTTTACTCATCTTCCTTGAGGAAGAGTAAGAGGTAAGCTTGGGGGATTTTGATCACTCCGTATTTTACACCTTTTTTCTGCATGTTTGCATGCCAATAAGATCGCTCAAATCGCGTTTTTCACGTTTATTCGACGATATTGCGATGCTTTTCACGATTTGTTGTTTTTGTCGTATTTCAGGAGATTTGGAGCGATTTGGAGTGATTCTGAGATGCACCCACTTCGGAGTGTCATCGACGACTCTCTTGAGGGGTATTTTGCTATTGGAGAGGAGTGGAAGGAGAAAGAACGTCGTAGGAGTGACGAGGGAGCGAAAATATGAAGTTTGGGCATTTTGAGCATTTCACTCGGTCGAGTGAAGGAGTCACTCGGCCAACCATCGGAAGCCCGCTCGGTCGGCCAGATCGGACACGCAACATGGCCAATATCAGCGTGTACTCCACCGAGCATCACCATACCACTCGGTCGAGCACCGAGTCATCACTCGCCCGAGTGGAGCCAAGACGACGGCAACAAAAATTCCAGACTTACTGTTTTTGTACAGTCGATTCCCAAAGACCGACTCGGTCGAGTGACGAAAGACCGGTCGCCCGAGTGAAGAACGCCCACCGGCCGAGTGAAGAAAAGTCACTCGGCCGAGTGACTCCCGAGGAGACGACCCCCAAGACCCCCAACTCTCTGGAATCTGTCAGGGTCTATCACTCGGCCGAGTGACATTTGTCACTCGGCCGAGTGAGCCGCGCTGCCTGTAGCATAAACTGCGATTTTGAGGCTGCGCAGGGGCATTTTCGTCAGGATTTTTTGGGCGATTTTGGGGGGTATTTAACCCCAGTTTTTAACCTAGTTTAGAGAGCTTTTTCAGAACTTTTTGCAGCCTTTTTTAGATTAACTTTTTAGGGATTAGATTGAGCTTTTAGGGAGGAGAGAAAAGGGTTATTTTGTTGGATGCTATCTTGTTCTTCATTGGTTTGTCTCTCTCTCCCTCAAAAACTCCATTTTTATTGATATTTTGAATATTGCTATGAATTCCATTGATTTTGATTGTGAATTTCTATTGCATTATATGATGAATTGTGAGTAGTTTCATCGTCTTAGGGCGTAGGGATGAACCCTACGAGCCCAATTTCAAATTTGTGATGAATTGGTGAAATTATTGCAGGATTGATTAGGGTTAGTTTGTGATTGATTTAATACGAATAGCTAGGGATTCATACCGATTGGGATTTGCAAGAGATTAGATCCCAACTCGATAGGAAGCCCTAGAAATTCGAATTGGGTTGCGATTGAATTTCTCTGGAATCGGTTTGCAAGAGATTGGACCGAAACTAGGGTTTTCGATTGCAATTCTATACCGATACCCGTTTGCAAGAGATTGGACGGGTAGGAACTATCCCAACCAAGGTCGTAGATCGAGTTTGCACGAGAGTGGGCTCGAGATACGATTGAACGATGATGTTGTTCTTCACCCTAGTTTGCCTAGGTTAGGGTTTGCAAGAGATTGGACCCTACCCTAGGTTTGCTATAGAACAGCAATAGCGCGAGAGCGTGAGCTTGGTTCTACATTTAGTTGCAACTAGTTCACCTGAATTTCAAGTCTAGGAATTGTTAAACCTACGAGTCACAATGATGAGATACGGCGAGTAGCGGGGATTCCTTACCCCTAGGCGTCTTTATTAATTTGTTATTTCTTTCATATAATTGAACGACTGTGACCGCATATTTGCGAACATTTCTCAACTATTCTTATAGCCAGGTGATTGAAGAAGACACTGTTATTAGGCCTCCCTGTGTTCGATACCCGCTCGCCGCTACACCGTTCGCTTGTGGTAAGACTACAGTGTCGCCGCTCTGGGACGTGTATCCGGGGCGCGATCAGTTAGCTTCACTTCCTCTATCCTTAGGTCCACACACTCCTCTTTCTGGCACCACTTCCTCCTCATCCGCTGCCATTTTCACTGAGAGCGTGTCGACGTCTGTCTAGTCTCTTGTGTCGAAGACGGCTCTTTCTTCTATCACCTCTGATTTACCTTTGAGCTCACCCTCACCTACCTTCCACGCTCGGCACCGTGCCTCAGCTGCACGGGACCGATTCACAAGAGTGGTGACTCACAGACTCATTCCTCGCCCTTCGCCTGACTCGCGTACTTCAGACGCTCGCCTGACTGCGTTAGAGGAGTCGACTTCCCGCTTACGGTGGGAATTCGAGGACTTTGTACGCTCGACGGCGACACACCGATCTAGAGTCGAGTCGGGCCTGACTTCTATTATAGATCTACTTCGGTACCGTGTCCCGCCTCCTGTTATCCTTGCACACGCTCCGCCACCCAGGCCAGACACTGTGACCCCCTCTGCACCACTCCATGTTTCACTTTCTCAGGCTTCTGCAGAGCCTGTTTCTACCACTTCTGAGTCGACTATCAGATTAGATCCCCTGTCTGCCCTGGTATTACTTCATGCTGAGCCCTCCACTGCCACCGTTGATCTCACCACCAGCCCTCCTCACGACTTCCAGCCAGATCCTACACCCACCACTCATGGTCCACATCAGAGGGACCCATCATCACCCCCAGAGGGTGGTGCCTCTGCTTGATGTCGTCCTTACCTGCTTCGGCCTCCTCTATTTATATTGAGCCCATCTGTCTGTTCAGGGCCCTGTACTTAGCCAGCTTGGGGGAGGATCCACCCATGCATCATATTTCATTCAGCATTGCATCATTCCATGTTTTTATTTTTATTCCTCCTTTTTGCACAGTTTTTTTATTTTCCCCCACCCACCTCACCCCTTTAGCATCGTCTCCCGCTCACGAGCGTTTTCTTAGCAGTGAGGACACTGCTAGGTTTAGCTTGGGGGGATGAGCGATACCACTTTTATTTTTGATTTTTATCTTTTACATTTTCCTCCCTTATTACAGTTTTTATTTCGCTTTTTCACCGTTTTTTCACGTCGTTTTCTTTTTTCTCATTTTTGCATCATATTTTCTATTTTCACCATGCATGCATCTCTTTTTCTTTATTTTCCGCTTTTCTCTGCCTTTCTCTCTATATTTGATAGGGATGTTCCGCATGATGATATCTCTCGTAGCTTTATTAGTCTTTTACGATGCTCACTTTCGTTGACATGCTATTAGGATAAATTTTAGTTTTATTATCTATATGCGTGCATTTCTATTGCCGATCTATCTGATTTAATGCTTAAAATGAATTGAAAATCGAATGCATGAATTAGTATCTAGTATGAACTATGTTGGATAATGCACCTAGGTTCACGCATCACTAGAACACTTGGAGCATCTGTTTTTATCTCAGTCACTTCTGTTTGCATGCCTGCTGATATTGTGCCTATTATTGCATGCCTTTTCAGTATTTGTTTAGAGGAATGAAAATATCTATGCTATCTATGATTTTAGTTAGGGTATTATTTTATCGAACCGTTGTGCACCCTCTTATGAGTGAACCGAGAGTCTTACTATTTTTCCTTCTCCTATCTATTTATATATCTACATACCAGTTGGTTACACCCCCACAGCTATCTTTACTGCATCTCACTTTCCAAACCCAAAAAGGAAAAAGGTATAGCTTCCAAAAGAAAAAAAAGAAAAAAAGTGTGCGTATATATTCATATATGAAAAAGAAAAGAAAAAGAAAGAAAATGAATAAATATTGTTTTATATCATTTCATTAGAAGCTATCATTTATACTGGGAAGAAGAAGAAAAATTTCATATCATATTCCTAGATGCGACGCCTCAAGCTAAGCTTGGGGGGTAAACCAACTGATCACATGAGTGAGCATGACATTAGAGTGGAGTCGGTGCAAACGGGGAGATTTAATAATACCTAAACTGTACGAAATGCTTTAGTTTTTGGAGATTTTTCATGAATCGAAATGAATATCTGAATGGCATGACTTTTTCTATTCTCTATTGCATGTTATGCGATTTCTTTATGCTCTTTGTGTATCTGTGATTGAAAAGGGCGTTGTCAACTTCTTTATACTAGACTCTAAGGATTGCATGAGATTGATATGATTTGATGGCATTATTTCAGTAGATCCCTATCCTTTGCCTGTATTGCATGCTACTCATATGATTTGTAAAACTAGAAATTGCCAGTAGCATGTATATTTATCATTCAGAGCATCGTGATATACTAATTAGGCCTGAGATCTGACTGATCATCCCTAGCACTTTCTCCTCACTTCTATTCCCCTCTCTTTTTACTTTTCATCTCTTCCTATTTTCATTTTCTTATTTCTTTTTGTTTTCCTCCCGGCATATCGATTATTCGTCTTCCTCGAAGACGAGTAAGAGGTAAGCTTGGGGGATTTTGATGTGTCCTTATATTCCACATTATATATATATGATTATACGTCAAAATGATTGCTCATTTACATATTTCTTACGCTTTTACGCTATTATTTGGAATAATATGACTTTCGGAGCGTTTATATCAATTTCAGGGATTTGGACGATATTGGAGCAATTTGGACTCAATAAGACGATCCGCAACGTAAGAGCACCAATGAGAATCATGATGACATGCTCGAGGTGCCAAAGAAGAATACTGGAGCAAGGAAGAGGCAAGAGAGAAGGTCGCTCGATCGAATTATGATGCGGCGAAGGAATCGAGCGACCTGAAGTGCTTGGAACAGGATAGCCGTGCACTATTTTCAAATCTTCTTTCACCTGGGACATTTTCCTATTTTTCTGATATTTTTCCCAGATAATATACTTCAAGACGGTTCCAACGCCACTAAGAACGTACCAATCGGAGGTCGGATGAGCCCTGTGAAATTTCTGTCAGTTGATGGTGCAGTGCTGAAACTGTTCTCAGCAGCCTACTCGGTCGAGCAGAACACTTCTCGACCGAGTAGTGTGCAAAATGATGCTGAAATGCATTTTTACTCCCTTTACAGCTAAACAGTTGACTGCTCGGCCGAGCAGTTGACTGCTCGACCGAGCAGTGTACTGAAATGTGTTTTTTGACATCTGAACATCAGGTTGCTCGACCGAGCAGCCTACTGCTCGGTCCGAGCAACCTCCTACTCGACCGAGCAATATCTGATCGGGCCGGTTTGGCAGAGTGACATATTTCAAGAAGTTTGATTCCCTGTGCAATCCGACCAAGCAGTATATCTGCTCAGACCGAGCGACCGACCGAGCAACGAAGTGCTCGACCGAGTCACCCACTCGGTCAGCGATGCTGAGGCCATTTTTGGAAGTATTTTTGGAGCCGTCTGTTACGCGATTTGGGGGGTGAAAGCTGGCGGCTGCGAGAGGTTGAGGGGAGGCGATTCATTCTGAGTTTTATATACGTTTTTGTGGAGCGAAAATTGGGGAGATTATTGTTAAAGATTTTAGATTAAACTTTTGAAGACTTTAGGATCGAGATTGTTGGGATATTATTTTGGTTCTCTATTGCGATTGCGTATTGGAATTTTTGGCTTTCCTTCAGATCTATTAAGTTTTATTTCTCTTTATCTCTAGCTGTAAGTTTTGGATCTTCATTCTATTGATTAGCTATGATGTTTGCTATTCTAAAAATGGTGTTTTTATTCGTGAATATTGCTATGAGCGAGTAGTCCTTTCTAGGGTTGATGGGTTAGCCCTAAGATCCTAGGGGGAAGACGTAGATCTGTATCCCTACGTTGAATTAGGGATTTAGGGGAGTAATTCGGTTGATCCTACCGAATCCCAAGGATAACCCGTACTGAGATCATGCCCACGGTCTGTGGAATTGATGTGCTTAGGGGGTATCCTTAGGATTCGAATAGGAAAATCGGTGGATCCAACCAATGCTCGTGACCATGCCCGACTCGTGCCTTGAGGGGATCCCCCGACGAACTATATCGCTACGTTGACGGCTACGACTATTGCGTCAATGAGAGCCACCAAAATACCTCGCAATTCTATCCTACGAGAGTGGTACGAATTGGGAGATTAATCCCCTAACCCTAATGCAACGTACGGATTCTATTCCAACGTCGATCCCCGACGGTCTCAGCGGTGATCCCTAACACCCTAGCTCTTTTTATGCGACATTGAGTGACACAACCTTCGCATCCATCACCATTATAACTCTCCATACTCCACATCCACCAATAAACCCACAATTCTAACTCAACCTAGGAGTAGATAGGTAGTATAGCACCGCTTCCCCGTGTTTGATACCCGCTTGCCACTATACCATGCGCTTGCGGTAAACGACATTGTTTCGGAGTTGATTCCGGGCCGATCAACTTTGCCATGTCTTAGTTCTATATAGAAATGGAGATAAGGATATGGGATTTTTGTAGTTTTATATTGTTTTTGGCTATATGAATATTTCATATGCATTTTTTTCTTTATATACACGAGATAACTCAATATATACAAAAAGCGGCCTATGCATCCCAGACCAGACGGTCTTAGGGCATTGGGTTACGAAGAACCTCTAGGGCCTTTTATTCATGATATTTATTTGATTTTTGCATTTTGGGATTTTTGTAAACTCACGTAAATGCAATGGAATGCAAAATATGATGAAAGTGTTGTGAGTTGAGGGAGGCCTTTGGCCTCCCTCCCCTCATCACTCTCCATTACTCCCCACTAAGTTAGTGGGGAGGCCCTTGGACTCCCAACTTAACATGAGAGTTTTATAAATATAGTACCATGGCTATTTGCCATGGTTAATCCTCTTCTAACACGTTATCAGCACTTCCGCTCTTCTCTTTTGAGCTTTTCAAAAAATCAAATCTCTTGTGATCCATTACGCTTAGGAATCTCCTTCCAAAAATAAAATCTCCTTCCAAAAATCAAATCACCCTCACCGCGCTTAGGAATCTTTGGTTGCAGCGATCCATTACGGCAAAGCTCTTGTGACGTCGATTTGCGGGAGCGGGGATTATTTTTTCTTATCTACGGATTACAATTGTTCTTCCCTAGATCATCGATCTAGAGGTATAATTTCTTATCCTGTAGATATATAATATGCAAAATTATATACATTCTTGCTAAAAATCAAGAACATACACCTCGTTATTTGAGGTGAAAAACAAATCTTAACAGGTTTAGGACAATGATTTTTTTGGGGGTGGTTTTGGACAGCTATAATCCTATTAGTAGGAGGCTAAGAGCTCACGCAGCTTTTGATAAAGTTGGTTTCCCTCGAGCATAATTGCACGAAAAAAATAAAGTAATTAGTCCACTTGGTGTTAATTAGAATGGAATGGTGATTTGCAGCATGTGTATACAGTAAGTATAGTTTAAGATTCAAATGGGAACCGATAAGCTTGAATTATATGGGACATGAACTTGCTTTAATGTGTGGCCTGAGGCCTCAGGGTTTGTTTGTTTGCACTAAAAATTGTCTCCAAGTTCCCAAAATAGCTCTATTCATGCTTGCGGGGGTGTTTAATTTTGTTTGGACTTCGCTGGATCTGCGTGTTTCATAACAAAAAAAATTGACTTGTATCCTCCCTTTCAAGGGGGGCCTCTCTGAGCCGCCGTCCCTACTCTCGGACGTTGGATCCTCCATTGCGCAAGCCTCTACGGCTGTTTTACGTAGACAAGGGGAGAGGGGGTAACACAATCTGTAAAATAAGGTTTTGGGGCCTTTCACATTCTTTAACTAATACCCTTAAATTTGGTTTTTAGGGCTTATGTTAAATTACATTTTAAATTTTGGTGCCCATGGGCCTGCAACCCAAATCTTAATACTAATTTAATTTGGCTATTTTTTGGGCCAGAAGCCCAGATAATAACTTGACTATTACAATAAGTTTTATTTTGCTTATGGGCCTGCAGCCCAAATCAAAATAAATAATTTATTTTGTTTGCTTATTTGGGCTAGAAGCACAGTTAATCAAATTGCAAATTTATATGATTATTATTGCTATCGGGCCTGCTGCCCGCCTCTAGCCCACTAGAATTGCAGATTATGATATTTTATCTGCTACTTTTAAATAAATGTCTTAAGCATTGGATAAAATATTTATTTAAGTAAAATTGATTAAACGGATCCTGAGACCGCTCTGTCTTTAGTAAACTAACCTAAAGATGAATGACGTTTCCCCGTGGTCCAACTAATCCTTTTAACTTAAATTAATATATTTTATCCAATATTTGTGCTTAATTATTTTTTTTGTAATGTCTGTTTGCTATGCTATTATTTGCATGTTGCATATATAACTGCGTAGATGTTTAAATAAGTCAAAATGCGGTTTTTGGGATCGGCCAGTTTTTGATACCATATAATTATATTCCTTCTCTTTGTAATTTCTTTTTCTTTTCTGAGAGAAATTTGTAGTGAGGAATTAATGTATTATGCCAAAGACCGATGTTACTACCTATGAAGATGGAGGAGATTGCATTTATTTGGGACCCAAATAGGGTTTCCAAATTGTATTTTTCTTTTTCTTCTTAAAGGACTGTAATTTGGACTTTGGACATTTTATGTTTTGGGTATCTGGCCGATCCCCGCATTTTTTCTTATTTATTTCTTTTAAAGCATGATGTTTAATTATTAATACATGCTTATTTAAATTGCATAGATTAAGATGGCAAAATTGGTAAGCGTCGATTTCGAGGTCCTTGATTCTGCAGGAAAAAATTATTTGAGTTGGCGAGTGGACCTGAAGTTCCACTTGCGTTCAATGGCCCTCCTTGTCTCAATTTTGGCTCCTTCATCGGCCCCAGCAGCGGCCGATGCTTCTGCTACATCTAGCAGCAACACTCCTACCACTGTCTCCGATGTGGATAAGGCGAAAGCCATTATCTACATTAGGAAACATATAGATTGGACCTTAAAGGCCAAATATCTAACGGTAGAGGACCCAATGGAGCTGTGGACAGCGCTGGAAGCACGGTATAAACATCAAATTGATGTAATATTACCGCGTGCCAGTTTTGAGTGGGAAAACCTCAGACTTCAGGACTATAAGTCCGTCACTGAGTATAATTCTGCACTTCATAACATCACCTCACGCCTGAAGTTGTGCGGTGAAGAAGTGACAGAACAACGCATGTTGGAAAAGACATTTACCTCGTTTCACGAGAAAGATGCAATCCTCATGCAGCAGTATCGTGAACGGAACTTCACGAAATTCTCTGATCTGATCTCATGCCTACTTAGGGCAGAGCAGAATCGAGACTTACTGCTCGCCACCATAATTTACGTCCAGCCGGCACTGCCACTATCCCTGAAGCCCACCACGTTTCTCCCCAGAAGTGGAAAAACAAGAGGAAGGCTAAAAACAACAAAGGGAAAGCTGTAATGAAGCAACCAAGAGGCGCAGCTCCCCAGACAAACAAAAACAATAAGGGAAAAAGATACTTCACATGGAAGCAAAAGAACACTGACCAAGTGTCACTTCCTAAGAAGAACTGGGAGGATAAATGACATAGATGCGGCATGACTGGCCATTGGTCCAGAATCTGCCTCATTCCTCGCCACCTCCAGGAACTATATCAGGCGAGCCAGAAGTCTCTGCCTGAAACAAACTTGGCGGCTGTTCAGCCACTAACGATATTCACTACAAAAGACTTCGAAAACGACGACCTGCTCGATTAAGCTTCATCTTTTATCTATGCTTTTAAAATTCCATGTTGCTTCATCTTTAATTTGCTTAATTACGAACTTTTATTTTGAATGTCTTTTTCATTGACTTAAATAAAATTTCGATGAAGTATGGAATATTGTGGATAGTGCCTCGTTGCACTGGTATAGCATTGATATTGCTCCCACATACAACGAGACTATAAGATGCAAATTCTCCTCTTAAACATATAGGAAATCTCCAATTTTCAAGGATATTTCTTTTAAAGAAAATAACTTGAAAATTGTGGATAATATATATTGAATATCAATATGTAACTCGTCAAGAGAATGGCCAGAAGACCATCTATTTACGATTTCACTGGATCCCCGTCGGGCCCCTAAAATTACAGATATTCATCCTATAGAAAGCCAACTCGACTGAGCACCAGAAGTGCCTTTCTTTACCATAGTTTTTAAACTCTGGCAAAATGGACTTGGTCATCCTGGATCAGCGATGATGGACGCATCATCAAATGAATCCATTGAAGAACCTGAAGATTCTTCAAAAGGTTGAGTTTCCTTGTCCCCCTTTGTCATAAGGGAAAAATAATAGAGAGACCTTCCCTCCTGAAAGAGGGTTTGGAGTTTCCTGGCTTCATTGAGAGAATACATGGTGACCTTTGTGGGCCTATTCACCCCGCAAATGGCCCATTTTCGGTACTTCATTACTGTACTGATATATGCTTCTACGAGATGGTCTTATGTGTGCCTTTATATTCACTCGCAACCTAGCTTTCTCAAAAGCTTATAATGTGGGTGAATTTACTACACATATCATTCAAGACTTCTACCTAGCAACTGGCATTGAAATTGAACATCATGCAGCATGTTCAAACTCATAATGGGTTTGCAGAGTCTCTGGTAAAGAGACTCCAATGGATTTCACGTCCATTGATAAATCCCAGTTGCCTTTTGTATTTAGGGACCAACACAATGCATTCCG
The DNA here is from genome assembly GCA_030789695.1 of Scilla litardierei. NCBI lineage: Eukaryota > Viridiplantae > Streptophyta > Magnoliopsida > Asparagales > Asparagaceae > Scilla > Scilla litardierei. The sequence goes on from JAULAV010000089.1 coordinate 292,651, forward strand.
CATCACTTATCACGATACGGCCCGCTTGTTGCCATATCTTATTGCTGATGCTGCTTGCTTCTGGTTTACCACCAAGTCTTGATAAATGTGAATTTGATGAGCAAGATCTCATTGAAATAGGCACACAGTCTAAAGAAGCCTGAAGCTTCTGAGACCATATCATAGGAAACAAAAGTCCTCATCTCGTTATGATCCGCATACTTTTTCTGTGTGAAGTTGAGATCCAGAAGATCCTTCACATTCAGACTAAAGTACATTAATTGACGGATAAATTTGCGGACAACCAGAAGATTGTTCGTTCACACGTCCCTGTTGCCAATACGCCAGCTAGGATTGACATTCCCAAAGATGGATGCAATCCACCGGCAGCAGAATTGGCTGTACCTCAATTGAAAAGAGGACGCCTACCAGGTTCAAAATATAAAAATTCCTCAATAGAGGAAAATTCCTGGATATATTAAAATGATCCAACCACACAGGATGCTGAGCTCAGACCAGCAACCTCTCCCCTCCTAATTTCCCCTGCAGAGGAAACAACAGGAGAAACATCATTATATTACGTACGTACTGGAGAGGTACTTGACAAATATAGCACAGTCGTCGACGACGGTTTTGCTTTCGCTATTGCCATTCACGTCGCTGAATACGACGATGACGTCTACCCACTTTTCTATAGCGTAAACGCATAGAATGGCCAAAGTGGGACGAGGCAATAAGAGTAGAGCTGGACTCACTCTTGAAAAGCAAAGTCTTTGGACCAGTAGTCCATACACCTGAATGTGTAAAAACCTGTGGAATATAATTCGAATTTCATAAAGAAATTGAAATGAAGGAAATGTGATCATTTTCCTACTAAGCCTACACTTCTCTGCAAAAGCTAATACATGCAGCTCATGGACGTTGTGACTGCATATATATACGGCAATATAGATATAGAGATCTATATAAAACTTCCAGAAGGGTATACTCTACCCCCAGAGATGAAAGAGAAACGTAGAAACGTCTTCTCCATAAAGTCTACAAAGATCATTAGTTGATCTTAAGCAATATTCTGCCCTTGTATCTTTTTCGAAAGATCGTTGACAGGATTTGTTATATTTGCCTTACATATGGTCGACTTAAAGCTAATAGGATCTCCAGCAGAGACCATTGAGATTTCAAATAGCTTTAAAGCGTACCTTGGAAATGAAAAACCTAGGTATAACGATCATCCTGACGATGACATTGATCATCCTGACGATGACATTGATCATCCTGAAGATGGCAATAATCATCCTGAAGATGAACTATCATCCTGAAGATGACATTAATCATCCTGAAGATGAACCATCATCCTGGAGATGAACCATCATCCTGAAGATGACATTAATCATCCTGAAGATGAACTATCATCCTAGAGATGAACCATCATCCTGAAGATGACATTAAGCATCCTGAAGATGAACTATTATTAATCATGCCGAAGATGTCTCGGCTTACATATTAAACACCTTCGTGGTGGAACCCTTTCATATTCTTCATACACCTGGAGTTTATGAAGAATGATGTCCTTTTGCAACCTATTAAAAATGGATACTTATTTATGACACCTTTCAGTAGCTGAAAGAGGGGGAGGACATCCTAGGTCCCGAAGAGCCTAGCTCTAGTGTATTATCTGGCCAACTGCACGTATCTTTGATAGAACGTCTCCAGTAAAGTTGTTAACCAGACACAGTGTTGTCCTAGAGAGCAACACTAGACCAATGATAAGCTGCTTTTGCGCAACTTCCAAGGGTCAAGGAATATATATTGCATATGCAGGTTTAAAGATCATCGCGATGACTGAAACACAATAGGCCGGCCACCTCCTAAATATAAACACATCATCATCTAATGTCTACATCTTCTGAGAAGCTCATCATCCATGAAGCAAGTATTGAAAACGCTCAGCCAGGTCTAGCAGTACCTTGCAGATACACTGAAGACTGATTCAAAGAATACTTTAGTGGAGTCATCTACCAACTTCGAAGAGCATTACACTCCAGAGCGACGCTGCCTTCCAGTAGCCGCTAGATGAGTGAAACTTGTGTAGATGAGTGATAATTGTATTTTCTTTCAGAACATGATGGATGTATAGACGAATAGGAGATGATTGTATAGATACATAGGAGATCTGCAAGCCTGAAGCTTGTACATATCGGGGGAGTCCCTCGATAGTTGTACTCTTTTCCCTTAAGCTGCTGGTTTTTCCCACTGGGTTTTCCACAGCTAAGGTTTTAACGAGGCAACCACAGTGGCTCTGGATCCAGAAGTATCCACCCTATTGGCATACTGAATCCTGAAGTATTCATATGCTTAACCCAATGTAATGGAGAGATGAGGGGGAGTGTTGTGAGTTGAGGGAGGCCTTTGGCCTCCCTCCCCTCATCACTCTCCATTACTCCCCACTAAGTTAGTGGGGAGGCCCTTGGACTCCCAACTCAACATGAGAGTTTTATAAATATAGTACCATGGCTATTTGCCATGGTTAATCCTCTTCTAACAGAAAGATCATTTATTGGATATTCACAAAAGAAAAAGAAAAAGCATAGAATCTAGACATGGCTCGGTTTCAAGAATCATAATCATCACTACTTTGGTTGTCGTGTGGTTATCCTATCTCTTTTGAATCACTAAACATCCATGAAGCAATAGAAGTATCAATCAAAACACGCAGAAGATAAAAAAATTTCAGATTTGATTCATTCATTTTTAGCTTAACTGTTTCGAGTGTGGTTGTGAAACTAAGGATTCTAATATGAAAAAGCATATTAACAAAGATACACTAATCAATGAATCGAACTATAATCTAACAGATATCAGAGTTCATAAAAAATAAATCCACGATATTTCATAAAAAATAAAGCATATGAGACATAAATATAGAAGTGAACATGGTTCATATGGAAATTTCGAAATGTGTTTTACGATGAAGCAAAGTGCGTGCACTATGCACTCCCCCAAGTTTAAACATCACATTGTCCTCAATGTGTGTATAATATAAACAGAGGACAACGACAAGATAAAGGAGCCACACAACAAAATAGTCTCTATCCCGCAAGCTTAAACATCACATAAAAATTGGGGAGAGATGCAAAAATAATCGCCAAAATATAAGGGTGAGCATGGATAATAGATAGTGGGTTGGGTGCAAAAGATAATTGAGCCATCAAATGGGGTGGATTTATTAAACAAAAAACATATAAAATCCTATACGGTCCTCTCGCTGCCGAGAGGATTCGTATTTAAAGCATAAAATACTACACTACTAGATTGGTACCACCTGTAGCAAAAGGCTGGTCCAATATCCTTGCCGGTGCAGGCAGCTGCTCTATATGCACTTTCTGTGGCTCTGCCAGGTGAGCATAGCCACTAACGCCAACGAACTCCAGCGATGCATCCCTAGCATTCTTCGTAGGTGTCCACCTGTATCCTGCGAAGAACAAAATGCATCAGTTCGTTGTGAAAGATTGTCCCCCTGAATAAATGTTTCCCAAAGAGGGTCATCAACATAAATATTTAAAATTAAGGCTGGTTGACAACACTTCCCTGGAAATAAATCTCTACTCTCAAGTACCATGTCCTCTCTCTCCTCGGGGTCCTCTCCTAGATTTCTAGGTATATCCTGATCAGATGCATATATCACCTCATCAGGTGACTCCTTGTCATGCTCGTCAGGTTTTTCAAGCGAGGACACGTTCAAGCATACATCCGGTCCATAATTGTAAGTGTTCTGCAACGGCACGGCGTGTCAAAAAGATCTGAATCAGAATAAATTTCAGATGGGATGCATGATTCAGAAATGGAGTGGGTAAAAAGATCTCCCTGGGTGGGAGCAGTAGGCTCTGGAGGGTGGTTCTCGGCGTCAGTGGAAGGATGAGGTGGCTCTATATGCTCAGGCATCTCCTCCACTGGTTCGAGAGATGAAAGATGCTCGTTGATTTCGTCCTTATCCTTCTGCCATCGATCATGTGACTCATTCAGCATAGCGTTGACAGTCGTGCTCTCCTCTACCGCTGCCATGAATGCATTGAGTGTCAAATTGAGAGGATGGTCAGGACTCAAGAGACATGGCTTTTATAGGGCATGTGTCCCTCCTTGCCACAAAACTCGCAGTAGGCATAGCTCTCTGAATATTGATCATATCCTTCCATCTGATAGTATGGGTCCTGTGAATAATATTCGCATTCTTCCATTGGAGCCTCATACTGTGCCGAATAATCATTGCCTGAATAATTCCAAGATTGATCCATTGTACCTGAATATTCAAAAACAACAATCTGGAAAAGATATCAGTGGTACAAGAAAATAGATATAATGATAAAGCAGGTGGTGGGAAAAATCTCTATCTGTTTTTATTTATTTATTATTTTATTTTATTTTTTTAATTTTTTTTGGGTTTTTTGTTTGTTTTTTATGCAATCTAATCAACCTAATTGTGGTACATAGATAATATGTCGGAATGCCTCCCCGGCAGCGTCGCCATAAACTTGATCGGCCCGGAATCAACTCCGAAACGATGTCATTTACCGTAAGCGCACGGTATAGTGGCAAGCGGGTATCGAACACGGGAAATCGGTGTTATACTACCTATCTACTCCTAGGTTGAGTTAGAATTGCGGGTTTATTGGTAGATGTGGAGTATGGAGAGTTATAATAGTGATGGATGCAAAGGTTGTGTCACTCAACATCGCATAGAAAGAGCTAGGGTGTTAGGGATCACCGCTGAGACCGTCGGGGATCAACGTTGGAATAGAATCCTTACGTTGCAGTAGGGTTAGGGGATTAATCTCCCAATTCATACCACTCTCGTGGGATAGAATTGCGAGGTATTTTGGTAGCTCTCATTGACGCAATAGCGGTAGCCGTCAACGTAGCGATATAGTTCGTCGGGAGATCCCCTCAAGGCACGAGCCGGACATGGTCGCGAGCCTTGGTTGGATCCACCGATTTTCCTATTCGAATCCTAAGGATACCCCTTAAACACATCAATTCCACAGACCGTGGGCATGATCTCAGTACGGGTTATCCTAGGGATTTGGTAGGATCAACCGAAATACTCCCCTAAATCCCTAATTCAACGTAGGGATATAGATCTACGTCTTTCCCCTAGGATCTTAGGGCTAACCCATCAACCCTAGAAAGGACTACTCGCTCATAGCAATATTCACGAATAAAAACACCATTTTTAGAATAGCAAACATCATAGCTAATCAATAGAATGAAGATCCAAAACTTACAGCTAGAGATGAAGAGAAATAGAACTTAATAGTTCCGAAGGAAAGCCAAAAATTTCAATACGCAATCGCAATAGAGAACCAAAATAATATCCCAACAATCTCGATCCCAAAGTCTTCAAAAGTTTAATCTAAAATCTCTAACAATAATCTCCCCAATTTTCGCTCCACAAAAACGTATATAAAACTCAGAATGAATCGCCTCCCCTCAACCTCTCGCAGCCGCCAGCCTTCACCCCCCAAATCGCGTAACAGACGGCTCCAAAAATACTTCTAAAAATGGCCTCAGCATCGCCGACCGAGTGGGTGACTCGGTCGAGCACTTCGTTGCTCGGTCGGTCGCTCGGTCCGAGCAGATATACTGCTCGGTCGGATTGCACAGGGAATCAAACTTCTCGAAATATGTCACTCTGCCAAACCGGCCCGATCAGATACTGCTCGGTCGAGTTGGAGGTCGCTCAGACCGAGCAGTAGGATGCTCGGTCGAGCAACCTGATGTTCAGACGTCAAAAACACATTTCAGCACACTGCTCGGTCGAGCAGTCAACTGCTCGGCCGTAAAGGAGGTAAAAAACGCATTTCATCATCATTTTGCACACTACTCGGTCGACCGAGTAGTGTACTGCTCGACCGAGTAGGCTGCTGAGAACAGTTTCAGCACTTCACCATCAACTTGCAGAAAATTCCCAGGGCTCATCCAACCTCTGATTGGCACATTCTTGGTGGCGTTGGAACTGTCTTGAAGTCTATTATCTGGAAAAAATATCATAAAAATAGGAAAAAAAATCCCAGGTGATAGAAAATTTGAAAATAGTGCACGGATGTCCTGTTTCCAGCACTTCAGGTCGCTCGATTCCTTTGCCGCATCATAGTTCAATCGAACGACCTTCTCTCTTGCCCCTTCCTTGCTCTAGTATTCTTCTTTGTCACCTCGATCATGTCATCATGAGTCGCATTAGTGCTCTCATGTTGCCGATCGTCTTATTGACTCCAAATTGATCCAATATCGACCAAATCCCTGAAATGGACATAAACGCTCCGAAAGTAATATTATTCCAAATAAAAGCGTAAAAGCATATGAAATATGTAAATGAGCAATCATTTTGACGTATAATCATATATATATATATATTTGACAGGCAAAGGTTAGATTTTATTAATAACAATTGTACAACATCCCTAACAAGTGAATCGTAGCTATTTAAAATGAAGAGGGGATTGGACACAAGCGCCGTCACCCTCCACCATTAAAATAACCACAATCACTTATTAGAGAAGAGTACACAAAATACATATTACATTTACATATGTACAATCTTAAGGCAATACAAACCCCCAATTAGCAAAGGGGGAATTGTCAGATACATCCTCTAGATCTAATTTGCATAGATCAATTTTGACATCCGAAGCGATTTCCTCAAATAATGAAGTTTTACTGGAGAACTTTTCTTTAAATATCCGATTATTGCGCTCCCTCCAAATGTGCCAGACAAGGGATGGCAAAATCATTTTAGCTAGAACGCTCAACGGGTCTTTCTTGCTGTATTTGTTTAGAATCATGTCACATACTCCGGAAAGGGATGTTGGCCTCATAGAAGTTATATTTAGCTTGAGAAGACTCCTCACTAGGAGGTACTGGGAATAATCACAGTCAAAGAAAATATGGCCAATACTCTCATCCACATGCCCAGTACAAAGAACATAGAATTGATCAGAGACCCTTCCCCACGTGTGAAGCCGGTCTTTGGTTAAGAGCTTACCACGAAGCGCACGAAGTAAAGCAATAGAGAACTTGGGAACATGGAGTTTAAACCACACTGCATCCGCATAGGGGTAGGCCGCTGATTGTGAACGGGTTGCTTCCCAGATTTCCCGAAGGGAAGCTTTGTGACCGGAAGCCCAACACCAGTCATCGATACCATCGCAAATTGTAATACTGGACATGGGATCAACAATGCCATTGATGGCCGGAACATTGTGCCAAGCAGTTCCAGTCCAGAAATCCCCAACGCAAGCAACTTCAGTACCAGGGACGGGATCTTGCAAGAGATATAGAGGCCCCTTAGGATGCCAGTTATCATACCAGAATGAGGTTGTTTTGCCATCCTTAATAGTGCGTTTAATCAGCCGTTGCGATAGGTGGCGACTCTTAAGAACAAATTTCCAGGAACCGGAATGTGTAGGGGCAGATTTGGCAATATAAAAGCCACTTCCAATAGCCGCATAGTGTCTTCTCATATAACTCGCCCAAACACCATTGTTAGACAACACTCTCCAAGTCAAGCGTACTCCCGACGCAGCAATCAAGTCAGAGAGATGCCGAATCCCCAATCCCCCTTCCTTTTTTGTAGTACAAACCTCCCTCCAAGCCCATATATTATTCTTTCCCCAAATAAAAGTTCTGCAAATTGAATTAATGATTCTAATAATAGAGGAAGGAAACCTATACGCCTGCATCCAGAAGGCAACCATACCATAGATTACAGACCGTACCAACTCAATTTTCCCCGCAATAGAAAGGATGGAGGAGGACCAACCAAGTAATCTTTTCCTGCATTTATCAACTAGGCGAGTTAACGTAGAAGCTCTGGGGTAATGAGTTGATAGGGGCAGTCCCAAGTAGGTAGTGAAAGAGGTGACCAACTTAATTCCCAATAGCTCAGACAAGTCTCTTGCATTCCGCACTCCCTTACTGAAAATTGCAGAACTCTTGTCCAAATTGACTTGAAGCCCCGATAGATGTTTAAATTGAATCAATAACTCCTTAAGCCCATATAGGGAATGAGAATTAGCACGACAGAAGACCAAGAGATCATCAGCAAATAGCAAGTGAGATATCGATCCTGTTCTTTGCAAAGGATGGATAGCACCAGATGATTCAGCCACTGACATGAGAAGGGAAAATGCTTCCATCACAAGGACAAATAAGTACGGTGAAAGCGGGTCCCCTTGCCGCAAACCACGGTTGGAGTCAAAGTACCCTTCAGGAGTCCCATCAACTAAGACAGAGAACATAGGAGTTGATATACATTGAGAAATCCAGGTAATAAAGGTTGATTTGAATCCCATCTGGTGCAGGAGAAAGAGAACGAACTCCCTATTAACACTGTCAAAGGCCTTCCGGAGATCAAGCTTGATACAGGTTCTGGATCCCATAGGATTGCTAAAATCCCTAATCTGTTCGTGGGCGAGCAATGAACAATCCGCCAGAAGCCGATCTTTTAAGAAAGCTGCCTGATTGGGAGAAATAAGCTCTGCGATGACATGCCGCAGTCTATTACATAACAATTTGCTGATAATTTTATATACCACATTGCAGCAGGCAATCGGCCTGTAGTCACTCAGATTTGAGGCATTTGCATTCTTTGGGACCAGAGTCAAGAATGCATGATTGATGCTAGGATTCATTTTACCAGATATGAAGAAAGCAGAGACACCTGCAATAACATCAGACCCAATGATACTCCAATTGTCTCGAAAGAAATGGGCATTAAACCCATCAGGACCTGGGGCTTTGTCTTTACCAATTTGGAATACATCAGATTTGATTTCAGCTGGGGTCACAGGCAATTCCATCCAAGTTGCCGCCTCCTCAGTAATCTTCCGTTTGGGGATGATATTAGGAAACACATTCCAATAATCATCATGATGGTAGATATTATGATAATATAATACAGCCTCATTTCGCAAGTTTTCAAAATTCGAGCTCATCTTACCTTCAGGGCTAATAAGATGATGCAGGTTGTTGTGACAGTGCCTTGCTTTCAGAGATGTATAAAAAAATTTAGAGTTCCTGTCCCCAAGGGTTAACCAATCCTGTCTACTCTTTTGCCTCAAATCTTCTTCCTCAATACCAAGAGCCATCCCAAGATTTTTAGATGCCAAACATTCTTCTTGCTGCAGCTTAGGATCAAACTTCAAATTTGGATTTGATTGAATGGCCACAAGCCTAGACCGGCATGCATTAACGTCCAGGTTAGTCAAATGATTTGTGGCCCAGGGTTTCAAAGCATGCTTCAATGCTTTTAGCTGGAGGTGAAGGTGACGCAAGCCATGTACACCAGGAATTCGGCTCCAATGATTGTGTATGAATTCTTTATAGCCTGGAAAGGAGCACCAGGAATTATAAAATTTGAAGGGTTTGGGGAGAGCACTAACCTTGGGAAGAAGGAGGAGGAGCATTGATAGGTGATCACTAGTGCCCGAAGAGAGATATTCATAAAAGGAGTGACCCATACGAGCTATCCAATTAGTATTGCAGAGAATACGATCAAGCCGGGCCAAGATACGCTGCAACCCAATACGTTTATTGCTCCAGCTATGTGAGGGACCTGAACTCTTGAGTTCAAGAAGACCACATGTACCAATACACGAGTTGAAGGCATCCATGGCCAAAATATCAACATTGCGGCCACCCACCTTTTCATGAGAGCTCCTGACACAGTTGAAGTCTCCCCCAACCACCCAAGGCAGAGAATTAAAGGTATTTGAATCAGCAACAAGTGAGTTCCAAAGAGAAGCTCTAGCAGTAGTCAGGTTGAAACCATAGATAGCAGTTAGGCCCATAACTAACCCCGCTGAGTTAGTAAAAATTGCCGAGATATGCTGAGCAGAAGCGGCAATGGGGTTGACATGCCAAGAAGAAGAATTGTAGTAGATAACAATACGACCACCCTTATGATGTACTCTGTTATCAATAAATTCCCAATCTTTACCAAAACAACTGTTTATACGACTCGCATTACATACTGCAACTTTAGTTTCAAGCAAACATACAATAGACGGGTTGAGCTTACGCAAGGTATGCCTCAGATCAGCCCGCCTAGCAGTACTATTCAGACCCCTAGTATTCCAGAAGAAAGCAGACATTAAGACAATGGTTGATTTAGGGGCAGCGCACCTGCAGCTAGCGCGACCCTAGTGCTTCGTCGAAGAGAGGTAGGAGAAGGAATAGGCTGCTTGTTTTTGGCCTGACCCCTAGCTTTACTCAATTCTTGATGTAATGCATGCCAGAGAGGATTCGGCAAGGTAGGATTGACCGGAGGCTCAGGAAGCTCCGCTTGGCAATTATCAATAAGAGAGACATTGTTTACCTCCACGCCATATGTTTGTTGAGCAGCATCAGTGTGAACTTCTGGGACAGGGAGAGGATCACTTTGAACTTCATTACCCATAGCCTCAGACTGCACTTCTGGCACAGGGGTAGCATCCATTTGCACTTCATTACCCGCAGCCTCAGGAAGCATTTCGGGAGCATTAGGGGTCACAAATTTTGTAACTGGGCTGGAGTAGGGCTTAGTGTTTAGGAAACCAATGCATTGCACGAAACAAAAGAGCCTCCTCCACAGCTTTGTTTGAACACAAGGACCAGATTTAGGAGCAACATCTGGAGCCTTACAACTATGCTTGGATAGACCACTTGACTCCCCAACCTCAAAGCAAGTGTTGTTGTTGTGATTCGATTCGGCCAGCTGATGTCCAGAAGCACATTCAGGGACAACATGGGGGACCCCAGTGTCAATTGTAGCAGGCGCCAAATCAGGAGAAGGGGGTTTCTTCCCCATTGGGCATTGTCTATCCAGATGTCCAAAGCATGCACAAGCATCACATCTTGGGGGTTCCCCCTCATACTTGACTTCAATAGAGATAGTTGTCAAATCATCAAGTTCAATAGGTACAGTCTTCTTAAGCTTACATTCAGAACTTACCTCCACTAGGCATCGAGCATATGAGATTCTCTCTAGCCTTGAGGTCGCTTTATCCAAACAGAGTGGCGTGCCAATCACACTAGCAATCCGATTCATAATACTAATAGTCCACATTGACAGAAGCAAATTGTGGAGTTGGACCCAAACTGGTACCGCAGTCAGAACGTCCCTAGTGTGGCGGGTAGTGGGAGACCAGTTTTGCAGCACTACAAGCCGTCCATCAAACAGCCATGGACCGCCATGGAGTATCAAGTCGCGATCATCTGGGTTTTCAAATTTGAAATAGAAGTACCCATTCTCCCTGGAAAAAAATGCGAAGACCACCATTAATTCTCCAAAGCCTCTCTGTCCAGGCCTTGATCTGACCAAAATATGGCACATCACCAAGAACATAACCAACCAAAGTATTCTGCCATCGTGCTGCTCCTTCTAAGATCATGCTATCGGAAATTTTAGCCCTTACAACACCGTCCTCAGTGATAACAGGAGGAACAAAGTTCATCACCAATGGATCCGCGTATTTACGCCTAGTCGAGCATATATCAGACCAAGAGCGCTTCCCTTCGGAGGGGATGATTTGGAAAGGCACATTGGGTCTAATAGGCACCTTCAAGCCATCGCTACTTGCTTGATGAGCGGCCTGAAAATCCCTCCGAGATCCAAAACGACCCCCACCAATTTGGTTCAACCGGGGAATCGAACCATAAGGTCCTCCAGCAGCCGTCACATGCGCCTTCCGCTTATCTGTAAAATTGCGATCGGCCATCGGCCGATCCCCCGTCGATCCACGAAGAACCACCGGTGAGCGACCACGACGAACGACCGTCGAGCGATCCCTAATTGAACGGTCACGCTCTTTCCGCCGCCGCCGTTGGTAGGAAACCCTGTGCCAGCCCTCCGTACCCGCAGATTCCTCCTTGTTGTTGCCGGAAAGCTGTTGCAAGCTAGGGCACGCCGCCACCCTCACGACCCTCTCACCACTCATATATATATATATATATATATATATATATATAATGTGGAATATAAGGACACATCAATTGCCTGGAGTTTTTGAACCTACTAATAAATTTATTGGTCATATTAGTCCATCGATCTACCGTAAGCCTGGGGATAGCTCCTCCAGCGGGTGGATAGGGGAAACTCCTCCAACAGGCCGGTCCATCGATCTAACTAAGCTTGGGGATAGCTCTCCCAGCGGGTGGACCAACCCGACTGTCCGTAAGGCTTGGGGGAAAACTCTCCTAGCAGGCTGGTCCAATGATCTATCGTAAGCCTGGGGATAGCTCCCCCATCTGGTGGACCGACCCGACTGTCCGTAAGGCTGGGGGTAGCTCCCCCAGGAGGCCGGTCCATTGATCTACCGTAGAGCTGGGGGCGACTCCCTCGGTAGGGCAATCATCCACTCGACCTTAAGACCAAAGGCAAGCCCTCGGTAGGCCGAACACTTGGTTGGCCTTAAGCATTCCTGGGCATCGGCTCATCGAACCAGCCATCAGGCGAATCGACGGGACACTCTGATCACTCCACATTTTACACCTTTTTTCCGCATGTTTGCATGCCATTTAGATCGCTCAAATCACGTTTTTCACGATTTATCGACAATATTGCGATACTTTTCACGATTTTTTGTTTTTGTCGTATTTCAGGAGATTTGGAGCGATTTGGAGTGATTCCGAGATACACCTACTCCGGAGTGTCACCGAAGACTTCCCTGAGGGGTATTTTGAGATTGGAGAGGAGCGGAAGAAGAAAGAACGTCGTAGGAGCGACGAGGAGGCAAAAACACTCAGAATGGGCATTTTCAGTGTCTCACTCGGCCGAGTGAAGGAGTCACTCGGCCGACCAGTAAGACCCCGCTCGACCGGCCAGATCGAACACGCTCCAAGGGTGCACTCGGCCGAGCATCAGAAGCCGCATCGACCGAGTGACGTAATTCCGTCTGCCCGAGTGGCACTCAGACGACGCCCCTCAAAAAGAGCCAACTTACTGTTTTTCGTCAGTCTGAGCATCAGAAGACCCACTCGGCCGAGTGGCAATTGCCGACCGCCCGAGTGAAGATAAGCCCATCGGCCGAGTGACGACAACTCACTCGGCCGAGTGACGCCCGAAGTGAAGACCCCCAAGACCCCAGACTTACTGGAAATTCTCAGGGTCTCCCACTCGGCCGAGCGACTTTTGTCACTCGGCCGAGTGAGCAGCGCTGCCTGTAGCGGAAATCACGATTTTTGAGCTACGCAGGGGCAGTTTGGTGACGAATTTTTGGGCAGTTTTGGGGGGGTATTTAACCCCAGATTCTAACCTAGTTTAGAGAGCTTTTTCCTTGCTTTTGGCAGCCTTTTAGATTAGACTTTTTAGTTTTTGATTCTTGTGATTGGAGAGGAGAGAAAAGGGTTATTTTGTTGGATTCTTGGAGAACTATATTGGTTTGTCTCCCTCTTCATTAAAAATCCTATTTTTATTGTTATTTTGAATATTTCCATGAATTCTATTGTTATTTCAATTGATTATTCTTCCATTTGTGATATGATTTGTGAGTAGTCTTTACGTCTTAGGGCGTGGGGATGAACCCTACGAGCCCAATTTCCGATTTGTGATGATTTGGTAGAACTATTGCTAGAATTGCTATTAGGGTAAGTTTGGGATCGATATATTACGGATAGCTATGTGTTCATATCGATTGGGATTTGCAAGAGATTGGATCCCAACTCGATAGGAAACCCTAGAAATCCGAATTGGGTTGAAATTGAGTTTCCGTAGTATCGGTTTGCAAGAGATTGGACCGATACTAGGGTTCTCGGTTGCAATTCCATACCGATACCCGTTTGCAAGAGATTGGACGGGTAGGAACTATCCCAACCTAGGTCGTAGCCCGAGTTTGGATGAGAGTGGGCTTGGGATGCGATTGAACAATGATGTTGATCCTAATGCTAGCTTGCCTAGGCTAGGGTTTGCAAGAGATTGGACCCGAATCTAGGTTCGCTATAGACCGGCAACAGCGCGAGAGCGTGAGCTAGGTTTTACATTCAGTTGCAACTAGTTCATCCGAAATTCTACCCTAGCAATCGTGATACCGATGAATCACATTGACGAGATACGGTGAGTAGCGGGGATTCCCTATTCCCTAAGCGTCTTTATTTGATTTTATATCTCTTTATACTATTTGACGATTGTGACAACATCGCCGAAAGGCACTTTCCTACTCTTCTGTCCCTATAGCCAGGTTGTTCGGAGAAGGCACTGTCATACGTCCTCCCTGTGTTTGATACCCGCTCGCCGCTACACCGTGCGCTTGCGGTAAAACTACACGGTCGCTCTTTAGGGTGTACGCCCGGGCGCGATCACACTCCCCGGGCCATATGATCACTACAGTTATTCGGAAGGCCAAGGGACACTCCCCCCCTCAGGACAACGACTCAAGAAGCAGAAAAGAAACCCCCTGTGGTCCAAGCCCGCGGTCCGCCTTGGCTTGAACCATGAGAGGGGGCAATAAAGGGGGGCAGTCCAGAAAAAACGATTGACGAAAACAGGATAAAGTGCAAAAAGGTAACAAATCCCGCAAAACAAACTATTCATTACTTTCAAAACTGTTCCTTTTTTACAAGGAAGGAAACAAGAGCGGGGGAACATCGCATATAGCGCTGGAGCCCGGGAGGAGGCGTCATCTGGAGCCTCGCCTTGCTTCGACCGAGCGGGCTCCTCGGGACCTGGCAGGGGATGGGGATGGGCCTGTCGGTTCCACTCCTTGAACCACTGAAAGGAGTCCCGAAAGGCTCTCACGATCCTTGGGGCCAAGAGGTCTTCATAGGACTCGAATGCCTCCTTAAGGGCTTCCATGATCCGTGGCCTCAAAATCCCATCGTAACCCCTCTCCACCTCCTCGATGAGCCGGACAGGGTTTGCTTGTCGCAGGGCCCCCAGCTTGGCCCAAAGATTGTTCCTCTCTCTCGGTGGAATGCCTCCTCTACCTCTTGGGCAGTCCTCTGAGCGGCCACCAGGGCCTCCCTCAGGTTCCCTACCTCGGAAGTGAGCTCGTCCACCTGATACAGTGAGCGACGAGCTTCCATGTGGGCTTCTTCGGCCACCACCTCGGCCTCCCCAGCCCTTAGACGCTCCTGCACCAAGGACTCCTTGAGACTGCTGCCTGTGCCGCGTGGCGTTGCGCCTCCACGGCCATTGCGAAAACCTGCAAGATAAAAGGTGTGAGCCAGGGATGCCGCGAAGTAGGGTCGGATGCAACAGAAAGATCAACCTGCTGGAGCTGCCAGACCAGGGAGTCCGCCAAGCGATCGAAGCGGACCCTCCCCAAGACGGAACGGTCCCTCGGAAGGACGAAGCCCTGTGCCAACTGGGTGGCCACGCCTCGGTCGACAAAGACCGACTTCCCGGGCGGGACCTCTGGGCCAGCCTCAAGCATTAGTATGGCACCTCCAGCACTAACCGGAGATGGCTCGGCCAGGCTAATGGAGACGGTAATCTCCGTCAGCGGGAGGATTGCCCCCGAGATGATCGACAGCTCGGGCATCATCGCGGGCTGGGTCTTTCTCCTCTCCTTCTCTTCAGGCCCCCCGGACTCCAGAGGGGGCACTTCCTTTCTCTACCATGACCCCCAGCGGGGGTCCGGGATCCTGGCCGGTGCCTCCATCATCCCCATCGATGCAGACGGAATCAGGAGGGCGACCGGCCATGTTCACCCCCGCAGGGGATTCAGCGACAACCAGGGCTGGAGAAGTGGTGGCGATTGCCGGCTCTAACCTTCCCACCGCAGGGTCGCCCTTGCAGATCTCATCATCCACTGTGCGGCGAGGCACATGGCTCGAAGGATTTCCATGCCCACTGTTAGCACCCCGGCGAATGAGCTCACCGACGTCGTGGCTG
Source organism: Scilla litardierei (assembly GCA_030789695.1). Classification (NCBI taxonomy): domain Eukaryota; kingdom Viridiplantae; phylum Streptophyta; class Magnoliopsida; order Asparagales; family Asparagaceae; genus Scilla; species Scilla litardierei. The sequence goes on from JAULAV010000089.1 coordinate 308,492, forward strand.
AATTCTCGACCCGTCATTTCTGCGGAAAGAATGAAGATCAGGGTAAGCAAAAAGGGGGAGCAGAGATAAAAAAGCGCATACCGGGGACCACATGACGTTCTTAAAGAGAAGGTCATCCAGCAAGGGCCAGACCGACCTCTCCACTAGGGACAAAGACGATAACAATCTAACCGCCGCCTGGTCGGCCTCGGTGAGGGACAACGTCATGTCATACTGACATAAGGCTCCCCAACCTATAAGGATCACCGCATCCCTGGAAAAAATGACAAAGAATTAATTCGAGCTCCAGTCACCCACCCAATGGGGTAGACCTAGCAGACACTCCCTCCCCGCTCGGGTGCGGATGTGTTGCCATGATCCTCAGTCGACCGTCTGAACCCGGAAATAGTAGAAGAAGAGGGACAAGGTCGGCTCTAAGCCATGCACGCTACAGATCATGATGAACCCAACCAGCGCCGCAATCGAATAAGGGGTCAACTGACATAAGGCCACCATTAAGAACTCCATGACCCGGATGATAAAAGGGTGGAGGGTGAAGCGGAGCCTCATACAGAACATCTCAATGTACACGTCGGCCTCACGACTCCCTGAAAAGCAGATCCTTTTGTCACCAAAAGGGACCTGGACATCGTACGCGTGACACAAGTACTTCGCTCTGATCTCCTCGGCCGTCGAGAAAGAGATGATAGACGAGGACCTAAGGATCACCGGAGGAACATCGAGCCCCTCCGCCACTTGAGCATCATCCCTACGGACCGGGTCCTCAAATAGCAAGCCCTTCCCTTTGTCAGACATCGGGCGTGTAGCCGGGGGGTTATCGGGCCCTGAAGCCGGGGGGGGGTTGCCAGTCTCCGGAATCGGAGGAACCCCGGACCCAGGAGCAGAGCCTCCTATTCTAAGGGCGACCATTGGACAGATCGAGTGGGGAAGAAGAAGAAGGAGGAGGTTACCTTGAAGGGAGACCGAAAGAAGGAAGACAAAGGATAATTCACCAGCACTCGCAAGAACAGGAGTCGATCGAAAAGCGCAAAGATCAAATCCAGAAGGGCGGCGTCTTTATACGAAGAATGATCCTAGGATCTGGTCCGTTCAAAGGAGGACGCGAGGTGACATCTAATGACTGGCGGCACTTCGAATTCTGCACCCAGGGGCGGGAGAAGTTCAAACGGGCAGTGTCATGATGGCTCCCATTTAATGACATTGCATCGACTGACGCCCCTGACAAAACCCACACAAGTCACATCGCCCGAACCGAACTGGCAGAATCCGAGTGGCCCGAGCGATGGGGGCAATTGATACGAACATTTTGAGATGGCCCAAGATCGAATGGCCCAAGCCCACATTGTAAGCAGGCGGCCCTGAAGGAGATCGGGCCGAGCGTCGAGGCCCACCAGAAGAATTGGAATCGGGTCGGCCACGACCAAAGAAAATGCCCCATTAGCCCACATCAGCGGGAGCTAACCGCTTCCCTCAAAGCGCGCCTCCTTAATCACCATTAAGGACCCCATTACGCCCACCTTCATGACCCATGAAGACGCCATCAAAGAGGCAAACCGTTGGGGCAGGGGAAAGGGACGTTGAGGGGGAGCGAATATGGGATGACTACTATAAAAGGACTCGAGGGGCGACAGAGAAAGGGATCTCTCCCTCGATACTGAAATACAGAGGTATTCTATTCACACGACCTTGTTTTCCACTCTACATTTCCTCTCCATAACTCGATCCGAGGACTCGTGTATCGGCCTCCCCGTGAGCTGTTCCGATCCCATCGAGTAACCTTCAGATCCGTTTTGACTTAGGCATCGGAGGGAACTTGGCCGGAACCAAGATCCGGCCCCCTGACGAGCTTCCTCGTCTTTTCAGGTCGAGCAGATATAGCGGCGCCGAGGCTACCCCTCAGCGCCCATCCAACTGAAGCCGAGCGTCCTCGGTAACGAGCCTGCTCTCCCCCACCACAAGAAGGCCGTCACTCTCCTGAAGCTAACCTTCGACAAGCCGACACGAGGATCCGCATGTCCCTCACCAAGCAAACGCGCCCCCAACCGATTCCGGAGGCCCCACGTGTCCCCTTGACCACATTGACCTCCAGTCCTCTGGTCACCAATTCAATGGTGAGAAAACACATGTTAACAGATAAGATACGCACGTGTTGTGGATAAGACTGTATCTATTGTATCTCATCCATGTATGACTTTCACATCCACTATAAGTAAAGGTCTGGGGTCTTTCTCCAAGATACGCTTTATAACACATTATCAGCACGCTCTCCTTGAGTTCCGTAGATCTGCTCATTGTGAAAGCTAGGAGGAGACGGTAGATCTATTATGCACGGGCTTCATCAACCTCCATGCATAGGCGTCATCAACTGTCGTTGGATCTGGAGGACAGATCTAGAGGTATTACTCCAAAATCAATCAAATCTTATTTTTATCATGATCATGATGTCTACAACGTCGATCTCATAACATCGGATTAGAAAAAAATCAATTTTTATCATGAAAATATATATATTGTTTTCCATAAACCTAAGACAATGGCTTTTTTTCCGCCGATCTAGGGGTACTGTCGAACACCCCCGCCCCGTTGGCCCCCAGCGGCGGTGGCTCACCGTCGTTATTCATGGTGGCAAACCCCATCATGGGTTCTGTAATAACAAAAAAAATTCTATCCCAGTCGCCAGCCTCAGGTCGCCAGCGACCACACCATCTCACCAAATGGAGGGGGCGGCAGTCTCAGACCGTCGGCCCTCAAACGGCAGCCTCAGGCCGCCGCCGGCGCCCCATATTCCCCTATATATACCCTCGGCCCAAACAGAGGGGGAGGTGGCCTCAGGCCGTCGCCTCCCCCCAAACGACTGATGGCAGCAGTCAGAGATGGCCATCTGCCTACCCATGGCCAGGCGATCGTCCCTGGCCACCTGCAAAAATTTTTATTAAAAAAAGAAAGCCCTTTGTAGCTGCAGGCCTGAAGCCCGTAGCATGCTTCTTATTTAAAAAAAGAAGGACCTTTGTAGCTGCAGGCCTGAAGCCCGTAGCCTGATTTTTTTAATAATAATAATAATAATAATAATAATAATAATAATAATAATAATAATAATAATAATAATAATAATAATAAAGAGTGCCCTTGTGATTGACTCGAGGACGTGCATAATCCAAATAGGATGCACACGCTCTCCTCCCAAGTGTAGGAATGTCAATTGCAATATAAACCCGGTGAGTACGGGGTCGAATCCACATAGACAATTCGTCTACGTTCACGCTACCTTCAGATCACCAAGGGTATGAGAAGGTGAGAAACAAAACCGTCTTTTGAAGGCGATGATTTGTAAGGGAGTGTGTGATGGTTACCAAAATAACAAAACCAAACAAGCAAAATAAAGGTTGGGATGCAAATGAGAGGAGCGTGTGTGGGTTGTGGTTTCATTACAGAGTATGGCTTAGCTATTCAATCTCTAAATGAATCAATTTCACATCCATGTCAAGGTAAATGGAATAGGAAGATTTCCTTATTGGGAAAAAAAACCAAACATGTTTAGCTCAATTATGAGGCTTTTAGGCCACACAAACGGATGGTGTCATCTTGGAGCTTAAATCAACGTGTTAGCATCAAGTGTAGTTATTAGATTAATGATTTCAAGAATGAAGCATGATTAGTTAAATCTCGCGGTTCAACATCTTTTGGGCCCCTCTACCGGTATATGCACGTAGATAATGCCTCGCGGCACATCATCCTCATTAGAACCCTCTATGGGTAATGCATGATAAAGAAGGTTTGAAATCAACCAATTCAATAGCTACACAATCCTATGCCATGGGTGATTGAAAACCAATCAAACAAATCCTAACTACACCACAATCCAACACACAAAGAGATTAGCTACACATATGAGCAAAAATATTTACCATTGCTTTCATATTCATAAGTTCATACATAAAGAATGAGACGAAATGAAATATAAGACAAGGGTTAAGAAAGATATCACAAAATAGAAGCTCTTCTCCTCCTCTATTAGATCCCAGAAAATGGGGATAAAATCCCCCAAAAACATATACAAAAACCTAATCTAAACTAAGAGAGAGAAACCCTAAAATGGAAAGTGTTTGAAGCTAATAGTGGAGGATCCTCAATTACATCAGAGTTTAGGGGTTTAATACCCCCTAGGGTTTACATCCTAACCCTCCAGATCTGCATCCAAAGGCCCAGGTGAAATCAGGTAAAGAATAACAAGAAATCGCAACCCAGAAATCAGCAGAAAGACCGTGCACAGGCACCTGTCGAAAAACGGTCAGGCACCTGGCGACAGGCACCTGTACCGAAGAAGACAGGCGCATGGGTGGCCAATCTGCGTAACATATAAAACTAGGGATGCCAAAGACAAGCGACTGTCTTCAAATATACAGGCGCCTGCTGAATTAATGGCTGAAACCAACAGTAAGTTGGTTTTGCCAACCTTCCGGGGTAGGGGCAACATGCGCCTGCTGTTGAAATAGCAGGCCCCTGTATAGTTATCCAGGTGCATGCCAATCTCTCTGCAGGCACCTGTGCTGCACTCCATTTTGCCCAGCTTTTATCTCCTGTCGGCATGCACCTGCTGTTGTCCGGGCAGGCGCCTGTCCTGGCTCCAGCTCCATTTCTCCACTACTTTGATTTCTCCATTCTTCTTTCTCCTGAAAAATATATAAAAATATGTAAAATCATGAAATGCACAAATAAGCTTTTAGAACATGGTTTCATGCAGAAATAACATATATTCTCAAAAATTCATGAATTATATGCTAATGAGCACATTAGAACATAACTATGCATAACATCTACACAAAACACCAATAGTTATGGTGAGTAAATATACAATATTCACTCTGAATCACACCCCCAAATAGCTTGTTGCTAGTCTCTAGCAAAATTAGCGATAAATTCCAAAGATAACCTTTTCCATGGATTGTTGGCATATCTCAAGTGTGTTGAAGACCGATATGAAATGGAAAAAATTTCAAGCTTATGCACTCACCCCTAAAACCTTCTTCTCAATTCTCATACACACCTCCACAATCCACCTCTAAGCTTTGCAAATTCTTATGATTTGATAATCTCATGATAAAAATCTTGAAATTCTCAAGCTTGTGGTACATAAACACTAAATCCTTCTAAAGCTTATAACAATGAATTCTGATTCAATTTCATGTGTTTACTCAAATATCATGGCACTAAATGCCTTTTTGAAGTATCATGGCAAAACAAAAGTTTATGCCTTATTCAGGAATGCACAAGTGCATTTATTATTATAGGATTTGATAGCATTCATTTGAGCAACTCCAAAAATCAATTCACTTTTAAGACCTAACCACTTGGTTGCAAATGCTAAGGACTTTACATACCAAAGGGGTCTCATATGGGTAGTAGACACCATGAGCTTCTAGCTAGAGGGTTGAGTGCAAAGCTAGTGAAAAGAAGTTTAATTGCACTAACACATAAAGTTTCAATACACAAAAGGATGCCACAATCCATTCCAAAAGTAGATGTCAAACATGGTGTTTCGGAAAATCTCACTACATTGAGATAGAGGACTAAGCAAAACGCTAATATGGAGTGGAGAGAGATAACAATTAGGCTTTTTGGGTGATAATCTTTAAAGATGAAAATTTTCAATTTGTCTCATTTATTCTATATATATGTGAAAAATTAAATATTTGCAAATTTTTTTTCAAAACTTTGCATATCCTAATCACACACACCCCCCAACTCGAAACGGACATTGTCCTCAATGTTTGGAAAGGGGACAATGAATATGGAAAATTATTAGGATATGCGAAGAGAAAGATACTAAAGCAAAGATTTATTTATAGCTAGTTATACTAAGTAATGGAAGGAATACACCTTGTTGTTGTCACCTGAAAGTGAGTCCTAATCCTCATTGTGTTTCTCCCCAATCCAAGGCTTCGGATGGTACTTTAGGCTTTGCCCGGATCGAATGGAAAAATCCACTCCCAAGTTCCTTCAAAATCTTCAGAAATGCTCCAAAGCCATGAGCAAAATGACATTAAGATAAATGGAGTCTTCCTGCAATGGCCCATAGAAATGGTGCTTGTTTTTTATGGCCAACCCATCCATCTTATCCTTTGGCCTCCGGAAATGGATGCCTTCATGAAAGTGCCAGACTATAACCCTCTCCTTGAACCAATCCCAAATGGGATCAACTCCATTGGAGAGTACACAAGTGAATCTTCTTTTGCCAAAGTGAAGGGCATATCCAATCTCCTGCATGAAAGAAATATGATTACCATTTGCAATAAGAGAATCAAAATTATTCACGAAATGCTCATGAACAAGCTCAAAATGTTCATCACCAAACTTGTCTACCATGTTTACCTCACTCTCCTCCATCTCTTTTGGCAAATGACATTTATTTAAAATATTCAAATCTATGGTCATATTGCCAAAAAAAATCTTAAGTTGACCATTCATACAATTAATGATGGCATCACAGGTGGCGAGAAATGTCCTTCCTAAGATGATGGGGAAAGGAGTAGTAGATTGCGGTCCTTGAATATCTAAAACTATGAAGTCCGCTGGGAAATAAAATTTTTCCAATTGCACAAGAACGTCCTCAACACAACCCCTAGGAATTTTCACAAATTTATCAGCAAGTTGGAGAATGATGAGTATGGCCTTCAATTCTCCCAGACACAATTGCTTGTAAATAGGGAATGGCAATAAATTGACACTAGACCCAAGATTAAGGATATCATGCTCGATTTTTGTAGTACCAATGGTACAATGAATAGTGGGTGAGCCAGGAGCCATGAATTTGGGTGGGGCGTCCTGATGAAAAATTGAGCTAACCTGCTGTGTAATGAAGGCCTTTTTCTTAGAACTTAGTTTTCTTTTTATAGTGCACATGTCCTTAATAAATTTAGCATAAGCAGGTACTTGGTTAATAGCATCGAGAAGTGGTATATTAATATGACAGTTTTGAAAGATTTCTCGAATTTCATCTTGGTACTTATCTTTATTTGGAGGGAGGAGCATATGTGGATATGGTGCTTGAGTAGTGTAAGCATTGGACTCTTCAATTCTCGTTGTCTTGGACTTTGTGCCTTTGCTTGAATTCTCCTCGTGCACCTCATGTTGTACATGCTCCTCATCATCCACCTCAATCTCGTGTGAAACCAAAAGATGATTTGGCTTGGCAATCTCTCTTCCACTTCGTAGCATGGTAACATCATGGCAATGGTTGAAGTCATTCCCTGAAAGAGAAGATTGGCTAACGTTAGGGTCAAAAATTGATTGTAAAATGAATTTACCCTTTTCTAATGTAGCAGTCAAGCCCGCAACATTTTCCGTGAGTTGTTGGATTTGTTGTTGTTGTAATTGTTGGACGTTCATTATTTGTTGGAGTGTTATGGTGAGTAGTTGCCACTGTGTTTGGTTGTCATGTTCCCCTTGGCGTTGTTGATCAAACATGTTCACTGATCACTCCGTATTTTACACCTTTTTTCTGCATGTTTGCATGCCATTTAGATCGCTCAAGTCGTGTTTTTCACGTTTATTCGACAATATTGCGATGCTTTTCACGATTTGTTGTTTTTGTCGTATTTCAGGAGATTTGGAGCGATTTGGAGCGATTCTGAGATGCACCCACTCCGGAGTGTCACCGACGACTCTCTTGAGGGGTATTCTGTGATTGGAGAGGAGTGGAAGAAGAAAGAACGTCGTAGGAGCGACGAGGAGGCAAAAATACGAAGAATGGGCATTTTCAGCATGCCACTCGGCCGAGTGAAGGAGTCACTCGGCCGAGCATAGACAGCCCGCTCGGCCGGCCAGATCGGACACACAACAGAGCTAATATCAGCGTGCACTCGGCCGAGCATCGCCAGACCACTCGACCGAGCACCGAGTCATCCCTCACCCGAGTGGAGCCAAGACGACGGCAACCAAAAATGTTCAACTCTCTGGAATCCGTCAGTCAGCCCCAAAGACCGACTCGACTGAGGGACGAATGTCGTCCGCCTGAGTGAAGAACGCCCACCGGCCGAGTGAAGAAAAGTCACTCGGCCGAGTGACTCCCGAGGAGACGACCCCCTAGACCCCCAACTCTCTGGAATCCGTCAGGGTCTCTCACTCGGCCGAGTGACATTTGTCACTCGGCCGAGTGAGCCGCGCTGCCTGTAGCGTAAGTTGCGATTTTGAGGCTGCGCTGGGGCATTTTCGTCAGGATTTTTTGGGCGATTTTGGGGGGTATTTAACCCCAGTTTTTCACCTAGTTTAGGGGGCTTTTTCAGAATTTTTGGGCAGCCTTTTTTAGATTACTTTTTAGGAATTAGATTTAGCTTTTAGGGAGGAGAGAAAAGTGTTAATTTGTTGGATGCTCTTTTGTTCTTCATTGGTTTGTCTCTCTCCCTATCAAAAACTCCATTTTTATTGAAATATTGAATATTGCTATGAATTCTATTGATTTTATTTGTGAATTTCTATTGAATTTCATTATGAATTATGAGTATTTTTATTGTCTTAGGGCGTAGGGATGAACCCTACGAACCCTAGTTCTAATTTGTGATGAATTGGTGAAATTATTGCTAGAATTGATTAGGGTTAGTTTGGGATTGATTTAATACGAATATCTAGGGGTTCATACCGATTGGGATTTGCAAGAGATTGGATCCCAACTCGATAGGAAGCCCTAGAAATTCGAATTGGGTTGCAATTAAATTTCTCCGGAATCGGTTTGCAAGAGATTGGACCGAAACTAGGGTTTTCGATTGTAATTCTATACCAATACCCGTTTGCAAGAGATTGGACAGGTAGGAACTATCCCAACCTATGTCGTAGCTCGAGTTTGCACGAGAGTGGGCTCGAGATGCGATTGAACGATGATGATGTTCTTCACGCTAGCTTACCTAGGTTAGGGTTTGCAAGAGATTGGACCCTACCCTAGGTTTGCTATAGACCGACAATAGCGCGAGAGCGTGAGCTTGGTTCTACATTTAGTTGCAACTAGTTCACCCAAATTTCAAGTCTAGCAATTGTGAAACCTACGAATCACAATGATGAGATACAGCAAGTAGCGGGGATTCCCTATCCCTAGGCGTTTTTATTAATTTGATATTTTCTTTCATACAATTGAACGACTGTGACCGCATTACTGCGAATATTTCTCGACCATTCTTATAGCCAGGTGGATTGAAGAAGACACTGTCATTAGGCCTCCCAGTGTTCGATACCCGCTCGCCACTACACTGTGCGCTTGCGGTAAGACTAGCGAGTCGCGTGCCCGGGACGTGTATCCAAGCATCCGATCAAGTTTTTGGCGCCGTTGCCGGGGAGGCAATAGTGTTTGATTCTACCTACCTAGCTATTTTTCTTTTTTGTTCTATTATTTCTATTTTTATTTTGCCCTTCCGTTGTGCTAACTATTTCTTTGAAACTCTGTTTTCCCTTGCATGTACATGAGATCCTCGGCGAACCCCGAAGAAATACTATACGATCCGGAGATCGAGCGTACATTGAGGAGGATCCGAGCGGAGAGGAGACCCGTTACTGAAGGAAATTTTATGACCCATCCTGAGACACCCGAAAAATTGGCAGAGCGAATGGCAATGATTATTTCCATAAGAGATAGGCTTCGGCCTAAGACTTCTTCCACGACCTCGTCCATAGCCATGCCGGAGTTGGCGACCGACAAAAATTTCGAGTTGAAGACCGGATTGGTGGTCCTTATGCAACAAGATCCTTTTCATGGGAACTCCCATGAAAACCCTCATTACCACATCCAGCTCTTCCTATCAAAATGTGCCACCTTCCAAATGCCGGGCGTCTCCGTAGATGCTATCAGATTGTGCCTCTTCCCTTTCACACTCAAGGACAAGGCCTTATATTGGTTGAGGACGCAAGCTGAAGGAATCTTCACCACTTGGGATGAATTGGCGAGTGCCTTCGTCGACAAATTTTACCCGCCCTCTAAGACGGTGAAGATAAGAAGTGCTCTCATGTCCTTCAAGCAAGGACCACAGGAGACTCTCTATGAGGCATGGGAGCGCTTCAAGGACTTGCAACATCAATGCCCCCATCATAGCATTGAGGATTGGGAGCTTGTCCACAGTTTCTACAATGGACTCCAACCGGGCACGAAGCAGATTATTGATGCCACCGCAAATGGAGCCATTTTGTCAAAGACTCTCGATGAAGCTACGGCCTTGCTAGAGGAGATGGCCTCCAACAACCAACAATGGGGGGACGAGCGAGGACATTCTTCATCCTCCTTGAAGCCCACGAGTATTTATGAGGCCAAGGCCGTGGCGGAGCTTGCTAGCAAGTTTGACTCTCTCCATAAGGTGGTGGAGAGGTTGGAGAAATTCATTACGGAGCCTCAAGGAGCCCCTTCTACATCCATGTCGACAAATCATATGAGCGATTGGCAAGACCAATCCCCAGCCATGTATGTAGGAGGAGAGCAAGGAGAAGGAGCTTTGGAGCAAATTCAATATGTTGCGGGGAATTCCGGATATTGGGCCAACCCGGCCGCTAGAAACCATCCGGATTTTTCTTATGCTAATAATGATGGTGCCTTGAACCCCCCGCCTCAACAACCTCCTCAAGCTCGGGCTCCACCACCATAACCGAATTATCAACCAAGGGGGCCACCGCAACAAAACTTCCCACAAAGGCAACAAGTGGGACCTTATAGGCCACCCGAATATAATCAAGGGTGGAGAAATCCCAACCCTCCACAAGCTCAACAACGTTCGGATTTTGAAGCTAACGTGGATGAGTTTTTGGCGGAACAAAGAAAGATTAACGCCACGTTGAAGGCGGGACAAGATTCTCTCGCCACAGTCGTCGCTCAAATTAGGGAGCAACTTGCTTTGCTCAATAGAAACAACCAACAATTGCCGGCTCAACCCGAGCCGAATCCACGGGGCAACACCGGACATATCAATGCGGTCGTTGCGGTTACAACAAGAGGAGGGAAGGATACCACTCCCCCCATGACCCAAATCAAGGAACCCGTGGTGGAGAATCTACAAGAGAGCGAGCCGACAATTGAAGTTGAAAAAGAGAAGGAGCCGTAAGGAGAAGTGAAATCTAGAATGGAGGAGCTTATTGATGAGCGTCGATTAATGCCACCGGTGCCCTTCCCTCAACGGCTAGCTAGAGCCAAGATGGAGAAACGGCTAGCCAAGTTTCTCGAGTATTTGAGAGGGGTGAACCTCAATATCCCCTTCCTCGACGCTATAGTGGAAATCCCATCTTACGCCAAGTTCTTAAAGGACTTGATTACGGAAAGGAAGAGGAAAGAGAAGATCATGCTCGCGGAGGAAGGGACTTGGTTCACAAAGAGGGAAAAGGAGCCCGCCAAATTTAAAGATCCAGGGAGTTTCCGGATTCCTTGCACTCTAGGCGGCGTCCCCCTACAAAAAGCATTAGTAGATTTGGGGGCTAGTGTTAGCATCATGCCTCTCTCCATGTTCCGGAAGTTGAATACCGGCACGGATTTAAAGCCTACCGACATGCGGATTCAACTAGTAGACGGTCAAATTACAAGGCCGGTTGGGATCGCAGAGGACATCCCACTCCAAGTTCCGGGAGGCATATGTTTGCCATGTGATTTCATGATAATGGACATCAAGGAGGAGGGCGATACATCGCTCATACTTGGACGCACATTCCTCGCCACCGCCGGTGTCATCGTCGATGTACGGGAGGGGACTCTTACCTTGAACGTCGGCAACATCGAAGTGGAGCTCCGTATACCGAAGGCAATGAAGCACATGCCATATCATGAGGAGCTAGATTACATGGACCTCCTTGATGAGGTCATCGAAGAGGCGATCCCCCACTCCATCGGTGCACCCTACGAAGATAGCTTCGAAGAAGGCCTAGATTTGGCCGAGGAAGAGAAGATGGAGCACTCCCCGGATATCTCCATGGTGATTGATGATGGCGACGCTGATGTCGCAAGAATACGAGAGCTCTGCAAGCTCTCGAAGTTGAGGACTCCGAAGAAAGCTCCACCGATACGACGATCGGTGTCACCGGCAAAGTCAAAGACCGGAACAAGCTCTAGCTTGGGAGAGCTATCCCCCAACATTGCCCATGACGAAGGGGCGCTGAGGAAGACCACACACCACCATGATCCAAATCCGAGCGGTCTTCCCGGCAAATTCGACGGGTGCATCTCATATGCACCCAACATCCCATGCTAAATTGAAAATTTAAAGGGGTCGAGCTCAAGACCTTAAACGAGCGCTTGTTGGGAGGCAACCCGACAGTTATCGTATTATTTCTATTTTAGTTTTTATTTTTGTTTTAGACTTTATTATTGTTTTTGAGTCGTTCGCCCGAAAAATTGTGACAACGGGTCCTATTTTCTTTGACAGGAGGAGGAGGAAAGGATATCTATCATATGGAGGATGACCGAGGCAAAGAAGAGTGCTCCAGGAATGCGCTCAAGGCTTAGGAGGAGGAAGAAACCACCTGAAGGAAGAAAAATGGAGAGTAGAGCCAAAACGGAGCCCCGAAACAGAAAACAGAGCCTCACTCGGCCGAGTACCTTAGTCACTCGGCCGAGAAAAGAAAGCCGTCCGCCCGAGTGGCGCAATAATGAGGGAAGTCTGATGTACCCAACTCTCTGTCTTTTTTGTGATTTCAGTATAAACTGCCACTCGGCCGAGTATATTTCTTCACTCGACCGAGTGAAACTGATACCCTCCTAGGGCAAGTGCTGCCGAGTTGCTTGTGCCACTCGGCCGAATGGACTTTCTCCACTCGACCGAGGGTGGCAAAGCCACTCGACCGAGTCGTAAGCAGAGGGAGAAAATTTAAAAATTTTTTGTTACGATCACTCGGCCGAGTGACATAGTCACTCGGCCGAGTCGTAACTTCACTTATATATTGCGAATGGGCTCGGCGTGAATTTCCAAGCAACTTATTCCCAAATCTCGCCCGAGCCGAGCCCCTTCGTCTCCCACTCGTCCACGATCGCTGATCCCTCGCCCGAATCAGCCTTGCCACCGATCCGTTCACCGCACCACCGTTGGCGACGACCGACCGCTGACCCACCGACCGCCGGCGACCACCCTCGCCACCGGCCGACTGCCGGTAACCCAAAATTCGCCCCCTTTGCTCCTTTTTCCCCTATTTTTGACGATCCGTATGCCTATTGAGCCCCTAACTCAAATCGACTTCTTTACTTATCCGTTATACCCCATCTCCCCCATGTATTTTGAATTTTATATGCTGATATCATTGTTTGATGTGCATGCTATCTTGGGGGAGCTTAGGGGAGCTTTCGGACGTGCTATTGGCTTCGCGGAGGTGGCGTCTTCGCACTTATCTGCTGTTTTGCTCTCGCTGCGTGTTCAGGTACCTTCGTTCCATTTTTTTAGCACGCCGCATTTTTCATTAGTTGGGTGAGCACTCTGGGCACACATACCGTCCCGTACACGGCCACGCACTCGGGGGGCTTCCGCCAAGCGGAAGCGGCAGGATGAGCCCGGCCCCTCCCATGCTAGGGAGGACTCCCCTTCACCTTCACCACCTCACCCCACACAGCCACTTCCAGCCGATCCCATTCACGCACAGCCGCCACCGGCTCCAGCCGTCGGGCCACTGGGCATCACGTTCAGAGACGACGCACAGCGCGTTCGATTTAAGCATATCACCCAACGCCCGATAGTACCCTCCAGGTTCGCTCATTTAGTAGACCTAGACCGCCTGGGGGTACTTGAGGGGATGCTCACATTGTACGACAACGTGGGTTGGCGAGATTTTTTGTCTGTGTCGGCGGACTCCTACGTCCGTCCGACACTCGAGGTACTTAGCTCGATCGCCCGGACCGATGAGGGATGCTCCTTTAGACTCATGGATCGAGAGTGTCAGATCACTCTCGATATGCTTAGAGCATTCTTTCAGTGGCCCGCAGTCCCCGCGCCCGACCGAGCCTACGCCCCCACACACATCCCTCTGCCATCTTTCGATTCCCACGCCTTTTGGGCCAGGATCACAGGTTTACCACACGCCTTTGACCCTAGTAGGGCCAAGGCCTCAGCCATAGTCCACCCCAGCCTCCGCATAGCACAGCGCCTTATGGCGACCACCTTTCTAGCGAGGTACGAGCCTGGGACGATGTCTACACCTGAGCTCTATATGCTCTACGTGATGACTCGCCCCAGAGTTCTGGATAGGGATGGTGTTGCGATGGTCCCCGCCGTTGAGATTGACGTCGCTAGCTGGTTTTTGGACCGCATCATAGTATCGGTGGGCGCTCGCTCCCCGATATGTTGCAGCGGCCTGATCACCCTGCTAGCCATGATGACCGGCGAGGACCTTCCGGCCGACCTGCATTGACCTTCAGGCCCCAATTCACTCTCGGTAGACGGCATGGCCCGGATGAAGATGCTTCATCCGCACGGCCAGCGGCACTGGGTATGGTTGCATGGTCCCTTCGGTGCTGACTACATGATCCTCCCGAGCCCCGCTCGGACATGCATAGGACCGGCACACGAGGACTGGCTTCCGGCGATGGATCTCCTGATCCCCGCCGCCTACGTTCTTGAGGCCGAGGAGGCTGAGCAGGCACCCCCTACACTTGTAGACCTTGTGTTCCCTCAGCCTGAGCCTGCACTTTCTGTCGCTCCCGACACCACTGTACACACTTCTACCGGTGTCGGGAGTACACTTGCTGAGTCGTCCTCCACTTCCACCAGTCTACCACCACTCCCACTACTGCTGTGCCCCTGTCGGTTGAGCCCCTCACCTCTTTGCTACCCGAGCGTCCACCCACCATACTAGAGAGCAGCGAGTCTTCCTTCCCTGATGTTGTACGGTCCCTATCTAGCTTGTTGTCCGCTGGGGTATCACCTTTTGGTCCATTCACTTCCTCCCCAGCGGTCGACCCTTCTGTCTCCACCGTAGCTGTCCTATCCGAGAGCGTTGTGACGTCTGTCCTCACACCTGTGTCACTGACCTCTCTTGTCGCCTCGTCATCGATTTTATCTTCCACTTCCACTGCTACTGCTTCCACCTCACACCAGCCTGTGTCCCAGCCTCGCACTGAGGTTAGGCATCCACTAGTGAGCACAGCCCCCTTTCCACACATGCCTGCTGGCCCGATTGTTTACACCGCCCGTGTCCGATAGCCCCGATCTGCTCAGCCTAGACATGTCCGTCCCTCTGCTCCACCACCCCCTGACACCTTAGTTCAGAGCATTCGTGCTCTTAAGGGGGCGGTGAGTGGACTCAGGGGCGATTTTAGGGATCTGTCTGCCACAGTCACCGCCATGCAGCACCGCGTCGAGCTACTTCCCGACATTCACTTTTGCCTGACCCAGATTCTCGAGCGACTGCCACGACCACCACCACCCACCCAGCAGACTGTTACACGACCACCACCACCTCCTCCTCCTCCGCCTCAGGACGGAGATGGCGCAGCACCACCAGCTTAGGCACACCCTTGATGCCATTGATATTTTTTGTCGTTATGATGCCCATTCTCTGCTAGGTCCTGTCGATATATTTTTGCCCCCCCTCCTCCCCTCACTATTTTTGTCCCCGTTTTGATCATATCATTCTATATCCTTTTTCGGGAGTGAGGGAGAGTATTTTTGGTGACGCACACATATCTGCATCACTCCCATCATTGCATGCATCATTCACATCATCATATTTTCTTTTTTATTTTCCCCTTTTCCTTTTTTTTTATTTTTTTATCATGCATGCATACCCACCCTCCACCACCCATTACACGTCTCTCGGTGTGCCGCACTTCGCACATTGAGGACACTGTGCACTTTAGCTTGGGGGAGTGAGTTCTCACACTTTTTGCTTTTATCACCTTTATTTTTAGTTTTATCACGTTTTTTCCGCTTTTGCACCCATTTTTCATCACTTTTTTCTTTTTTTACCATGCATCACGTTTTTTCTTATTTTCCTTGTGTACTGCATTGTAAATATCTTTGTTTTTCGTTTATCTTTATTTCTTTCATCTTTTGCTAGAGATGATTTTTCTATGATGATGATGACGTGGTGTTAGCTTTTCTCTATATGCATGCTATATTGGTCGTGTCATAGCTTTTTATTTCTGATATCATATGCTATGTTCTGCTTTGCATTTAGAAATAGTAACTCACTTCTTTTTGCTGTATGAAAATGGATGAAATTCTATTATTAGCTGATGTCTGATGATTCATATGTATGCTATCGTAGAAAACACACCAAGATTCACGCATTGATTGCTTATATCTGGAGTACTGCTTTCTTTTCTCATATCACTTCTTATTACATGATTTGTACGCTTCACTTCGGGTTGATTGAATTATTGCTAGCAATGATAAATCTAGACTAGTTTACGTTTTGAGATTAAACTGAGTAGATTATATTACCCTGCTGAAGTTGTCATGCATGTACTATAGAGTGAACTGAGAGATACATTTATTTCTTTCTCCACATATCTTGAACATAATTTCTCTATTTTATATTCATTGATGAATCTCCCCTTAGCAATTCTACTATTGGCATCCCCCGTTATTATATCACATGCTCCAAATTCCCCAAAACCCAAAGAAAAAAAATACTTGTATATCCTTCTCTTTGATTTGGGATCATTTGTGTATATATGTTATAAAAAAAGAAAAAAAAGAGAGAAAAAGAAAAAGATTTGAGAATAAGAGAAGAAAAGAGAAAAGAAGTTCGAAAATGATCCCATCTCATATCCTTTCTCTCTTTTTTCCCTATTTAGCTTTTGTTTTTTGTTTTCTTTGACTTTTGGAGCTTCATAAGAAACGGGGATGTAAATATTGTTTTGTATATGCCACCACGCTTATAGATAAGCTTGGGGGAGAGAATCCAATGATGTGTGAGAGAGTGACTACCTGACGGTGCATGACAACCTAGGCTAAGTAATATTTTATACTCGGTGAGATTGCTAAAGTTTCACGAAATCCAGAAATCTACGCTTAGCATTCATTTCATGAAAACCACACTTTTTCTATTCTTACTACTCTATCGTGTGATATCTCTTTTACTCCTTATAGAAATCATTCAATTGAAAAGTGTGTGATCTACGATATTGTATACCACTTTAGATGCTTCAGACGATGTTAATCTTAGAATTGTTCCATTTTTTTCATGCTATATTGATATTATTGGGTTTTCTATTTGAAATGCACCATTATACTATGATATCAAAATAAAAGTCTTTGACATGTGTTTTATATTTGATGCATGCTATATGAGTAAGCAAAACCCACGTCCTGAGAAAAATGATCTGGCAACTTCCCTCTTCATTTTCTACTTAGTTTTTCATTTTTCATTTTCCATTTCTCCATCGTTTTCTTTATCTTTATCCACCGGGTTCACTTTTTACTCATCTTCCTCGAGGACGAGTAAGAGGTAAGCTTGGGGGATTTTGATCACTCCGTATTTTACACCTTTTTTCTGCATGTTTGCATGCCATTTAGATCGCTCAAATCGTGTTTTTCACATTTATTCGACAATATTGCAATGCTTTTCACGTTTGTTGTTTTTGTCGTATTTCAGGAGATTTGGAGCGATTTGGAGTGATTCTGAGATGCACCCACTCCGGAGTGTCACCGACGACTCTCTTGAGGGGTATTCTGCGATTGGAGAGGAGTGGAAGAAGAAAGAACATCGTAGGAGAGACAAGGAGGCAAAAATACGAAGAATGGGCATTTTCAGCATGCCACTCGGTCGAGTGAAGGAGTCACTCGGCCGAGCATAGACAGCCCGCTCGGCCGGCCAGATCGGACACGCAACGGAGCTAATATCAGCATGCACTCGGCCGAGCATCGCCAGACCACTCGACCGAGCATCGAGTCATCCCTCGTCCGAGTGGAGCCAAGACGATGGCACCAAAAATGTTCAACTCTCTGGAATCCGTCAGTCAGCCCCAAAGACCGACTCGGCCGAGTGACGAACGCCGTCCGCCCGAGTGAAGAACGCCCACCGGCTGAGTGAAGAAAATTCACTCGGCCGAGTGACTCCCGAGGAGACGACCCCCTAGACCCCCATCTCTCTGGAATCCGTCAGGGTCTCTCACTCGGTCGAGTGACATTTGTCACTCGGCCGAGTGAGCCGCGCTGCCTGTAGCGTAAGTTGCGATTTTGAGGCTGCGCAGGGGCATTTTCGTCAGGATTTTTTGGGTGATTTTGGGGGGTATTTAACCCCAGTTTTTAACCTAGTTTAGGGGGCTTTTTCAGAACTTTTGGGCAGCCTTTTTTTAGATTACTTTTTAGGAATTAGATTTAGCTTTAGGGAGGAGAGAAAAGTGTTAATTTGTTGGATGCTCTTTTATTCTTCATTGGTTTGTCTCTCTCCCTATCAAAACTCCATTTTTATTGAAATATTGAATATTGCTATGAATTCTATTGATTTTATTTGTGAATTTCTATTGAATTTCATTATGAATTGTGAGTAGTTTTATCGTCTTAGGGCGTAGGGATGAACCCTACGAACCCTATTTCTAATTTGTGATGAATTGGTGAAATTATTGCTAGAATTGATTAGGGTTAGTTTGGGATTGATTTAATACTAATAGCTAGGGATTCATACCGATTGGGATTTGCAAGAGATTGGATCCCAACTCGATAGGAAGCCCTAGAAATTCGAATTGGGTTGCAATTGAATTTCTCCGGAATCGGTTTGCAAGAGATTGGACTGAAACTAGGGTTTTTGATTGTAATTCTATACCAATACCCGTTTGCAAGAGATTGGACGGGTAGGAACTATCCCAACCTAGGTCGTAGCTCGAGTTTGCCCGAGAGTGGGCTCGAGATGCGATTGAACGATGATGATGTTCTTCACGCTAGCTTGCCTAGGTTAGGGTTTGCAAGAGATTGGACCCTACCCTAGGTTTGTTATAGACCAACAATAGCGCGAGAGCGTGAGCTTGGTTCTACATTTAGTTGCAACTAGTTCACCCGAATTTCAAGTCTAGCAATTATGAAATCTACGAATCACAATGATGAGATACGACAAGTAGCGGGGATTCCCTATCCCTAGGCGTGTTTATTAATTTGATATTTTCTTTCATACAATTGAACGACTGTGACCGCATTACTGCGAATATTTCTCGACCATTCTTATAGCCAGGTGGATTGAAGAAGACACTATCATTAGGCCTCCCTGTGTTCGATACCCGCTCGCCACTACACCGTGCGCTTGCGATAAGACTAGCGAGTCGCGTGCCCGGGACGTGTATCCGGGCATCCGATCATTCACCGCCACCAAATTGATCACTTGCATTCCTCTCGTTACTTCATTTGTCATTTACTCCTCAAAAATGAATTAACACCATTCATAGTGCTCACCTCTTTCTCATGGTTTGGAATCACCCCCCGACTTCTTATGTGCTCTGCCGTCTCTTCAAGATATTGCCAAGCGTCACTTGGTGTTTTATCAAAGAACAAACCATTGCAAATCACCTCCATTTGTTGTTTGTATGATGGTAGAAGGCCATCATAAAAGAAGGCAATAGTTCGGCATTGATCAAAACCGTGATGTGGGCATCCCAAAAATAAATCTTTGAATCTTTCCCACGCTTGGTAAAACGTTTCTTTGCATTGGTTGAAGTTCATAATTTGCTTCTTCAAGGTTTGAGTCCTGCACAAAGGGAAGAATTTCTTTAGGAATTCGGATTGTAACTCAGACCAAGTAGAAATAGATCTAGGCTTTAGAGCATTCAACCAATGTTTTACCTTGGCTTTCAGAGAAAATGGAAAAAGTTTAAGATATACACATCGGGAATAATTTTTATATTTAGGCATATGGAGCAAACCTCAACAAAATTTTTCAAGTGTTCATAAGTGTGCTCATTTTCTAAGCCATGGTAAATAGGTAAGAGTTGAATTATTTTCGGTTTAATTTCAAATGAGTGAGCATCAGGTTTTAATATAATGCAAGAATCAGAAATACTCATTGGTGGCATATATGTGTTTCTCAATGTCATGTTCGTGCCACATGAAGTGTTATTGTTGTTGTTGTCGACCATTTTTTATGGCCGACAAAGCAAAATATGAAATAAAAGTGGATATACAAAGAATATTCACAAGAAAGTTGGAAGAATCTCACCAACCACTCAAGTAACACAAATTTAGTATGAAATGCAGAACCGTTATCCCCGGCATCGGTACCAGTTTGATTGTCTCGAGGATGTGCACAATCCAAATAGGATGCACACGCTCTCCTCCCAAGTGTAGGAGTGTCACTTGCAATATAAACCCGGTGAGTAATGGGGTCGAACCCACATGGACAATTCGTCTACGTTCACGCTACCTTCGGGTCAACAAGTGTGTGAGAAAGTGAGAAACAAAACCATCTTTCGAAGGCGATGATTTGTATCTAAGGGAGTGTACGATGGTTACCAAAAGAACAAAACAAAACAAGCAAAATAAAGGTTGGGATGCAAATGAGAGGAGCGTGTGTGGGTCGTGCTTCATTAGGGAGTATGGCTTAGCTGTTCAATCTATAATTAATGACTTAATTCCACATCCATGTCAAGGTATGTGGAATCGGAAGATTCCCCTATTGGGAATAAAACCAAACACGGTTATCTCAATTATGAGTATTTCAGGCCACACAACCGGATGATGTCATCTTGAAGCTTAAATCAACGTGTTAACATCAAGTGTAGTTATTGGATTTAATGATTTCAAGCATGAAGCATGATTAGTTAAACCTCGCGGTTCAACACCTTTTGGGCCCCTCTACGGGTATATGCATGTAGATAATGTCTCGCGGCACATCATCCTCATTGGATCCCTCTACCGGTATGCATGATTAAAAAGGGTATGAAATCAACCAATTCAATAGCTATATAATCCTATGCCATTAGCGATTGAAAACCAATCATACAAATCCTAACTACACCATAATCCAACACACAAAGAGATTAGCTACACATGAACAGAAATATTTACCATTGCATTCATATTCATAAGTTCATACATAAAGAATGAGACGAAATGAAATACAAGACAAGGGTTAAGAAATATATCACCAAATGGAAGCTCTTCTCCTCCTCTATCAGATCCCAGAAAATGGGGGTAAAAATCCCCCAAAAACATATACAAAAGCCTAATCTAAACTAAGAGAGAGAAACCCTAAAATGGAAAGTGTTTGAAGAGAATGGTGGAGGATCCTCAATTACATCAGAGTGTAGGGGTTTAATACTCCCTAGGGTTTACATCCTAACCCTCCAGATCTGCATCCAAAGGCCCAGATGAAATCGGGTCAAGAATAATAAGAAATTGCAACCTAAAAATCGACAAAAAGACCGCGCACAGGCGCTTTCGAACAACGGTCAGTCGCCTGGCGACAGGCACTTGTACCGAAGAAGATAGGCACCTGGGTGGCCAATCTGCGTAACATGTAAAGCTGGGGATGCCAAAGACAGGTGACTGTCTTGAAATATACATGCGCCTGGTGAATTAATGGCTGAAACCAACTGTAAGTTGGTTTTGCCAACCTTTCGGGGTATGTGAAACAAATGCCTGCTGTTGAAATGGCAGGCACCTGTACAGTTGTCCAGGTGCCTGCCAATCTCTCTACAGGTGCATGTTCTGCACTCCTTTTTTCCCAGCTTTTAGCTACTGTCAATAGGCGCCTGCCGTTGTCCAGGAAGGTGCCTGTCCTGGCTCCAACTCCATTTCTCCACTACTTTGATTTCTCCATTCTTCTTTCTCCTGAAAAAAATAGAAAAATATTTAAAATCATGAAATGCACAAATAATCTTTTAGAACATGGTTTCATGCAAAAATAAAATATATACTCAAAAATTCATAAATTATATGCCAATGAGCACTTTAGAACATAATTATGCATAACATCTACACAAAACACCAATAGTAAGGGGGAGTAAATATGCAATATTCACTCCAAATCACCTTGTGGTTGCAGGCTTCAGGCCCACAGCCTGATCTTTTATATTAAAAAACCATAACCAACAAAGGGGTTTTGGTCCAATACAAGGGGGGATGAAGAAAGAAAAACAAACAAACAAACAAACAAACAAACGGAGGGAGTTTGGGCATATGATAAATAGGAAATAAATAGGGGGAACTTGGTGAATAAAAGGGGGATAAAATTTAAAAAAATTTCCTTACAAATAAATAATAATGGGGTATTGATCTGTTTTTTAATTTTTTTTCTGAACTTGACCCCATTAACCCGGCCCGAACCCTCCGCTTCCACAACAGACATCCGAAAAATTCCATTTTACGTTGTTTTTCCCTGAAATTTTGGGAGCGGGTCACATAATACAACAAGTATTATTGGCAGGAATACAACTCTGATTATAATATAAGGGCATAATTCAGTGTTATTTTTATCTGAATTTGACCCACATGCACAACTGATTAATAGCATATGTGATGCCTACTTTGGATCATATTTATATGCATTGCATCACACTTTTCTGCCACAATGTGGGATAAATTTATACTATGTTGTGTGGCATTAACTTAATAATTATGAAGATCCTGTGACCGCTCTGTCATTAGTTATCTAACCTAACGGTGTATGACATCGCCCCATGGTCTGAATAATCGTTAAGTATTAAATGGATGTATTTATCCTACTCTGATTCTGTGATGCCTGTGATGCGTTATGAACATGTTGAATGAGCACAAATTTTGCATGAATGGCTAATTGTGGTTTTGGATCGGCTGTTTAGTCCCACATTTTACTTTTCCTGCACTTTTCTTTTTCTTTTGAGAGAAATTGTAGTGAGAAAAAAATATGAATGCCCAAAACTGATGACCATTTCCATGGACGCGGAGGCCACTCTTGAAGATGAAGATTTTCAATGGGACCCAAGTGTTTTCCAAAGTTATAATTTTCTCTTTCATTTGTGTAAAATAGACTGTAATATAGACTTTGGGACATTATTTTTATGTGGTGACTGGACAATCCACGCAATTAGCCTATTCATTATAATTGCATCTGCATGATATAATTTACAGTTTTATATCAATTCATGCAATTGTGCTTATCAATAATTATGTATAATTGCCTATGTCGTAATTATTGTTTTCAAATCTTTGAATAAATATTAGTGGCAATTGGACCTGAGTTCCACTGAAAATGCCAATACCCTTCTTCCCTTATAAATGAATAAATGAATGCTAAAGGATGCAAAAGTCATTATTTCCCTCTTCTAGACACAAGTCTTAAAAGATGAGTACCACGTGGTTAATAGATCCTATAAGATCTATGGTTTAATTACAGACCAATTTGGATACCAAAAGGATGTCATATCACTGCTAACTGATCTCACCTCATGGGACATGATTATTATATCTAGTACTGGGCAATAATTCTGTCATGAAAAATAAATAATAAAATCACGCCTAAAGTCGTGACTTGACAGATTAAGTGGGAGACATATAAATAAGTATCACACCTTTGCACTTGCCTCCGAATCATATTTCTTCTTCCATAATTGAAAAAAGGAGAAGAAGAAACAGGGGGAGCTCACACCCTAGTAGTTGTCTCCTTAGTGAGATCAATATTTTTCCTTCCAGATAAAAGTATAAAAATTGGAAGAAAGAAATAGGGGGAGCTTGTATCCTCCTAAGTGAGGCTAATGCTTCCTCTCTCCAAGAAAGTACAAATATGGAGAAATGGAAACATGAGTAGCATAGATTTTACAAGGCACATGAACAAAAAGGGGAAGGGAAAAAGTATAGCTCGACGAAAAATAGCAATGGCTAACCAAGTCTAGTAATGACTGGCAAGATCTATATAGATCCTTGATGCCAAAACAATTGCAAGATTTATAAAGCTAGTTAAGAGACAAAAGGTGAAATCTAGCTATTGCATACGTAGCTATTCTTCGAGCACATAAAGATTTTGAAAACAATAATTTGCTTGACTAGTTGCCAAAATATAATTATTAGGAATATTTTGAGATTGCAATCAAATACTCATACTTCTATGCACTGAAATAAATTGTATGCAAAGTTTAATTTACATGCCATATTTTGATATAAATGGTTATGTTTTGCATTGAAGTATATGTTTTAATGATTATACTTGCTACAAGTTTGACTTATTGAACTTGTCAAACAAATTGTGGATAAACCATCCACATGATCACTCATGACGCATATTATCAAAAGCATCCCACTCTAACAATAGTTTTGAAGTACTATCTTGAGATGTCTGAATTGAGGATTAAACAATTGCATGTAAACTCCTGAAAAAAATATGAGGATGCCCAGTACACTTAGAAAATATGGGAAAAGAAAAGTTTTAAGGATATTTGTCGATACGAAATCCATAGTGAAACTAATGAAATAAATAAATATAGAATATTCGTATATAATGACTCAAGATAAATAATGGTCTGAAGACCAGACTTGAGCGTTTGAATGAACCTTAAAAAGGTCCATACGAAATTCAAAGAATGGAGAAAAATTAAACGGAGCACATAAATGTGCCTAATCTCGTAAAAGTTTATACTTTGATACGAGGGTTTAGACACCCTGGGTCGGTGATGGTGCATTCCATCTTATCCCAAACCCATAAAATAATCTGCAAAACATGAAGATTATTCAGAAGGGTGAATCTCCATTCTATGGAGCTACACCCGCTTGTCCTGGCTCAGATTACAGCCGTTGGGAAAAATCTAGCCGTTGATCAGTCGACTGTCCATCCTTCATCAGTTGCATGTCGTTGCCGTAAAACTCAGAATAGAGCCATTGCAGAACTGTTCATTTAGATTCAAGCTTGGGTTTTATGGGGTTTTAGCGGCTTCCTATATATATGAGATGGTTTAGTTCATTTAGAACTCTTGGTTAACTTTGAATATCTTAGAGATTCATTAACCGACTCTCAATCTCTCATTTCCCTCGTATGAGCTCTAATCTCTTCATGCTTTGAAGCTAGCTCAAAGGAAATCATCCAAGTGCATCAAAGCTCATCTCATCACTTGGAGATCCTCTCACATGCCTTCTTCTTCATATTGAGTAAGTTCATCTCAAGGGATATGTAAGAGTATTTATTTCATCTTTGTGAAGTGAAACCCTAACTTTCTTTGTGAGAGTTAGTTCCTCTCTTTATGAGAGGTTAACCCTTGTGCACTCTCTTTGGGAGAGTTTGGTTCTCTCTTTGTGAGAATTAGAACTTCTCTTTGTGAGAGTTCAAATCCCTTGTGTAGGGTATCTCTGTGTGAGATTGTATTCACTATCTTGTGTATGATTATAGTGAATATTTGGTGTGGCTTATGTACCCAAGTTGTTAACCATGGTAAAATCTTTGTGTTAGTGTTTGCTTGATTGTGTTGTTTAAATTCCTCTTGCACTTATAATTCCGCATTTACAAGTTTAATTTTTTAATTACACGATTATTGCCATTACTCTATTCACCCTCCTCTATAGTGTTTGATGTTAGTATTGCAAGATATAGACGGTCTTTACACTTGTTCCCATAAAAGCTTCAGATCATCAATTAATGGTTGCATGAAAATATTGATATCCTTTTAGGTGAGTATTTTCCTGGCATCAATAGTGGCAGTATCATGTATGGTTGATTCATGCACATATAAGACGAGAGGTTACACGGGGTCAACAACACAGACCTGTAATGCCCTACAAGCTACTGCACAAGTACTAGAGGGGGGGTGAATAGTACTTTAAAAATAACGAGGAGTATAATTCCTAATTATAGTGCAAACAACTACCAAATCAATTTTCGGAAGCTTAAATTGAAGACAACAACAAAATTAACAATGCTAACAATACGATATTAATGGGTTCGGATCCACCCAAGTCTCCCCGACTTGTTCCCGGTGATCCTACGTCCCAACCACCCGGATCCCCTCCGGATACTTGAGTTAGAAACCCTAACTCAAGATTTCCACTATGAAATACTTGTGAAAAACCTCCACAAGTCAAATCATACACAAAGTAATTTGTGACTCCCACAACCCGGGATCACAACCACACTCTCACAACCGAGAGTGAAACTTACAATATGAAATTGAAATGAAATAAGAAAACTTCTTACCGAAAAAATACATATGCCTTGAGTAATGCTTACGAATTAGGGCAAGGATGATTTTGAGGAAGAAGAAGTGGCACCAAACCCTAGCTCCAAGATGTAGATCAGCGATGGAGAGCTATGGGGATGTTGGTGACCTAGAATCAAGCACTTGGCTTGGAAGGCTTCACACTCAATGAATCTCTCTTTGGAAGTAAGAGTGAGGAGAGATTATTGAATGGAAAGAATGAGCTTTGAATGATCTTGGAATGATTTCTCTTGATCTCTAAACTTGCAATAATATCAGCCTTGACTGCAATGAATGCAGCCCAATAAGTATTTATAGGATAGTGGAGAGAGAGAGAGAAAAACGTTTCAATTAAAGCTCCAACGGCTCTTTTCTGAACCCAACTAGTCGGTCAAAGAACAACCACCGACCGACTAGTTCATCAACTAGTCGGTCGGTCAATTAACGTATACCGACTAATGAGAGAACAGAGAAAAGATCAAAGCACAGACAAAAGGAACTTAGTCGGTCCAAGAAGAGTAGCTGACCGACTAGTTTCACAACTAGTCGGTCGGTTACACAACTGAGACCGACTAACAGATAAAACTGAAGTCTGAGCATAAATAGACTTAGTCGGTCCAAGAACAAATGTTGACCGACTAATTCACCAACTAGTCGGTCGCCAAATGAGCATAGACCGACTAACGATAAACAGTAAGTTAGGTGAAAAATTGGCATGTACAGTAAAAGTAAACTAGTCGGTCCAAGAAGGAAAGTTGACCGACTAGTTCATCAACTAGTCGGTCGATCAATGAACACAGACCGACTAATGATAAACAGTAGCATAGGCTCAAATGTGCATGTACAGGGAAAGCTCAACTAGTCGGTCACAGAAGCATCACTGACCGACTAGTTCACAAACTAGTCGGTCGGTGAGTCAACTTAGACCGACTAACTGTAAACAGTAAAGAGCTTAGAATTAACTGACAAGAACTAGTCGGTCCAAGAAGCTTTGCTGACTGACTAGATCACCATCTAGTCGGTCAGTTCTTCTTTTTGAACCAACTAACATGCACAAGAAGTCGCGAATCGAAGCGCGAAGCTTCAGGAAGGATTGTATGGACTTCTACTAAGATCCTAGAGCTAAGATATGAGCGTTATGAAGATTTAAACCGTAAGACCTACTCAAGGCTTAACATTCTACGAAAGAAGCTTAAAGACTATAAATAAAACTTGACGAAACTGTCTTCAATAGCTTCAACGAATCTTCATGACTTCTAAAGTGGTCCATAAGCTTCAACGAAGCTTTAGGCATACGATCACGTGCTTTGAGAAGTCTTGAGACGTCGTAATTGATATTCATATGAATTTGGCGACGATCTCCATAACTGCGCTCACAAAGTGTTAGTTCACGTTATATTTATGTTTGTTCATCATCCAAAACCAAATCCGGGGAGTCCAATATCCAACATTCTCCCCCTTTTTGGTGATGACAAACCAACATAAATAATAATCAAAAATAATAATTCAAATGAAATTTACTTACTCCCCCTGCATTGATGACACGTTAATTCCAATGTAAACAATAATAATACGCATCAAGCAGACGAGTGAAGTATATAAAATTTGAAACGATTATTGAAATATCGAATACCAAATGTAGGTTATTGAAATATCGGATTTGAAAATCCATTTATATATCTTAACTACCCCTGAATCTAACATATCAAGTTAGATTCTTGGAATAATGCTTTAAATTTTCATTTAGCACATCGATATTATTATATCTCTCCCCCTTTGGCATAAGCAAAAAGAGCGGGAGGATAACAACGACAACAACAATGGCCTCAAATAAAAAAGCACGGGAGTCATAGAATACGAAGACGGTTCAAGTGACACCAAAAGAATACGAATAAAATCAAGGCGTGTCAATGAAACCATAGTCGAAAATCGTAAAACGAAATCATCAAAACTCAAATCATTTTTACGGATTGAGTTATGGAATGTACTCTCCAATATCAACATTCTTGGTTAATTTAGTGCATGGAAAACAATTCTATGTTTCCATAGAAGAAATTTCTATTAAACCAGGTTAATATCGTCGAGCGACGAAATCAAACATCAGAGACATAAAAAAATTATAAATTGTGCATAATAGAATGAAATGTCAACTGCGATGTATATATATATATATATAATATGAACCAGGGTACATCAAATATAAACATCACTGACATACAAAATATCGATCCACCGATCGGTGCACAAAATACATCATCATATCACAGATATCGGAGTGTCAAAATACATGAAGATACATCATCAAAAGTATCAAAATACATCATCAAAAAGATCATAAAAGTACATCAAAATACATCATCAAAAAGATCCAAAACCCCACTCAATCCTAACCAAACTCTCTCACACAGGATGTATCATCTAAGGAGCATCGGAGAGTCCTCAAAGAAGCTCAAGAGGAACCGGCAGGATCGGCAGCAGCAGCAGGCTCTGTAGGAGAAGTGGTGGAAACTGGATCAGCAGGTACGTCTGGAATGTCAGCAGGAGCGACGGCAGAAGTGGCAATCTCTGGAGCAGCAACAGTAGTGGCCTCGGGAGCACCAGTCGGAGTATCCACCGCAGGAGCGGTGGCAACAGGTGTGCTCTTGGGGGCACTAGCAGACGAAGCAGCAACATCAGCACCAGAAGTGGTAGCACCAGCAGCAGCAGTACCAGAAGTGCCCTCGGGGGCACGAGTGGAAGCACGACAAAGCTCCTCAATGTCCTCCTCAGCCAACTCATCCATCTCCTCATCCTCAGAAACAGGAGGAGGAAGCTGAATACCCATCAGACTAGCCATACGGCAAACTACCTCCTCGGTACGAGCCAAACGAGACTCGTGACGACGAAGTAACCGAACGACATCATCAAGGGTGGCAGAGGGAGCAGCAGAGGCAGAGGCAGAGGCAGACGCTGAAGGTGTCGTCCTCTGAACGTGACGGAGTGCCGCAAGAGATTTCTTGACGGCCGTCGCGTTCAGGGGAGGACCAAGTGGACGCTCATCGTCACGAGGCAAAGTGACACGGAAGTGACAGAAAACAAGGGTCAACAAGCACGAAAATGGGATATGAGCCGATTTTGTGGACTTGCGAATACACTCGAAAGAGTCCATCTTATCGAGTATAATGCGAGCCCAGTTAATCGAGCTCCCCATGAAAATGGCATAGATCAGCTTCAAGAAGGGCTGGGACGGTAGATATGAGGAGCCGTACTTGGGAAGCAAGCACGACTTCAGAATCAAGTTCAGGACCCATGCATTTGGCTTGAAGGATTTGGAAGGCACGCCAATCATGGCGGGAGGAATCTGATGGAAAATCTCAGAAAGGATGGTCTGATCTAAGGAAGAAATATCATCAACAGAAATGTCCGAGGGGAGGAGGCCAGACGAGGAGATACCCAAAATCTCTCCTAAGATTTCTGATGTGAGGACTATAGGAGTCCCCAAAACAGTCGTCTCAACAGAGTGGGTCTCATTGTACTGACCCCGGATCCTATTGGCATAGAATAGTTTGACTAATCGAGGGTAGGGGTGAGGATTCGCCTTCGGGTCATATCGAAGGTAATCGAGAAGACCCGAGGACGAAAGAAGATCAGCAAGCCCTATGAAGTCACTGAACTGGACGAAATGCTCCAGAAGCAGTGGGCAATGTTCGATACAGTTGTAAGCCGCGAGACACATAGGGTCGTCGCGACACAACGAGATATCGACACCGCCAACCGGCATCGGAGCCTTTCCCTTAGGCTTACGGGTAGATGAACGAGGTCAGGAGCTAGATCCAGGATGGGTAGGAGGAGTGGGTTCCCTATGAGTCTCAGGCTCGGGGATATACTCGGTGTCGGAATCCGAAGCACCGGGTGGAGTGGGAGCACGAAAAATAACTTGCTTGGGCTTGGGCTGAGGTCGGGCTCGGGGTTTCGCAGTCGCCGTCCTCTTACGCTTAAGAGGAGGCAAAGACCAAGAGGGTTGGGAGGTTTTCGAACGACGTCTAGGAGGGGTTCACGAAGGTTGATCGGGTCCATAGGGTTAGGTTCTACGGTCATCGGCGAGGGGCTAAATGGAGTGATCGGGATACGTGTTCTTGCCATAATCGAAGCAAGACACGACGCACGAGAGATCAAAGCGAAGAAACCCTAGCCGAATTGAGGAAGCCCTGTTCGAAACCCTAGAAGATGAAATCTAGAGGAAAACCGAACCCTAAGCATAAAATAGAACCCTAGACAGGAGAGGGAGTGAGGGGGGGTTACCCTAGGAGGAAGACGACGGTCGGCGACGGCGGGATTGGACGGAAAATGGCCGGAAGACGAAGAGACACGAGGAGGAGATCGGGGTTTTCGAGCTGGAGAACAAAAAGCAACCGACTACATGAGAGAAGAGTCGATTAGAAATCCTTTAAGTCGGTCGAAATCGCGAAAAGACATGACTGCCCATGAGCACTTAGTTGGTCACAGTTCAATGGCTGACCGACTAGATGACTATCTAGTCGGTCGGTTAACGAGCCTGAACCGACTAAGTGGAAACAGAGAACAGTCGAAGATTTCCTGAACGAGATTTAGTCGGTCTACGCTCAAATACTGACCGACTAGAACTCAATCTAGTCGGTCTATAAGTAAGCTTGAACCGACTAAAGAGTTAAGCTGGAGAGGAAACTCAAAATAGCTTGAGTTAGTCGGTCTGAGTTCTTTTATTAACCGACTAGATACGAATCTAGTCGGTTGGTGATTGAACTGAAACCGACTAAAGGAGTTCAAAAGTTAAGAGATAGAGCTAGTCGGTCTGAGTTCATTAGCTGACCGACTAGATGCGAATCTAGTCGGTTGGTTAATGAACTGAGACCGACTAGATGAGTCCAAAAGTTGATAATGAAGTTCTCTCCTCAAAATACTTGGACGATACATCGCAATCCTCTCAAAAATCATCTAAACTACCCCATTAAACATCGAAATCTCAAATACGACATTCAAACATGAATTCGAGCAAAAATTCAAAATATCACATAAAATCCCGAAAAATCCAATAAGTCTAGCATGAATGAAATATTGCGAAATATAATAGCATGCAAGATTATTGAATGAAACATGAATCCTATATCTCGGATTCACCCATAATCCCCA
This sequence comes from Scilla litardierei, assembly GCA_030789695.1. Lineage (NCBI taxonomy): Eukaryota > Viridiplantae > Streptophyta > Magnoliopsida > Asparagales > Asparagaceae > Scilla > Scilla litardierei. The sequence continues at coordinate 339,663 of JAULAV010000089.1, forward strand.
ATTCTCGACGCAACCGCACAAAGGAGTCCTCCTTTAGGGGTTTCGTGAAAATATCGGCGATTTGCTTTTGGGTTTCAACGTACACTAAAATGATGTCCTTTTTAGCAACATGATCATCTAAAAAGTGGTGTCGGACATCTATGTGTTTCGAACGGGAATGGTGTACCGGGTTCTTGGAAAGACATATTGCACTTTGGTTGTCCACCATGATAGGGCAAGTATCACAGTTTATACCAAAGTCTTTAAGTGTGTGTCTCATCCAAAGAACTTGAGCACACACGGCACCGGCGGCAATGTATTCCGCCCCGGTGGTTGAAAGTGATACGGAATTTTGCTTCTTGGAAAACCAAGAGACAAGAGAATTTCCTATAAAATGGCAAGTGCCACTAGTACTTTTCCTGTCGGATTTGCATCCCACATAATCGGCATCACTATATGAGATTAACTCATATGTGCTAGATTTCGGATAAAGTAATCCAAAATCAAGTGTATAACTTAGATAACGGAAAATACGTTTTACCGCTACTAAGTGAGACTCTTTAGGTTGAGACTGATAACGAGCACATACGCATACGGCAAACATAATATCGGGCCTACTTGCGGTAAGATAAAGTAAACTACCTATCATACCTCGATATAGACGAATATCTACATCCTTACCGCCCGTATCCTTATCAAGATGCGTAGTCGTGCTCATTGGAGTCTTTTTCCCGGAGGCACTCTCCATTCTAAATCGCTTAAGCAATTCCACCGTATACTTCTTTTGGTGGATGAAGATTGCATCGTCCATTTGGCGAATTTGAAGACCTAAGAAATATTTGAGCTCACCCATGTGGCTCATCTCAAATTATTCCTTCATAACATTAGAAAACTCTTCGCAAAGAGCAAAGTTAGTAGCACCGAAAATAATATCATCAACATAAATTTGAACTAAAATTATATCATTATTCGAATGCTTAACAAAAAGTGTAGAATCGGCTTCTCCCATTTTAAAATTCAAATCCAAAAGAAAATTCTTTAGGCGATCATACCAAGCTCGAGGAGCTTGTCTCAAGCCGTAAAGCGCTTTCTTTAGTTTAAAAACATGATTTGGAAATTTTTCATTAATAAAACCCGGAGGTTGAGAAACGTAAACTTCCTCAACAACATCTCCATTTAAAAATGCACTTTTAACATCCATTTGAAATAGTTTAAAATCCTTATGGCATGCAAAAGATAATAATAATCTAATTGATTCTAATCTAGCTACCGGAGCGAAGGATTCTTCGAAATCAATACCTTCCTCTTGACGGTAGCCTTGAGCAACTAACCGAGCTTTGTTCCAGACGACGACTTGGTTTTCGTCGGTTTTGTTCTTGAAGATCCACTTTGTCCCTATGACGGTGTGGTTCTTCGATGGCAATGGAACAAGCTCCCAAACTTCATTCCTCTCGAATTGAATGAGTTCCTCCTCCATGGCTAAGATCCAAGCGCTATCTTCGCATGCTTCATTAACATTCTTTGGCTCTATCGAGGAGGCAAAGGCACAATGAGCGAAGTAGTTCACTTGTGATCTCGTCTTGACACTATCATGGATATTGCCAATGACTTGCTCATGAGGATGGTCACGAACGGTATGAAGCCGTTTGGGAATACCTTGGTCACTAGGAACATACTCAACAACTTCATTAGATGGGTTAGTCTCAATAGAATCAATAGAATCATTAGAGTTAGAATTACCAATTGAATCACATAAGACATCCATAGAGTCATCATCATTAGTAATTCTAGTTGGAACAAATCCTTCATTAAATGACACATGAAGCGACTCCTCGATCGTTGAGGTTCGTTTGTTGAATATCCGGTAGGCCTTGCTACGCGAAGAATATCCAACAAAAATCCCCTCATCGGATCTTGGATCGAATTTGTCCAAACTACCATACGTGTTCTTAATAAAACATTTCGAACCAAAAACACGAAAATGTTTAACTTGAGGCAACCTACCAAACAACAATTCATAACAAGTTTGTTTAGTGCCGGGCCTCAAAAGTATTCTATTAAACACATAGCAAGCGGTGTGTACCGCTTCCGCCCAAAATTGATGGCCAAGTTGGCTATCATCAAGCATAGTGCGAGCACACTCCACTAGCATCCTATTCTTTCTCTCAACTACACCATTTTGAGGAGGTGCACGAGGGAAAGAGAAGGTGTGTGTAATACCAACTTCATCACAAAATGTCTCAAAAGACTCATTCTCAAATTCACCTCCATGATCACTACGAATAGTGACAATGGTGGTTCCTAAGAGATTTTGTACTCTCTTAACAAAAATTGTGAAGTTTTCAAAAGCTTCATTTTTATTACACAATGAAAATACCCAAGTAAACCTAGAAAAGTCATCAACGATGACAAGTCCATATCTAGCATTACCTAATGAAGCAACTCTAGTTGGCCCAAATAAATCTAGATGTAATAGCTCTAGAGGCCGCTTAGAAGAAATGCTTTTCTTAGGTTTAAATGAAGATTTTGGAAGCTTGCCTCGTTGACACGAGTCACAAAAGCTTTTCTTTTGAAAGACAAGCTTAGGGAAGCCTCTAATAGAATTTAACTTGGAAAGCTTAAAAAGTGTTCCAAAGTTCACATGACCAAAACGTCGATGCCATAAGTGTTGTTCACTTGTGTTGGCAATAAGACATTGTTCATGTGATCTTGGAAGATCTAGGATATATATATCCTTATGGCGTGTGCCGGAAAACAATAATTCATTATTATCTTTTCTTAAAATATGGCACATTCCTTTCGCAAAGTTAACTTTGTAACCTTTGTCACAAAGTTGACTTATTGAAATAAGATTGTGGTTTAATCCTTTAACAAGGTAAACATCACATATAATGGGTTTATAAGGATTACCCACTTTACCAACACCTATGATGGTTCCGCTCTCGTTGCCTCCAAATACGACGCGGTTTCCATTTGCGATGGGAACCACTCCGGACAGCAATTGAGCGTCACCCGTCATGTGTTTTGAACACCCGCTATCGAGTATCCAATTCCCCTTGGAGCTAAGTTTAAATTTGTTGCTCCTTTTCTTTTTCTTTTCCTTGAGTACCTAAAGATAGAAAATTTCATATCATGGTACCCAAGGTCATTGGGTCCAAAAGATTAGACCTTTGGAAGCCAAGTCCAATTGGACTTAGACTTTCCCACATAATTTCTACTATGCACAAAATCCGAAAAATAAGCATTCATATACACTTGTTTTTCATCCATGCTTGTGTCCTTTGGGCTCCAAATAGTGAAAATCTTGGGAGCCCTCATCCTATTGGGTGCATGCATGCGTTGTTGGTTTCTACGTGATGCATGTCGTGGATAGGCATAAGGAACATGATGGAATGGTGCATGTGGATAATTATTCATATGATGTTGTGGGTGAACATATGCATGTGAGGGAACACGTGCGTGAGGGTGTCTCACATGGTGTGCACGTGCCCGTGAATGTGTTGCATAAAAATCATCATATGTGTGAGCCGGTGGAGTAGGACGTGTGTTCCTACGTGGCATGGTATTTGTGTACATATAAGCATGCCCCTTCTTTGGGGTCCACCCAAAGTGGGTTTCTTTCTAAAAGAGGGTGTGGACGAGGTGGAAGCACCATTGGTAGAAGAACTACCAAGAGAGTGTTTGCTACCACTCGTTGAGTCACCGGAAGTTGGCCTAACAAAAGTACTGGCCGATTTAGATGAACATCCCATCGTATACCCCAAGCCAATGTGGTGATTGGCCGGAAGTAAGTCACTTAGGATTTTATCCAAATGGTCCTTACCCTTATTGAATTTATTAATTCGGCCTAATGTGTTCTCATATTTCTCGGTGAGAGAACGCATAGAAGTATCCAAGTTGGATACTTGCGATGTGAGCACATAAACACGAGATTTAAGATTCTCATTCTCAATACTCAAAGTCGAGTTTTGAGAAGTCAAATCCGCTATCTTGTGATCCTCCGGATCTTCAATGCTAACATGTTCAAGTTTAGATTTGAGATTAACAATCTCATTTCTTAACTCTTCAACAACGGTGTCGTTGTTGGTGATGATAGTTTTAAGCGAGGTTTGAATGCTAGCTAGGTCATCTTTTACTTTAGTATACCTATTTACTAATTTAGTATACTTAGACCATAATTGAGAATTAGCATTCCTAAGGTCATCCATAGTTACCTCATCGCCTTCATCGTCACTATCATCGGAAGAGGAGGATCCTTGATCATGCTCCTCTCTTGCCATGAAGCACATGTACGCTTGCTCCACTTGCTCATCGTCCAACTCTCCGCTTGAGGAATCCTCGGAGTCGGTGAATGTTGCTCCGACAAGTCCCTTTTTGTTCCCTTTCTTGTACTTCTTGGACTTATCGAATTTCGGCGCCTTCCACTTCTCCTTTTGCTTGTTGAGAGGACACTCCGCTTTCATGTGTCTTGGCTTATTGCACTTGAAACACAAAGGCGAGGAGGAGGCGTTAGAAGAACCAAATTTAGCTTTGTTCTTATAGTTACCTTTTCGGAAGAAACGGTTGAACTTCTTGGCCATGAGTGCCATGGACTCCAAGTCCAACTCGTTTTCCGAGTCTTCATCATCGGTTGATGTGGATGTGGATGGAGCGGCCTTGAAAGCAATAGCCTTCTTCTTTGGCTCGTCTTGCTTTAGGTAGGACCTCATCTTTTCCTTCAATTTTAGCTTGCTATCCTTGCGTACCTCGTATGACATTAAAGTACCCATTAGTTGAACTACGGTGTACTTATTCATGTCATTACCTTCCTCGATGGCGAAGGTACGCTTTTCCCAAGAAGAAGGAAGTCCTTCGATAAGCTTCCAACACTTCTCCTTTTGGGTGTAGGTTTTGCCGAGAGCCTCCAACTCGTTTATGATGTCGACGAAGCGAGCGTCATACTCCTTCATCCTCTCGCCCTGTTGCATATGAAACATTTCGTAATCTTTGTTAACAACTACGAGTTTAGAGTCTCTTACCCTACTCGTCCCTTCATGTAGTATGAGGAGGGAGTTCCAAATTTGATATGCACTCTTACATGTGCATATCTTATTGAAGTCCTCGGGCTCCAAAGCGCATTGCAAGGCGTTCATTGCCTTGGCATTGCTTACCTCCGCGGCAACCTCCGCGGTTGTCCATTTCTCAAAGTCTTCTTCGGCGGGCTCGACGTATTCCTTCATCGTGGTCCTCCATATAGATGCACTCCGGAGAAAAGTTTCCATCCGGCATTTCCAGTACCCGTAGTTGGTACCGTTGAAGAATGGAGGCCTCGTTGAGGAATGTCCTTCCATCACCGAAGATGCTCCTTCACGGTTCCTGAAGGTGCCATAGTCGGAAGGTGGACGCACGGTCTTATTGTCGTTGGCAGACATAGCTAAGTATCTGGCTCTGATACCAAATGTAATGCCCTACAAGCTACTGCACAAGTACTAGAGGGGGGGTGAATAGTACTTTAAAAATAACGAGGAGTATAATTCCTAATTATAGTGCAAACAACTACCAAATCAATTTGTGGAAGCTTAAATTGAAGACAACAACAAAATTAACAATGCTAACAATACGATATTACTGGGTTCGGATCCACCCAAGTCTCCCCGACTTGTTCCCGGTGATCCTACGTCCCAACCACCCGGATCCCCTCCGGATACTTGAGTTAGAAACCCTAACTCAAGATTTCCACTATGAAATACTTGTGAAAAACCTCCACAAGTCAAATCATACACAAAGTAATTTGTGACTCCCACAACCCGGGATCACAACCACACTCTCACAACCGAGAGTGAAACTTACAATATGAAATTGAAATGAAATAAGAAAACTTCTTACCGAAAAAATACATATGCCTTGAGTAATGCTTACGAATTAGGGCAAGGATGATTTTGAGGAAGAAGAAGTGGCACCAAACCCTAGCTCCAAGATGTAGATCAGCGATGGAGAGCTATGGGGATGTTGGTGACCTAGAATCAAGCACTTGGCTTGGAAGGCTTCACACTCAATGAATCTCTCTTTGGAAGTAAGAGTGAGGAGAGATTATTGAATGGAAAGAATGAGCTTTGAATGAGCTTGGAATGATTTCTCTTGATCTCTAAACTTGCAATAATATCAGCCTTGACTGCAATGAATGCAGCCCAACAAGTATTTACAGGATAGAGGAGAGAGAGAGAGAGAAAAACGTTTCAATTAAAGCTCCAACGGCTCTTTTCTGAACCCAACTAGTCGGTCAAAGAACAACCACCGACCGACTAGTTCATCAACTAGTCGGTCGGTCAATTAACGTATACCGACTAATGAGAGAACAGAGAAAAGATCAAAGCACAGACAAAAGGAACTTAGTCGGTCCAAGAAGAGTAGCTGACCGACTAGTTTCACAACTAGTCGGTCGGTTACACAACTGAGACCGACTAACAGATAAAACTGAAGTCTGAGCATAAATAGACTTAGTCGGTCCAAGAACAAATGTTGACCGACTAATTCACCAACTAGTCGGTCGCCAAATGAGCATAGACCGACTAACGATAAACAGTAAGTTAGGTGAAAAACTGGCATGTACAGTAAAAGTAAACTAGTCGGTCCAAGAAGGAAAGTTGACCGACTAGTTCATCAACTAGTCGGTCGATCAATGAACATAGACCGACTAATGATAAACAGTAGCATAGGCTCAAATGTGCATGTACAGGGAAAGCTCAACTAGTCGGTCACAGAAGCATCACTGACCGACTAGTTCACAAACTAGTCGGTCGGTGAGTCAACTTAGACCGACTAACTGTAAACAGTAAAGAGCTTAGAATTAACTGACAAGAACTAGTCGGTCCAAGAAGCTTTGCTGACCGACTAGATCACCATCTAGTCGGTCAGTTCTTCTTCTTGAACCAACTAACATGCACAAGAAGTCGCGAATCGAAGCGCGAAGCTTCGGGAAGGATTGTATGGACTTCTACTAAGATCCTAGAGCTAAGATATGAGCGTTATGAAGATTTAAACCGTAAGACCTACTCAAGACTTAACATTCTACGAAAGAAGCTTAAAGACTATAAATAAAACTTGACGAAACCGTCTTCAATAGCTTCAATCGAATCTTCATGACTTCTAAAGTGGTCCATAAGCTTCAACGAAGCTTTAGGCATACGATCACGTGCTTTGAGAAGTCTTGAGACGTCGTAATTGATATTCATATGAATTTGGCGACGATCTCCATAACTGCGCTCACAAAGTGTTAGTTCACGTTATATTTATGTTTGTTCATCATCCAAAACCAAATCCGGGGAGTCCAATATCCAACAAGACCAAGTGGACTAACCAGAGCTCGTCACTTTAAGTTGATTAAATCCATCACTTGCGAGACCAAGCCTAAGATTCCTCGAATCCCTTGCTAAGTCGGGATAAATACGGTCGATATGCTTCCATGCTTCCCCATCAATAGGATGCCTCTTTTGCCTTCGCATTTTTCCTGCCAATTCAACAGTCATGAAAAACCTTTGCAGCATTGGTATAATTGGAAAATAACGGAGAATCTTCACCGGAGTCTGCTTCTTAGTTTGGACTGTAGGACCATCCCTGCTTGAACATGTTCTTTATTCTACTTGCCACTAGGGCACAAGACACGTTGGACATTCGTTTAAGTCCTTGTTGTCTTTGTAATATAGAATGCAATCATTAGGTCATGCATCAATGTTCTTGTAATCGAGCTCCAACATATTAACGATTTTTCCCGCTTCATAATGAGTAGATGGAATGCTTTCCTTGTCACCGAGAACTACCCTTCTTAACAAATCCAACAACATCCCAAAATGTGTAATCGCCATTCCGCTAAGTGTTTGGATATGTAGAAGTCTAATTAAGAATGATAACCTCGTGAACTCAGTGCATCCTTCATATAAATCTGACTCATTATCCTCCATTAATTTCATCAAGCGATCAAAGTCAATAGAGTAAAGATCATCATCGGAACGGTTTCCGCTCGGAGCATCGATATCTTCCAACATAGTAGTTATGTATTCTACCCTTTGATCTCTACACAATACGCTCTTCTACCCTAAGCATCTCCTCTGTCACAGCACCTTCACCATGGTAACACCAAAATTTATAATTGGGGTCGAACCCATGAGAAACCAAATGGACACAAACAATATACTTATGAAGGATCTCATTATTCTAGCACCTCTTGCAAGAGCAACGAATTTTGCCAATGGACATGCATAGAGGGTTGTCATCAGAGTATGATAAGAACGCAACAATCCATGATAAGAACGCATCAATCCCATCTACGTATCTTTGGTTTCTAGTCATACTTGGATCCGATATTTCCATAAACGACTTGTCAGGAATCACCCGCATATGTAATTGATGATGAAATTTATGGCTATAGTTACTATCACACATTTACGAACTGTGAGTTTGTTTGGATTTCTTTTCATTACCGGTTGTAAATGGAAGGCTTCTATCCCATTAGATATGCAATGCATCGTGTAATCTTGTATAATGTTTTGTGCAAATGTGTGTTCTTTCATTTCGAGAGAATTTTGGTAACACCTACCCACTGTTCTCCGAGTACACTATAGCGGGAAGAAACTGTATTCGCAACTCTTTCTCGCATTTGTACTCGAAGAACAATGTGTAGATGCTGCCGAAATTCTCACAAAATGAAAGAACACACATTTGCATAAAACATGATACAAGATTAATACGCGATGCATTTGCATATCTAACCCGTACACTCTGGACAGATACAATAAATATTTATATGTATATTCCCAATCACATGTGGCCACGAACCAGTTGTCCGATCCGAACACGAAGGGTTCGATACCGTCAACCGATCCGTGCACGCATGTGATTCAAGAATACTACATATAACATTTATTGGATGGGAAAATCTACTGCACGACTTAATCGATGTGTGTGTGTGTCTAGTTTTTAAATTCTGAATAACATAATTTCATTTTAAATTTAACTAAAAACCTAAATTATATATACACTACTGTACACATAATAAATAAACAATTCAAACGTACTACAATTTAAATTACAAGGGTGCACGAACCTTGCCTTGCCACGGAAAAAATGAATAAATATCAGATTTGCCCCTCTGAGCACTGAATCCTGCGAGATTTGTGTTAACATTAGAAACACATTAAAAATTATATAAAATTAATTAATATTGGTGAGGAGAAGGGAACGGAGTGGGAATACGATTGGGGTTTTGTGTGTGTGTGTGTGTGTGTGTGTGTGTGTGTGTGTGTGTGTGTTAAGGATATGGGGATGCGATGGAGGGTGTGGGGTAGGCGGGCGGGGGATGTAATGGGGATGACCAGAGTGAGTTTGGGTGGGCCGTGTCATCTGAATGCGATGTGGGGGTAGGGGAATATGAGAGGGATGGTACAGGCTTGGGGGGAGGGGGGTTATGAGGTAGTGATGTGAGGGATGGTGTGGGCTGCATTAGGGAAGCGAGTAATAGGATGAGGGTTTGGGGGGACTGACCATAGATGAGCGGCGAGGTAGGGGTTATTTGGGGTGGGCTGAACCCAGAGGGGCGGCACGGGAGAGGGTTTTTTGTGGGGCTGACCTGTTAGATTTTGAGGGACCCTTAGAGCATAAATGTATGCCCGTCCTACATCGGATGGACGATAGAATCAGAAACAACGCGAAAAAATTAGAATTATTAAACACTTTAATAAAACGCCCTAAGGATATCAAGGACCCTAGACAGGATCTCTACTATCTTAGGGTGGGTCTGACCAGCCCAAAATAGATCTAAACTACTGCAACAATATAAATATAAAAGCATTAAAAGAACATACCCGGAACTTTGCTTCCGCAGAAAACAAATTGTCGATTTCAGCAACAAATTTAGCTCCCCGAAGCAAGCCGCCTATGCGCCTCCGAGACTAGTCCACCCAAAGCGAGCCGATACCACGCCTCCGAGCCAATCACTCGCCGAAGAACGTTTTACTTGAGTGTGATCCGCGTCTAAGACTTTGGATCGAATCCAATCCTCCATGTCGTCTTGCTAGGACGCGAACGAAGGAACAGAAGAATTTTAGGAGGAAAGAATAATTTTTGTATCGGATCGCGCGTGCTCAAAACTTTTCGAAGCTACTCGATTCAGAGACTTGGTGCATTTTTTCTAAGGGGAGTCAGCCCCTATTTATATAGGAGGCCGGACCCCTTGCTTGTCTCACGAGCAATGTGGGACTAAAAATTATGGGAGAAAAAATTAAATTAGTTTTTCCTTACACTAAGGCTAAACTTCAACTAATTTTATCTCCCTCACCGTTGAGCTTCGCAAGTGATACAACCTATCAAATCGAAGAGCCATGAACGGTGAACGCATAGAAACAAACGGAGATCGATTTGACTTCGTTTGACCTCTCAAACGAATGCTCAAAGTTGACCAAAAGTTACGAATTGGCTGAAAATCGCAGCCGCCATTTACCCCTTAGGGTTTCTGAAGGGTGGGCCCTACCGGGGGGGCCCACCATCTAGCTAGGCACACCTGCTGGGCACGCCCAGCTCATTAGGCATGCCCGACTGCACGGGCGGGCATGTCTGACCTACCCGCTGGGCGAATGGGTTTGAACCAGACCCACCAGACGGGCTCTGACTCGAGCCCGCCCAGGGGGCTTGACCCGCATGCATCAGCGGGCGGGCTTAGCATGCCCAGGCTGGGCGGGCTTTTGCCCAGTTCTGGCCCAGCCTAACCCAGACTGGGTGGGCTGGACTAGCCCACCCAGCATGGGCAGTGCTCGGTGGGCTGGACTAGCCCACCCAGCATGGGCGGTGCTGGGTGGGCTAGTCCAGCCCACCCAGTCTGGGTTAGGCTGGGCAAGATCTGGGTAAAAGCCCAGTTATGGCCTTTTGGGCTATAACTTAAGTTTTTAGGCTCCGATTGAGCTAATTTTTGATCTGTTTGAAAGCATGGTTCGAATGAGACTATCCCAAGAACCCATGTAACATATTTTATGCATCATATAGTTTAAAATATTCCAGTAAATATTTTACGATGTATTTTAAACCCTTTTGCATCATATGCAACAATCCCTTATAGCATTCTACTAATGCTTACATCGCAAACATTTTGCAACATTATTAAATACCCATTTAATATAGAATTATTGTCACCAACTCTTTGTGACTTCAATTATTCTCGTGCACCGGGTGCACTCCTCCTGAATCATTCCTATTACTAAGACGCAAATCCTACTCGGTGTGAGACCTTACAGCCTGACCCTACTACAAATTGGGGCTCGAAACCCCTAGACGACAGTGACTATGAGCAGCAGTTGGCACCCATGTTTCGGCATCATAATTACGTGATTGACCTATTGACAAAAGTATCGTCGGGATCACTCTAATTTTGTCAGTGATGAATACCGCAGTTTTAGTCCCTTCGTCATAACTATGTCACTGCATAACCTAGGGTATCGTAAACCGTCAACCCTACTAGCTAGCACTGGTCAACATACTTCGGTCTTTGTTATGTCCATGTTGTACTTCCTACAACATACCTCGGTCGAGGTTTAGCGCAAAGAACTATACTGAGCATGTGACACTAACTTCCCTTTAACGAACGAGACGAATCCTATCTTAGTCACTTCTTACCTCGTATGCTTCAAGTGTCACCTAACCTAAGACCTTTCAATGAGTGAAGACTAAAGACTAGATCATGGATCTAAGTGACACCGTACACGCACAGGTTCATAGAATGATCTCAAGTCTAAAGGACCAACTAGCCTATCATCACTAGAGAGTTATCAACGACAGTTTAGTTAAGGTTAACCATTTGATAACTCTTTATTGGGTCGTTCAGTGGACTCATTCTTCAATGAGCAACTGTGCCTTATCTCCAAGTTCGCCAGGTCGAATGATTATGTGGTCATCTTTACCTTTTAGGTTAAGACAAAGACACAATGGTCTGTTCGATGTGTCGATATCCTTTTCTCGACACATCTATGACCATGAACGTTTTAAGACTTAAGTTCCTATCGGTCATTCACTTTCCATAATCGAGATCTCCATCTAGATACATGTATGACTGATCGGCCCCCGGGGTACACACACCGGGGGGCACGACTGTAGTCTTACCGCAAGCACACGATGTAGTGGCAAGCGGGTAACGAACACGAGGAGGAATAATGACGGTACTCTATTTTGATCACTAAGCTATTGGTGGATGAATGGTTTTGAGAATGTTGTCACAATCGTTCAATTAACAATTCGAATTCAATATAATAAAGGCGTCTAGAGCTAGGGAATCCCCACTACGGATCATCATTTATCTTCGTGAATCATGAATCTCAATGCTGCAAGACTTGAATTGAGGTGAACTAGTCGTAACTGATTAGAGAACCAAGCTCACGCTCTCGTACTATTGCCACTCTATAGCAACCTAGATTAGGGCCCACTCTCGTGCAAACCCTAACCTAAGCCACTAGCATCAGGATCGACACCATTGTCCAATCGCCCCTCGAGCCCACTCTCGTGCAAACGCGAGTTACGATCTAGGTTGTGATAGTTCGTATTCGTCCAATCTCTTGCAAACGAATATAGGCATAGGTTTATAATAAAAATACTAGATTTGGTCCAATCTCTTGCAAACCAAGTCTAGTGGATTTCGATTATAAACCTAAATCGAATATCTAAGCCTTCCCATAGATTAGAATCCAATCTCTTGCAAATCACAAATCGATGGAAATTCCTAGCTATCCGCAATAAGTCAATCACAACATACCCTTCTATCAATTATAGCAACATATGAATCCATTCATCACAATTCTAAAATCGAATCCGTATGGTTCATCCCCATGCCTTAGAACATCGGAACTACTCGCAACTCATCATAAAAATAACAGTATAAATGAATGAAAACATATAGCAATTCATAGTTGGAGAAAAACAATTCACAAAAATGAGAAATTTCAATAAGAATAACAAACCAGATCTCCAATCTTCAATCTTTCAAAAAAATTACAATTAGAATTAAGCTAAAACCTAATTTCTCGTCTCTCCCCAAACTAGGATGAAAACTAGCCTTAAATACAAGCCAAAACGGCCAGAAAATCCTGACAGATTTGCCCCTGGTGCAGCCCAGAACCCTAGTTCGCGATACAGGCAGACTGTGCCACTCGACCGAGTAGAACTATCACTCGGCCGAGTGACAGACCCAAAGAAAACAGAGAAGTCGGGGGTTTTGGGGGTCTGGCACTCGGCGTTACTCGACCGAGTAGAGTTTATCACTCGGTCGAGTGGACTTTCTAACTCGGTGAGTGAGTCTTCTACTGTGCTTCTCCAAATTCCAAAGAGTCGGCTAAAATTTCCTTTGGGAAGCTCTGACTCACTCGGGCTAGTGAAGTTCTCCACTCGGCCGAGTGAGATCATTTGCTCGGTCGAGTGGACTTTGACTCCGGGCGCTCTCGTATCAGTTGTACTCGGTCGAATGGGTTCCTTCACTCGGCCGAGTGAGCTGTCTGTTCAGCCGAGTGGCCTGTTTCTGGAGTCACATCTTCTCCTCCTCGCATCCTCATCGATTCTATTGAACTTCTTCTTCTTCCACTCATCATCTAGTGCTGCTAGCTCCTTGATATGGCCATAGGCGATGCTCCGGTATGTGTGCAAGTCCCTTGATCTCATTTATACTTCCGATCGCTCCATATCTCCTGAAATCTGACAAAAACAAGAAAGAGTGAAAAGCAACGAGATATCGTCGAATAATCATGAAAAACGCGATATGGACGATCAAAATGATATGCAAACATGCAAAAAAGGTGTAAAATAAGGAGCGATCAATGACCTTACTTTAAGTCTAAGGAAATTATCCAAGTATTAAAAAACATTTTAATCATACTAGGATAATTAGTACCATTTATTCGAACAAGATGTTTTCTAGGATATATTGCCTCGAGGGCATATAGCTTCCTACATGACCTCTGAGGGGCGGCACGGGAGTGGGTTTTTTAGTTGGGGTGGGGGCTGACCTCAGAGGGGAGGGGTTGGTGGAGGAGGGGGGCTAACCTCGAAGGGGAGGAGTTGTGGGAGGAAGAGGGGGGTTGGGGAGGAGGGGAGGGGGCCGTGGGGGTTCGGGTTGAGTGGGGAGAAAAGGGAGGGATCGGAGGGGCGTCGGCAACTGTCACCGCCCCAGCTCCTGCTCTGCTCCTTCATAATGGAAGGAGGAGAGGGGAGCTGGGCCGGCGGTGGGGGCCGAAGCCCCCCTCCGAACACTCTCTAGTCCTAATTAGAGCTAAAAGGGCGGAAATTACCTATACACGGTAGCACTAATGGTAGCTGACGGTGACGGTGGCGATCGAAGGCATCAGCATCGACGATCGAAGGCATTGGAGGCGATCGAAGGGGCTCTCTCTCTCTCTCTCTCTCTCTCTCTCTCTCTCTCTCTCTCTCTCTCTCTCTCTCTCTCTCTCTCGGATGAAATCTGAACGTTGGGGGGCGCACGCAGGCTCCCCCCTATTTAGTTAAAAAAATTTTGCATGGAAACTGATTATTTGCCACGGATATATCCGTGGCCTTTAGTTTATTGGCCACAGATTTGTCCCTGGCTGAAGAATTAAGGCAATGGAAATTTTTTTTAGTAAGATTCTGTGGCCACAAGTTAAATGCCGCGGGCCAGTCCGTGGCCAATATTCGACTATCGGCCATAGATTTTATCGCGGTGAATTATTTCCTGCAACGACATTATGTTTACCGACATGCCGTTGCTAGAAAGTTATTGCCACAAGCAAATCCATGGCCGACAGTCAACTATTGGCCACAGACATGCACGCGGCAAATAAGCCGTTGGCCTTGTTAATATTCGACCACGGATTCCTGGCCACGGACTTTTTTGTGGTCGATAGTCGACTATCGGCCATGGATTTGTCCATGGCCAAATATCCGTGGCTAAAGACCCGTTTTCTACCAGTGACTCTTTGAGATCAAAAGTTGGCCAAGAAAGGCCGAATAATTTTTTTTGAAAAAAATTTGGCTAATGAGAGTGTTTTTGCTTAAAAGCTTTTGCACTTGACATCTCTATTTACCCCAGAAAATCGATCATTAAAGCTTATGGTAAATGAATGAACAACCCTGTATATATAGGACAAAATCCGGGTGAAAACAGTTGACCAACATGCCCCTTCAAGGTCTATCTAATGGCTAGTGAAAATATGAATCAAAACAGCTATATTAGTCAACTGTAGTTGATGGACTAGTCGACTAGTTCAGTCTATCAGGCTTTTCCGAGAGCAATAATCGAACAGAACACAAAAACTAGTCGACTAGTTTACTGATATTTCGACACTCATCTAAAAACTAAGGAAATACCTTTCAGAATAATTTTAAAACATATTTAGAGTGTTTCTAAGTGTGTGTGAGCTTTAGCAAAGGCTTTAATATACTACCAAAACTAAAATAAAAATTACACCATAAATAAATATCCTCTAGAAACTCCTTGATGCAATAACTTGAAATTCATCCAATTGTCTTGGTTGCTTTGATGTCCATTGTCTTTATTGGCTCCACTTTCCTTGGTATACATGTTTTCTCAATATCTACACATCTACAGTTATGAAATCATTAGCACCCAAATATGTTTGCGCATCATCAAAACTAACATGGGGTGGGGTG
This sequence comes from Scilla litardierei, assembly GCA_030789695.1. NCBI lineage: Eukaryota > Viridiplantae > Streptophyta > Magnoliopsida > Asparagales > Asparagaceae > Scilla > Scilla litardierei. The sequence continues at coordinate 355,290 of JAULAV010000089.1, forward strand.
ACTCAATATTCAAAAGAAATAGCGGCCATAGTTGTGTTTTCCCCATAGAAGTGACCGATGAAGAAGCTTCGATTCATCAGCCAGGCCCGGATACGGGCAGATGACTTGATGTACTAGGATTTGGCTTTGATTAGGATGGAGTGATCGATCGGCAGGAAGAGTTCCCTTGTGATGATGCTGCAGATGGACTCTCGTAACCTGCATGTTAAGAACAATCAACGGCGTTAGCTAAAGACAAATCCGAGCCTATGTGGGTGACCCCAAGTGTCTCCTCTGATGCCTAAGTTAGTTTCGAAACTAGTAATGTACGTAAGTAAAGAGGAATCAAACCTTTCATGTTATGAGTTTAGTGTCCCTAGGCAAAAACAATATAACTGTTCCAATTGCATAAGAGAAGGATGTCTATTGCATCTAAATTTAATCTTATAAAATGGGAATTTGAAATGGAAATAAAAAAAATAGTATTTATCCTAAAACCTGGGCAACAGACACTTCAATCGAGAGGAAAGAATTTGGTGCTACAGATATTCCACTGCCCTCACAAGTCATAGTTATCCGACACTAAACCTTAATTTAATGCTAAAACTCTATTAATCAACTCAAGTTTTGTCGTTTTTAAATAAAACAAAACAAAAGGTGGGAAAAAGCAACACACTGCCTCTTTTTTAGCGTCTTGTCCACGTGATCCCCATCGATCCACATCGACCATGGCAAACCAGCAACCACTACGAGATTTAGATTAGTTAATTAAGCTGACTTCAAACCCATTATAATCATTCATAATAATAATAAGAGGAGTATCATGATATTTTAAAGCAAGTCTCTGTTGTGTGCCTAATTAATTAATAATCATCATTTTAACTTTAACCTTGATTGAGGAACCTCTTGTATAAAAATATTAGAAAATAATTGTATTAGTATTACAACAGCCCAACGGCACAAAAACCCGAGTGATCAATTCGTTCAGAATCTGTTATGTGCATGGGCTTTGGCACAAAGCCTAACTTCAGATTTACCAATAAACACTTAAAATAAAAGCTCAAGGGAGGATCGATGGAGAGTCGAGCCAAAGCCCATGAAGCGGCCCGCCCATTTGATCAAAGCCCGTCACGTTGGTAGAAGCAAATAACTATTTCATATAAATATCTTCATTAACTATATACCTAAGGTAACTTTTTTTAATTGTTATTCTCTACTTAAAACCTGTTAGGGTTGAATGCTAAGGTGATTTGGGTACTAGGATGTGTTTTGTAGATGGAAAAGGGAAATAGAGAATGTGAGTAGAACTATTTGGAAAGAGGGATTCCTTGTTGAGATTTGCCTTTGGCATTTTGCGTGGTGTACAATGGCATAGGAGCCCCTCTAATTATAGAGCTGGATGAGAGCTTCTACAGTCAACATCCACATAATTCATGTAGCTTCCAATTGACTCTTACTAGAATAACTTGGAATATCACTCTTTCTAGAATATTACTTCATGTAGCTTCCAATTGACTGGGCTCTAATACAAGTAGCCCAATAAGCTTGGGCCTAAATCAAGTTTATTATCTAACATTCCCCAGTAAACTTGATTTAGTGATGCCAAGAAAATTTCGCATCTTCACAAAGTCTTCATGCTTGAGCGGCTTGATGAAAATATCAACAACTTGGTCTTGATTCTTCACATCCTTCACTTTCCTTCTTCGCGATCTTCTCCCGAATAAAATCATATCATGTATTAATGTGCTTACTCTGATTGTTTTATGGCCCCTGAGAAGTGTGATTAATTCCCAAGTATCGTTCTTCTGGATTGCCTTGTTTTCTTCAACCATTGCATCTCTACACTTCTTGCTCCTTGTAGCTTCTCCAAAATTTAGTGGTTCACATCCTGCAGAGAGACAAAAGAGTGTAAGATCATTTAAGTTCAAATTTTATGTTACCTCGTATATCTCTTGCAGGCTTCTGAACATGGTGTTCTTTCATTTAAGCTTGGTGAAGAATCTTGAGTTTGGGAAGGAGATGGTGGATGAGTTATATCTTCCTAATCGTGTTGGACTGCTTCTTCCTCAACGAGCGGTAGGAGGCTATAATTTTATTTATCATGGATGCTCAAGTCCCATGAACATCCTTCATCGAACTCTACATCAAGGCTGATGATGAGCTTCTTTGTGTCTGGATTATAAAGCGTGTACCCTTTTGAGTGCTTATTATATTCAATAAAGATGAACTTTTTACACTTATCATCAAGCTTGAATCGATTTTGATCAGGCACATGTGCATAGGCAATTTATCCAAAAGCCTTCAGGTGTGAAACTATAGGCTTGCTTCCATGCCATGCTTCTTGCAAAGTCTTCCCATTGAGACTTTTAGTCGAGCAACAGTTTGAAAGATATACTGCACAATCAACCGCTTCGGCCCAGAATTCCTTCGGCATAATCTTGGTCTTTAACATGCTAGGAGCCATGTCAAGAATGGTTCTATTCTTTCTTTCTGCTACTTCATTTTGCTGTAGTGAGCATGGAACAGTCAATGGCCGTCAGATGCCTTCAACTTCACAAAACTCGTTGAACTCCTTTGATGTAAACTCACCAGCTCTATCAGATCTCATGGCTTTGATGGCATAGCAACTTTCTTTCTCCACAAGAGCCTTGAATATCTTAAAAGCTTCGAACACCTCCGATTTTTCCTTAAGGAAATACACCCAGGTCTTCATTGAATAATCATCGATGAATAGAAGGAAGTACTTCATCTTTCCATAGGAGCATGGAGTGATAGGCCCATACACATCAGTATGGACCAATTCTAATGGCTCTTTAGCTCTTGATGTAGCCTCTGTATGAAAAGCTTTCACAGCATGCGAAGCAGGCATCCTTCATATAGCTGATGATTGATGGGGGTCAAACCTTTCACCATCCCGTTCATGGAAAACAACTTTAAGCCACCAAAATTTAGGTGTCCATATCTTATGTGCTATAGCCAAAATTCATCTTTAATACAAGCCTTTAGACATATGGCTTGGTCAGTTTGAATTTTCAGCATGAACATTCGATTTCTTGTCATTGGGACCCTGTCCACCAGCCTCCCAGTATGATCTCTTAGAGAAAAACTACGATCTTTCAAAATAATTTCATAGTCCTTTTCTAAGATATTGGCTTTCAAATTTGGCACGTAGTAGACATCAGAGATAAATTGGTGGCTACCATCTTTTAAACGGATCAAGACTTTACCTTTTCCCTTCACCGTCACTTTGGATTCATCTCCAAAGGTGACATGGCCTTGAATGTCTTCCATTTCCACGAACAAGCTCCAGTCTCCGGTCATTGGTTACTAGCCCCAGTGTACAAGTACCATGTGCTTTTTTTCTTCATTTCTTCACGATGATCCATTAACAAGGTCAACTCGACCTCATCCTTCATCTCCACAAGATGAGCTTTCTCCTCCACATGATTGGAACCTTTGTAATCATATGCATAATGACCATATTTATTACAATTATGGAATTTAAGGTGTGATTTATCGTACCTCTGAGTCTAGCTCCCTCTTCCACGACCTCTTGACGAGTGCAGATTTTGATTCCTTTCATCATTATTAAAGGTAGCATAATCACCTCTGCCCCCCTCCACGACCACAGCCACGTCCCCGACCTCGTTGGCTTCTACCTATGTTGTCTCCTTTTGCTCTGAAAGAGAGCTTTGAATAGAGAGCTTGCTCTAAAGACCCTTGTTGCTTCTTCCTTTTGACTCTCTTTTCATGGGCTTGTAATGAACCCATGAGTTGGTCGATTGGACGCCTCAATAGCCACAACGATATAGCCAAAATTTGGGGAGAGAGAGGGTAGTATTTTCTCTATCACCTTTATATCCTTCATTTCTTCACCATTTCTCCTCATCTCATTAATAATAACCAATACTCTAAAGAAATAATCTAAAATAGATTCGGATTCTGTCATGTGAAGAGATATAAACTCCCCTCTAAGAGTTTGAAGACGTATTCACCTTGTCCACTCCTTTAAGAGAGTTGCGAAGAATTTCTCATGCTTGCTTAGAAGTGGTTGCATTTGCAACTTTCTCAGTCATAGTCTCATCTAAACATTAATAGATGAGAGTATGAGCTTGTTGATCCTTCTTTTTACTCTTGAGTAGAGAATACTTTTGGGATGGATTTAAAGAGGCCTCATTTAGATGTTCTTCATAACCCTTTTCAATAATCTCCCAAGTATCGTGCACTATGTAAAGCCTTCTTACAGATGCACCAAGTAGAGTAGTTTTCTTTTGTAAATTGGAATGGAACCATGCCATTGGCATTCATCTTTTTTGATATTGGATGGCTCTGATACCACTTTATTTGGTTTGAATGCTAAGGAAATTTGGGTATTATAAGGTTTTTTGTAAATGGAAGAGGGAAATAGAGAATATATGGAGAACTATTAGGAAAGATGGATTTCTTGTTGAGAATTGCATTTAGCTTTTTTGCTTCGTATACAATGACATGTGAGCTCCTCTATTTATAGAGCTAGATGAGAGCTTCTACAACATTCTTTCATTTAATACAACATCAACATAATTCTAGTATCTTCCAACTGACTCTTACTAGGATGACTTAGAATGTGACTCCTTCTAGAATATTACTTAGACTATGACACTTACTAGAAACCTCTAGTAATGGACTCTAATATAAGTAGTGTTAGTTATTCCAACACCCTTAAGTTGGTTTTGATGATAAGCAAACAATTAGTGTTACTAATTATGTTTTGTGAGATTTGTTGTGAATGTAGCTATTCAAGTCAATAATGGTCAACTCAAACTCAAATATATGATGATATAAATTATAAAACTTGAAGTTGGTAAATTCATGGATTGGAGCTCAACATTGTGGATATGAAGCTCATCCTATGATAGGTGAAGTGCAAAGCTTTTCAAGACACCTCATGAGAAAAGAAGAATGCATCAAGACTCCTTGAAGTATGAGTGATGTATTTTATACTTTATTGAGCTTGTCTTAGAATGTTAACGCCAAAAATTTGAAGCTTGCACACACACACATGAAAAAGAATTTACTTGATTTAAATTAGTTTGATTTCATTCAAAATTCATTTCCTATTTTATAGATCAAACCCTTAGTTGATTAAGACTTAGCTTAGACATATCAGATTGGTATTCGACCCCCAGATATACTGTAGTCGACTCCTGGAGAATCAATGATCTCCAGGAACTATATTTTGCCTAACTAGTCGACTAGTGCACTATTACTAGTCGACTAGTGGCAAAGTAGTCGTTATCACTTACATTGTAGTCGACTATTCTGCTTTAGCTGCCCCAGATGGCACTGCTCCTTGTTTTACAGAGAGCTGTCTAAAAGAGTCGTTTGAGGGGATTTTTAGTCCATGTTTTTCAACAAAAATTTGAGCTTTATTTAAGGAGTTTGATTAGGGAAATTCGCAACAATTTAAGCGAAGAATTTTCATAGGTTTACACTTGATTTCAAAGCCCTAAATTCTTCATGTGCTGAAATTTTCAAATGCAAACTCCCACTCTCAAGGCAAGAATTTCTGATTTTGTTTTAAGCTTTTAAGCACGTATTTGCCTTGCTATTTTGTGTTCTCCTTAAGATTTATTTTGATTTACATGAGAACACAACTTAGAGTATTTTGATCTCGTTGTTTCATTTCATATTTATTTGAGATCAAGTTTAGATTTTACTTAGCCTAACTCACATACACATGCTTCATATGTTTAGGCTATATAAAATTGTAAAACAACTCTTCAACAAAAGTGTATTGTAAATCCTCACTTGGTGTGATAGTGAGTGATTGAGTTGGTTGCTTATTGGTTGTTGAAAAGCCTCAAGTAGATGTACTCAAGTTATGAGGTGAAGATTGTTGTTGATGTTGGTGTTGTTGGAAATTTCTAGTTTGAAGAACTAGGTGGTTATTGTACTTGAGAAATTCCTAGCAAGAGGAACTAGGTGTATGTTGTAGAAGCCCTCAATTGAGGCATGGTTGTTCTCATTGGTGCGAGCGTTTAGTGGAAAATCCCAACAAGGAGTTTGGGGACTGGAGTAGCCCAGTGTGGGTGAACCAAGATAAAATTATCTTATGTTTGCGAATGATTTTCTGTGTTGAGTGTCTCTATTTCATTACTTGCATATTTGTGTTGTTTCGTTTCCACTGCTTAATATTATCTCTCATCTTTGCAAGTATAATTTCGAAAGTTGATTAAGTACTTAAGGAGTAATATCCTTGAGAGACTTAGGATAAATTTAAATGGGTATAGTTTTATTTGTGCATAATTTTTAGAGACAATAATCAACCACTCTCTACTGTTTAGCTTGCCATCTACGAGATTGTCAACACGTGGCATCGTGAGATCCTTGATCCTAACAAGTATGACTAGTAAATGGACTCTGATACAAGTAGCCCCAATAATCTTGAGCCTAAATCATGTTTATTATCTAGTCCTTGACTTAAGCATCGACGGTGATTGGCTAGGCCTATGCCCGGTCCCCTGACATGTTTGATCATTTCGTAGGTCGAAGTCCCTATTTGGTCAACGGGTAGCAAGGCTCTATCTTCGTAACACCATTAACCCATCCTCCACAAAAGACCCACTCCTCAATAGATTGGTATGTCCCTTCGAGCAAGCGTGGTTGCATCAGATCATTTAAGAAGAAGAACAGTGATCTTGTCACCCAAATCCTCATTGGGTTCATGTCCACACTGTATATCTCAGACCCTCAGATTTTTATAGTGCCCTTATTTAAATTTTTACAGAAAAATAATAAGTTGAGAAAAAACCTAGAAACTTTTGGTGCTATCAATGGGAACGAGTCATCTCCACAACCAACCACACAAAGCATGACTTGCACCACCATGGAAGGGCCAAAGAGGCCGATGGGTGCATGGGCCATAGTAGCTGGCTTAGTCCCTCTCGACCAAAAAACCTCATCGATGACACCTAAGAATCACCATGTGACTCGGGAGCAGTTTCGAGAGTTTAGCACCCAAGTGACTGTGCATTTCCAGACATTGCCTAATGTGATAGAAAAGGTGTTGGGGACTTAGCCTTATCTGCTGAATACTCACATCCAACCTCTTCGACCTTAATGTGGCATGAAACCACCCCTGTCTTAAAATTAGGTTGGTCACAGTGACAGCCGATAGTAAATGATTAGAGCATAATATTGTATAGTTTACCCTTGGTTTTATATGATTTTCCAAATGCTTTCATATTAAATGAGCTCTAAATAATTCTTTTTCTATATATCCATTATATCGTAGAGTTCATCATATTATAGGGAATGTATATGAATTTAATAAGAATTTTACAACGCTTAATTCTCAAGTTTAACATAGCTGATTCTGGCTGAATGTGCAGGATTAGACGCCTAGAGTAATACCTCCAAACGTCTGGTGTATCAAATATAAGAATGGAAAAATTCCATGATATGCCAGACAGCTAGAGCACACTTCCCAGGCATCTGAAACACTGTTAAGACATCCACGAAGAAAGCTCCAGACGATTGAACAGTCGGCTAAAAGATGGCACAGAAAACAAAGAGTTGAATACGATTTACAAACAGTGCCGCATACATCTAAAGCTCAAGACATAGACATCTGGGCTAAGCCCCAAACGTCTGGTAAGCCAACATTAGATGCCTGGCCTCAGCTGCTTCAAAGACCCATCAGCCAAGAGCCAGAACGCCTGACCGAACAACGTCAATCGTCTGATTGAAGACCATTCAAGCAGTCACCCAATAGAATACCAGACATCAGACCAGACAATGTCAGACATCTAACCATAAATTTATTGATGCCGCTAAGCAACCAAACATCTGGTCAGACAACACTAGATGTCTGATGAGGTTAAGCTGCAGATTAGTGACTCGTTCTTCGCCTGACTTGCGGCAGTTTCAACCCAAAACCCGATTTACTTGAGGCAAATTAAAGACCATTGATCTTAGATCTAAGGGAGGAGAATCAAATGGGGCTTATGATTATAAAAGCCCCGCCTCATTAGAGCGAGGGTGATCACATTCATTAATTTTTAATCTCGATTTTGTTTTGCTCTGGAGTGAGGAAGAAGAAGGGCAGAGGATTTGATCTAGAGGCTTGTAATCTGAGTGTTTGGTGACAAAATCCTAGACTCTCTTTCTTTATTTGATATTCTTGCTAATGTACTTGATTGGATGATGTTTTCTTTAATGAAATTGTTGATCTTCTTCATTATGCTTGGCTAGAACATTGTGTTGTGTGATGTGGAGAAATTAGGGCAATGCCCATCTTAGATTTTTGATTTCTTGATGCATCTGATGTGATTGTGGGTTGGATGATTACTTTTCTACTTAACTTCTCTCTTTTGTTAACGTTAGGGGGTTGGATCATCCCACATGGATTGATCATCATTATTATTTTGAAATTCATCATCTACCATAATTCCATTAGAAATTGTGCTTAATCTCTACAAGGGAAATATTTGATGGTGCTAGCTCACAAGGTTCACCATTGAGTTATAGCTTAGAAACCAAATCATGCTTGGCATGCACCCTAATGGACCCCACATTACACACATGCCACTACTCTTGATTTTTCATCGTTTTCTTCCTATGCAATTAGTCCTAGATTAATCACACTAGCTTAAACAATCTCTCACACAATTCAAACACCTTAGAAAGTGGCAAGTCTCTCATTAAGTACTTGCTCCTACTAATTTTGAGTTGTGATTTGTGCCACAATCTCCTTGTGGAATACGACTCCGGACTCACCGGATATTACTACTTGTCAGACCTCATGTGCTCCTCGTGGAATACGACTCCGGACTCACCGGACATTACTACTTGTCAGACCTCATGCGCTTGGGAGTGCAACAATTTGAGGCAAGCAATTTTTTTGCGCCGTTACTCGGGAGACGATTTGCCTACTACAACTCCAATTCATAAGAGCAATTTTTGGTGAGATTGTTCCATTTTCTTGTGAATAGCTTTGTTAATACATTTTATTTCATTTTGCATTGTTAAATTTCAATACTCATAAAATTAGAATAAATTTTGGAAAGAATCACTTGTGTTCATTGCATTGTGCATGTGGCATAGAACACATATGTCACATCGACTACTGAGAAATACTGAAATGGCTAACAATCATAATCATAATGATGGTGACAATGGCCATAACACTGATACCGGTTCACAAATGGAAAGAGAACACTTAAAGAACATTCAAGGCCAAGGAGGTCATGACCTGCATCTTGTATAGTTTTGCCTAATGACACAAACTCTTTCAATTTTAAACCCGTGGAAATCCAACTCTTACCCTCATTCCACAGGTTAGAGTGGGAGAATCCCTACACTCACATTAAAGAATTTGAAGAGTTTTGCTTGACATGCTTTGACGGTAAAACTAGTGAGGACACAGTTTACTTGAAATTATTCTCATTCTTGCTAAAAGATAAAGCAAAAAGTTGGTTAACCACTTTGGCACCTCATTCAATTACTACTTGGATTGGTTTACAAGCCGAATTCCTAAAGAAATTTTTTCCTCTTCACAGGACACATGGTCTCAAAAGACAAATCATGAACTTCACCCAATAGAGCAACGAGACGTTCTACCAAGCATTAGATAGGTTTAATGAGTTATTATTGGCATGTCCACATCACGGATTTGATAGGAGCAGGATAATAGGATTTTTCTATGATGGATTGTAAGCTCACATGAAGCTGTTCGTAGAAATAATGTGTAACTGTGGATTTTTTTTTGATAAAGAGCAAGACGAGGCATGGGAGTACCTAGAGAGTATCAGATAAAATGCTCAAAGTTGGGACACATCTTAAGAGTATGAGAGGGCCGATGTGCCATCATCCCAACCATATGGGGGGGGTGGACCCTACACACTTAAACCTGAGGAAGCAATGGAAGCCAAGTTGGACGAATTTTTCAATAAGAAGTTCCAAGATTTGAAGTTGAAGGGAGTTAACGAGGTTGAAGTAGCGCAAGTTTGTGCATTATGTTATTACACCTGTCATGAATTTTCTATTTGCCCCAAGCTACCCGCAATGAAGAGTATTTTGCATAATCTTACTATAGTAAATCAGGGGCCCTCAAACTTCCAAGGGTACAACTCCAACACATATAACAAGGAGTGGCGCAATCACCCAAATCTTAGTTAGGGATCCTAGCAACCACAGTAGCAGCATGTACCTCCTCCTTACAGGCCACCACCATTCTAACCCAATTACCAAGGAGGAAATCAAAGAAAGAACCACGAGCCAGCACATAAGCTGCAATAGCAAGCATTTGGAGATGCACTTCAGCATCTTATATAATTACAGCAGACTCAGATGCAGCAGCAACAGACACAATTCCAACAAATTCAACAACTCCAGCAAATGCAACAGGCTTAAGGACAGTAGTTTCAATAGTTTCAACAAATGACCAAAAGCCTAGAGAAGCTTGCAGCGAGATAGGAGAAGGGGAAGTTGCCATCACAACTCCTCCAGAATCCTAACATGTAATCATCATCTTCGGGAGAGAGAAACATAAAGCCATACCAAGCAGTGACAACTCTTAGGAGTGTGAAAGAAATAGAGAAGCCAGAGCCACCATGTCAAGAGTCTGAAGAAGAAGATGAACCACCAAGACAAGAGAACCATGAGAGGGTGCAAGAGGAAGGTACAAGCACAAGCAAGGGCCCAAACAACCAAGTCATCGAAGATGAGGAACCCGAGCCATACACATCTCCCAACCCTCAGCGATTGGTACCCACAAAGAAAGATAAGTTCAATCCGAAATTCACGAAATTTTTTAGAGTTGTCAAATTAACATTCCTTTACTTGATGCAAAAAATCAGATTCCTAAATATGCAAAGTTTTTGAAAGAGTTATGCATCGTTAACAGACAATTGCATGTTAAGACGAAATCATTTTTGACTGAGCAAGTAAATGCCATCATTATATACCTCTTAAATTCAACGATACAGGAGAACCCAAAATTACTTACATGATTGGCACAAATAAGATAGGACATGCATTATTAGATTTTGGATCAAGTGTCAATATTTTACCATATCACGTTTTTACACAACTTGGGTTAGTAGAACTTATACCAATTGGTCACTCTACAATTAGCGGATAAGTCTATCAAAGTCCCCTAAGGTTGCATCGAAGATGTGCTTGTCCAGGTGGATAACTTTAACTACCCTATGGACTTTATAGTCCTAGATCTCCAAGGACCACAAGCTAGTCACTCTACTTCCATCATTTTGGGTAGGACATTCCTTACTACTTGCAATGTATTAATTAATTGTAGGGATGGCCAACTCAAAATCACCTTTGGCAACATGTCTTTAGACCTAAATATTTTTAATGCATGCAAAAAGACAAGGGTGAATGATGCGATAGAGTAAGTGAACATGGTAGACTTTCTCATTGAGGAGCACTTTGATTCCAAATTCAATAATGCTATGAAATTTATTGATGCATTTGTTGATGATATTGACGATGTACCATTTTTGCAGGAGAACGTGGAGGAGCTGAACGCCGTGTGGGAGCCACAATTCAAACCATTGCCATCGTTTACACCATCTCAAATGCCATCGGAAGTGGAGGAACCAAAGTCGGATTTGAAGCCGCTTCCCGATTTTCTTAAAGATGCATTCATGGGAGATAATCATGCATTCCCTGTGGAGTTCATGTCTAAATCAAAGAAAAGAAGGGTGTGGAGAACTAAGTGGCCAACCACATATCATGTTTAACGCTTGAACCTGAGCCAACTAGCACACCATTGGACGACGAGCATCTCTTTAGTGTCACCTCCTTACCATGGTATGCGGACATCGTCAATTATTTGGTGATCGGTAAGACCCCTAATACTTGGTCCTTACAAGATTTTAAAAGGTTCAAACATGAGGTATAATATTTCTTCTTTGATGACATGTACCTTTATAAATGTTGTAGCGACCAAATAATTAGGAGATGCATCCCCAATCATGAAATATATATCGTTATAAAATTTTGTCATGATGGGATATGTGGGGGACATTTTTCGGGTAATAAAACGGTAGCAAAATTTTTGCAATGTGGTTTCTATTGGCCGTCTATGTTTAAAGACACTCATGCATATTGTAGATCTTGTAGTGCATGCCAATAAGAAGGAACCATGACTAGATAAAATATGATGCCGCTAAACCCCATATTAGAAATATAATTATTTGATTGTTGGGGTATTGATTTTATGGGTCCCTTCCCGCCATCGTTTGGATATGGTTACATTTTGATTGCTATTGACTATGTATCTAAATGGGTGGATGCTATCCCTTATAGGACCAATAATGCCCCCCATCGTACTGAACTTCATGAAGGAAAACATATTTGCGAGATTTGGGGTGCCGAAGGCCTTTGTAAGTGATGGAGGGTCGTATTTTTGCAACCGCTTGTTCATGAAATTAATGAACAAATTTAGGATCACACATAAGGTATACACTCTGTACCATCTCCAAACCAATGGCCAAGCGGAGCTCGCGAATAGAGAGATCAAGGGCATCCTCCAAAAGACGGTAAATCCATCAAGGAGAGATTGAAGCACGTGATTGCATGAAGCTTCGTGAGCCTACATGACAGCCTACAAAAACATTATAGTGATGTCTCATTACCGTCTAGTTTTTGGAAAATTCTGTCATTTACATGTAGAGCTAGAACATAAATCGTATGGTTGGTAAAGAAGTTTAATACTGATATTGATTAATCTCTTGACGCTCGTAGGTTACAATTGGTGGAGCTGGAAGAATTGCTGCGAGAAGCATATGACAATGATAAATTAGCCAAGGAGAGGATGAAGTCCGTGCACGATAGGATGATCGTACTGAGAGAGTTCATACAGGGTTAGAAAGTTCCTCATCTACAACTCAAGGCTTTACATATTCCCAGGAAAGCTTCACTCCAGGCGGTTTGGCCCATTCATCGTTAGAAAGGTGTATCCACATGGAGCCGTTCTACTACTGAATGAGATGGACGAAACAGAGTTCGAGGTGAACGGTCAAAGACTCAAGAATTTTCATGAGTCTTGGTCCAAAGATGCGAGCACCATAGAGCTCAAGAACCCACCTTCGAGTGGAGCATAATTCAGTGTCTTCTTTTCAATTTTTAGAATTACTACTAGTAGTAGATATATAAACATATAGTTTTTGCATGTTTTCTTTGCCTTCAATAACTGTACGGTTCTCCTTCACATTAAGGACAATGTAGATTTTAAGTTAGGGGGAGGGTGTAGAAATTTTGCTAGGATAGAATTTTGATTGCATTTTACTGCATTTTTCTTTATTCATACTTCTATAGAAAAAATTTCACAATTTTGTATTACCATGCATACTTATATACAGAATAAATGTGGAGAGCTTGATTTGTCGCCAAAATTTTTTTTATAGCCATGTGTAGTGAACACTTCTTGAATTTTGAATGAAACATTCAAGTTCTTGAATAATATCATAGCTCGATTAAGAATGTCTCTCCTACCCATTGAAATATACTTTGACATGATTCTAATGATTGTTGCTCATAGACCTATGATATTTGGTCTCATGTAGCCCATATTTAGTGCTATGTAACTATTTGTCATGCGTGAGTCAATATAGAGTTAATTAATTTGATTAGGTCATAACCCAATAAGAGGCTGGCTAAATATACACACAAGTTCATTATAGTGATTAATTGAGAATCCCGCTTACACATGCTCTCACATATTTAAAAAAACATATAGTTAGAATAAAGTGCACAATTCTTCCAACTTTAATTTAGTAGCCGGATTCCCGTGCCTCAAGGAGCATTGGGACTTTGCGTCGAAAAATGGAGTATTGAGGAGTGTACAATAAGAATAACTGGACTTAAATGATTCAAGCCGTTGAGTCCGAGGGTCCCCCTAAGACCGTCTGGTCTAGGAGTTACTGACCTAAAGCTCACTACATGAATTAATTTAGGTTCCAAAACTCAAAAAGAAAAAAATGTGAGGAATGAGAGTAATGTAAGGGCAAGTGATGAGTTGGTTCAAAGATATGAGCTTGTGGTGAGCATGTGCTAGTGTTGGCCAATTATTAGAGGATTTAGCAACCTAGGATAGTTAATTACTTGGAGCTTGCACAATTGCATGGCATGTGGTTGTATCTTGCTAGATATGTGTGAATTGAGAGGATAGCATGCGTGTTGAGCTAATTCCTAGAAATTCATGGAAGCTGTTAAAATTTGCTGGGAGAAGATATGTTTGACTTATGCTATGGTATTTGGATGGGATATGATGTGATTACTGCATTTATGAGTTTGTTCGCTCACTTTGTTAGAGACTAGAAAATCGCTAGTTGGGGGGGTATGATTAGAGCATTATAGTGTGTAGTTTACCCTTGGTTTTATATGATTTCACATATGCTTTCATGTCAAATGAGCTCTAAATAATGCTTTTTCTAGATATCCATTACATCTTAGAGTTCATCAAATTATAGGGAATGTATATGAATTTAATAAGAATTTTACAATGCTTAATTCTCAAGTTTAACATAGTTGATTCTGGTTGAATGTGCAGGATCAGTCGTCTGGAGGAATACCTCCAGACGTCTGGCATATCAAATATAAGAATGGAAAAATTCCATGATACGCCAGACGTCTGGAGCACACTTTCCAGGTGTCCAAAGAACTGTTAAGCCGGCTAGAAAGAGATCTCCAGACAATTGAATAGTCGGCTAAAAGATGGGACAGAAAACAAAGACATGAAGACGATTTACAAACATTTCCACAGACGTTTGAAGCTCAAGACATAGACGTATGGGCTAAGACCAGACATATAGCAAGCCAACATCAGACGTCTGGCCTCAACTGCTTCAAAGACCAATCAGCCAAGAGCACCGACGCCTGACCGGACAACGTCAACCGTCTAATTGAAGCCCATTCAAACAGTTACCCAACAAAAAACCTAGACGTCTAACCAGACAATGTTAGATGTCTGATCATAACTTTATAGATGCCGTTATCTCCAAGCAACCAAATGTCTGGTCAGACAACACCAAACGTCTGATGAGGTTAAGTTGCGGATTATTGACACTTTCTTCGTCCGACTTGCAGCAGTTTCAACCCAAACCCGATTCACTTGAGGCAAATTGAAGACCATTGATCTTAGATCTAAAGGAGGAGAATCAAATGGGGCTTATGATTATAGAATCCCCTCCTCATTAGAGCTAGGGTTATCGCATTCATTAATTTTTAATTTAGCTTTTGTTTTGCTCTAACATGAGGAAGAATAAGTGCAGAAGATCTGAGCCGGATGCTTGTAATCTGAGTGTTTGGTAAAAAATCCTAGACTCTCTTTCTTTATTTGATATTCCTATTGTACTTGGATTGGATGATGATTTCTTCAATGAAATTGATGATCTTCTCCATTATGCTTGGCTTGAACATTGTATTATGTGATGTGGTGAAATTAGGGCAATGCCTAGCTTAGATTTGTGATTTCTTGATGCATCTAATGTAATTGTGGGTTGGACGATTGCTTTTCTACTTAACTTCTCGCTTTGTTAATCCACAAGATTAATGTTATGGGGTTTGATCATCCCATAAGGATTGATCAGCATCATCAATATTAAATTCGTCATCTAACTATAATCCCATTAGAAATTGTGCTTAATCTCCACAAGGGAAAAATCTGATGGTGCTAGCTCATAAGGTTCATGATTGAGTTATATAGCTTAGAAACCAAATCATGCTAGGCATGCACCCTAATGGACCCCACATCACACACGCCTCTACTCTTGATTTTTCACAGTTTTCTTCCTACGCGATTAGTCCATATTAATCACACTAGCTTAAACAATCTCTCACACAATTCGAACACCCTTAGAAAGTGGTAAGTCTCTGATTAAGTATTTGATCCTATTAATTTTGAGTTGTGATTTGTGCCACAATCTCCTCATGGAATACAACCTTGGACTCTTCAGATATTTCTACTTGTCAGACCTCTTGTGCTTGGGAGTGCAACAATTTAAGGCAAACAATAAACGTCCCCTCCAGTGGAATGGCATATCATTATCCACCAACGTTAACCTTAAGAGCAATGCATGGCCTCTTACACACATGTGTCCATTGTTGAAAAGAGAGTAGGACCACATGATTATATAACAATAGGCTTTAAGGAGAAAGAGAGGAGGACATTGGAGGATAAGCAGGACTGTAACCTATCCCAACGGATAAGTAGTCATTGACATGAAAGTCACCATAGCCAGATCAAAATCCTCATAATGAGGCACATAGAAGCCATAGGAAGAGAGCTCGGTAAGATAGCCAATTTGAGCTGAGCTCCTCTAGTAGCTCTATGTGTGATGAAGATTATTACTCCAGAACCTCTAAATGGCATACAAAGAAGATCAATGTTATGAGTTTCTCTTAGTAACACTAGTACCCTCGTTTAGCTCATCCGATGATGAGAGGAACCGACTCAAGATGAAGAGCACATTAGCTCAAATCCCTTAGAGATTCAAAAAAAAAAACATTTGACCACACCAAGTATGACAGTACCAACGATCATCAGGAGCATGTTCAACACTACAAAAGGATTATAAAGATATTGTTGGGGAATGTATGCCCTTAAGACAATTACTGTAATTGTAAGAAGACATCTCATTCAAACTTTGGCAATTTGGTAATCTTTATACATGATATCCAATGTGTCGCTTCTATGGTTGTTGATGTGATTATAAGATGCATGGATAAAGCCCATGACTTATGAGAGGAACATTGGGATCATGATGAGATCATGATAATGAGGCCAATGTGTCTGTCGATCATATGTCAGGAATTGTTCCTGGCCAGAGGAATATCAAGACGGGACATCGATATTTCAGTTAGACCAGTGTGCATTAATTTATATCTTCAGATGGTAGTGACTGGCCTTATAGTCACTCGGCATGAAGACATCGTTAGATAATGCACATGTGCTTGTTGGGAGAACATGCTCACAGAACGACTCGCCAGAGATACTTCTGCACGATTATCATACTCTGAGTATCAACAGAAGTTCTCTAATGGCAGTAGGTGCTGGTTAGTCCTTTGACCAGAGATGTGCTAAAGGACCTTGCATGTGTAAGATTATACTTTGGTAGATATCGAACATTGGCTTTACAGCTGGCATGTAGATACCTGCTGGGTATGGTTGGATGCATGTGAAAGGAATGGCCATACTACCGGGATTCGTCTCCTCCGGTATGGGTGGTTAGTGTTGCAGTTGAGTAAATAGATACATGGTAAATCCAGTGCTAGTGTAGGAGATGAACTTGTTAAAGAGTTAATAAGTGACATCCAACCAATAACTAAAGATACACATTTGACTCAAAGGATTTAAGGTGTAATGGGGTTTGACTCTATACTATACCCTAGACACCTTAGTGATATAGTGATGACGAATGTGCCAGACTGCACGGAATCTATCATGGTAAGGCCCATATTATTTAAGAGAGGTTCCAGTCTCCTAAATCAGATAATGACGATTCTGAAACGGGGGTCAACACACTCATCTAGGGCCGCTACCGATCGTTGACACTACTAAGTAGGAATTAGGCTATTAGAGTCTCACACTGATGATGAACTCCTCACGAAAAGCGAAGAAAGAAACTATGAATATATATGATATACTAAGGCTAAGATCACAAGGGGTTGTGATCAAATAAGAAGAAGACAGCAGGTCAGCATGAACTAGTTGACTAGTGCTTAGGCATATAATTCTATTTTTTGTTAATACAAATATTGTTGGATACAACGATCGATGACCTCGTGTTTGATGATAACAAACGTGTGTGTACGTTTTGGTGTGTGTGTGCTAAGTGTTTTCAGGAGTGGCAAGCTCGTAAATGCTTAAATGGAGACTTGGTCAAAGTGATGGAGAAAATTGCTATACATATTCAATGAAGACTTGGTCCAGAGATGGAGAGATAAGGAGGGAATATAATTCAAATAAATTTGTGCTTGTTGCAAATCCTATTACACATCCAATTGAAATTCAATTCAATCTTCAAATCCCTATTATTATGAGATTCTACATGAGCCAAATCCTCTCTCCACATCTCCTATAAAACCCCACATCCAAAGAGAGAAAAATTCATGCAGCCAAAAACATCAACAAGAGAAAAAGGAGTCGGACCAAAAATCTATAGCCGCAAGCTTCCTTGCTATCTCCTCTAAGCCGTAATCCCAGTTCTAAGGCATTAATCTTTTGCTTCACAAAGTCAAGCCACAATCTTTGACTTCATTTCACGTTCTTCAAGCAACAAGTTCCAAGGCAAGCTTGATTTCTTCAAGCCTTCACAAGATCAAGAGCCCATTGTCGCAAGCCAATTCATCAAGCCTTCGCCTAGAGGAAGAAAGCCGCAAAGTGTTTCTCCATGCAAATCCTCCATCCAAGCTGTAATATTTGACTACCCTCTTCAAACCATCAAGCCACAAGTTCCAAGGCAAATTCATCATCCAAAGAGAGCCCAAGCCTCACGCAAAGCAAAGGGGACTTCAGCTACTTGGACGTGCCGACCGAGAGCAAGTCACGCACCAACTTGAGGCTTCAGCCACGCACAAAGAGATCAATCATCAAGTGCTCACAAGTCCAAAACATCTGATGCAATGCCGACCTATAGCTGAAGTCGCATTGAAGCCATTAATGACCGAAGGGATCCCACGTAACAAGCTTGCTCGATTAAGTTGCTGACGGCCGCAACTTCTTGCCTGATGACCGAGCCAACCTCCTGCATCTGCCTCTGCTGACCGAGCAGCTACCCCACATTTGCTTTGTGCCGACCGACCACCTCCTTGCAGCAGCACCAAGTACCGAGCCATCTTACCAACCATCAAGCACCAAGTGCATTGCTGATCCAAGCTTCAACCACGTAAGGACCCTGCCGCCAGAGACATCCATCCCGCAGCTGATTCATTGCTGACCGAGCCAATGCCCGCACGTCAAGCTTGCTGATCGACCAACTCTAAGTGCCAAGGCCACGCTGATTGAGAGGAGCTCACGAACACTTGCTTCTGCCGACCGAATGATTATCACGCATCGAAGGGCTTGACGACCCATGCAACTCCCGCACACTGAGCTTGACGACTGAAGGATTTAACGTGCCATCAACCATCGCTTGCTGACCAAGGGGATTTGCTTCATTATTGGGTTGCTGGCCGAGACATCAAGCATCATCTAAGGGAGCTAGCCGTGACTTGAGATTGAGACTACATATTGTCAGACCAGAGCTGACCAAGCGCTGAATGACAGAGACTACGACACCAACACGAATTGAGCCTTTCTAAACTCTTTATTATTTTATATTCGTGTAATTGGTATGTTGATCTTTGGAGGTTACTTAAACTATATCTTTGGGTTTTTGGGGTCTTGACTAGTTGGTGCTAGTCAAGAGAGAGCGTTTACTAGATTATTAGTGTTTGGCACTTTGGTGAGTGCGATACAGAAATTGGTGAGCATAGAGTGGGTGCTCGTAGCTCTTTATAGTTGTACCCTTGACACTATTGAATCTAGTATTTGCTTTGGGGCTGGAGTAGGTCGTTAGGACGACCGAACCAGTGTAAATTTCTCGTGCACTCTTTGATTGGCTTTATTTACTCTGTGTCTGATTGATTGCATTGAATATTGGTTGTGATATCTCGAAGTTTTTTATATTAGCCTATTCACCCCTATAGGCTTAGATCCAGATCCAACAAGTGGTATCCGAGTAGGTTAGAGGATCTAGTCTAGAAATCATAAATACCCCAGAATTAGTTTTTGCTCAAGGCATGCTTATAGATCGACCTCCTATGTTTAGTGGGCACGATTATGTCTATTGGAAAGCTAGGATGAAAGTTTATTTATTATCCGTAGATTTTGATACTTGGCACATTATTGAAAACGGATATACTATGATCTCTAAGCCTGAAAATAATTGGAATTTGGATGCTAGAAATGTGTGCGCTCTGAATGCTAAAGTAATGAACATTTTATTTTGTGGTTTAGACAGAAAAATATTTAATCATATTTCTCATTACGCTTATGCACAAGATATATGGAGGACTTTGGGCATGACATATTGAAGCGAGCAATCTTTCGGTGATCACATCTCAAGCGATGAAAAGAAGCCACAAAATAAGAAGAAGCGAAAGGGAAGAAAAGTTCTTTTAAATAAAAATAATGCTTGTGTGTCTAAGAATATTTATGGCAATACTAATGATGAAATTATTTGTCAAAATTGCAGGGAATCTGGACACACCAAAGGGGATTGTTCATTGATGGAGAAAGAAAACGCAAATGAAAATAAGAAATCTTCAGTAACGTGGGATGAGGATAGCGAGGATGAGACTTAGGAGGAGACAACTCGCTCCTCCATCTGCTTGATAGGAGAGCTTGATGAGGTAAAATCTTGCACTAAAGCTGAACTTTTAAATATTTGTAAAGAAATGAAAGATGAAATTGATGATTTAGGATCTACTGTAGATTTCTTTAGAAATGCTAACTACGAATTGCAGCAAAAAAATTGTGACATGTCTAAAGAAGTTGATAAACTGAAAGATAAAATTGTTGCATATAAAACTATTATCGATTTGTTGAAAAAGGAAAAATCTAGCATACATGAAAAAGCTAAATGCCAAAAATGTTATACTGTTTTAAAAGACAACATGCATAAAGAAAAAGTTACTAACCTAGAAACTAAAAATAGAGAGCTTAATGAAAAGATGTGCATGTTAAAAAATGAAACCAAAGAGCTTAAAGAAAAAATGATCAAGTTTGAAAAGAAAGCCGATAATGTGAAAAAGAATGAAGAGGAAAACAAAAAGGCTTTTATCAGTAAATGTACCATGCTTGTTAATGAAAACATGTATTTAAAATCTAAAGTATTTGATCTTGAGCTAACCATTAAAAAATTTGGAGTTGGAAAGCAATCATTAGACATTATTCTTGGAAATCAGATACATGGCAACAATAGGCGTGGTTTGTGCTATGTAAATAGAATTGATGAAAAGCCAAGAGTTAATAAAAAGATGCAAAAAGAAACAGGTGCAGGAAGGAGTGTTTTACTAAGTGCTTTACATGTGGATGTGTTGGTCATACTTTCCATCATTGCATTTATTGGAACAAAAATATGAAATTTAAGCAAATAAGGTTTCCTAAAAGTTTGTTGACTAACATGAGTGAACCTTGTTGAATTCCAATGTCACACATAACATCTTCTGTGTTGGTAAGATGAAGTGGCTAGGAACTATGGATTGGATGTCGCATTTTATTGAAGTTCCTTAGACAAACGACAACGCGAAGGTATGACTTCTTGTTTGAGCTTAATGTATACCTTCATAGTATTTTTGGTGTGTTTTCATCTTCTTGTGTGTGATTCTTAGTGTCTATATTTTTGGTGTTATTTCCATTTTTTTGTGATAAAATTTTTGAAAACCATAAAAAATTGCAAAATTGAAAATTAAAAAAATGAAAAATACAAAAAGCTATAAACTATTGCTTACTGTGTATTCTTCTTTTGGATCATTAAATTGATATTAATGAATGATATCCATATTCATGTAGAAATTGATGTATTATTGTTGTAGCTACATATGCATGTTTAACTTTCTAAATAACCATGACAAGTTCAATGATTTGAATAATTCGATTTCCACACCTACATTTTCACTTCCACAAGTATTGAATGTTTTTGTACATACGGAGACATCTTTTATGAAATATTGGAAAGTGAATGTAGGAGGATATATTAACTGAAATTCTACGGGATATGACGTGTCTTGCATTGGATAAAAAATAAAGCTCAAAAGAATTGAAACAAAAAAATTATATATATAAACATGAAAAAGGGAAAGAAAAGAGCTCCGCATGAAAAATAGATACGATCCATGGCAACGATACTACCCACGAGTATCCAACATAAGCTTTAAGAGTAAACTTTAGTGTTGGTGTTATACTCATCAAGCAATGCCACTCTACAGCTAAGAGTCCTCATAGGCTATGTTTTGGGCATGGTAACTTGAACTCATTTTTAATGAAATGGGGAAAATCAATCCTAGATGATATTATGTTACAAGTAAAAGTGGAATGGTTTTGGTTGAATTTCTTGAAAGTTCACCTTATGTACTTCAATTTTTAATCATCACCCTTACACAATGTAGAAGTCTTTGTTATGATTTTCATTAGATTTGACTTGGTTATTGATCACTCCATATTTTACACCTTTTTTCCGCATGTTTTCACGCCATTTCGATTGCTCATATTGCGTTTCTCAAGATTATTCGACAATATTGCAATGCTTTTCACTATTTCTTGTTTTTGTCGGATTTCAGGAAATATGGAGCGATCGGGAGCAAAAATGAGCTTAAAGGATTTGCACCCACTCCGGAGTGTCAACCATGGCCCTTTTGAGGGTTATTCTGCAATGGAAGACGAGTGGAAGAAGAAAGAACGTCGTAGGAGCGACGAGGAAGCGAAAAGATGGAGATTGGGCATTTTCAGCATGCCACTCGGCCGAGTGAAGGAGTCACTCGGCCGAGCATTGAGACCCCGCTCGGCCGGCCAGATCGGACACGCAACAGAGATGTATCAGCGTGCACTCGGCCGAGCATCGCACGCCCACTCGGCCGAGTGCGGAGACTCCGTCCGCCCGAGTGGCACCCAGACGACGGCAAGCCAAAATGTCCAACTCTCTGTAATCCGTCAGTCGACTACGAGCTCCGACTCGGCCGAGTACCAAAAGCCCCTCGGCCGAGCACCAAAAGCCCCTCGGCCGAGTGACATTTGCCGCTCGGCCGAGTGATGCCGAGGAAACGCAGCGCCCAGATTTTCAGACAGCCTCCTACTCTTTTGAAATCTGCTATCATTCCAGCAATCAAAGTATTTTTCTCATATTTTATATGGATAGTAGACTTCATGACGGTTCCAACGCCGCCAAGAACGCGCAAATCAGAGGTCGGATGAAATCTGGGGAATTTCTGCAAGTTGATGCTGCAGTGCTGGAATTTCCACTCGGCCGGGTCACATATTCCACTCGGCCGAGTGCGGCCTGGGCCCAGATTTTAAGTTGCGGTTTGGGCTGT
This sequence comes from Scilla litardierei, assembly GCA_030789695.1. Taxonomy (NCBI): domain Eukaryota; kingdom Viridiplantae; phylum Streptophyta; class Magnoliopsida; order Asparagales; family Asparagaceae; genus Scilla; species Scilla litardierei. The sequence continues at coordinate 378,348 of JAULAV010000089.1, forward strand.
TTTTGGGCACGAATTTGAGGGGTTTTCTAGGGTTTCTTGCTAGGGTTTTGGGGGAATATTTAAGGGTTTTGTAGCCACCATTAGAGGGGGATCCCCATTATGTTTTCTTAGCCCCCATATGTTTTTCTTAGGATTATTTTAGAGGTTAGGCCATGCCCTAGGCCCCCTCTTGGATCTAAAAGCTTGTATTTTTGGATTGAAGATCTTCATCAAGCTAAGTATTTTCTTCTTTATATTTGAATCTTTGTTTTTTTATCTTTTTGTATGCAAGCAATGATTTCTATTGATTCTCATATCCTTATTGCTATGCTAGAGTAGATTTGTTGTTCTAGGGTTTGGGGATGAACCCTATGGATCTAATTTCATATTTGTGATGAATGAATTTCTAAATTGCTAGAATTGCTTGGAGGTTAGGTTGTGATTGATTTATTACGGATAGCTAGGAATCTCCATCGAATTGGGGTTTGCAAGAGAATGGATTCTAATCGATGGGAAGGCCTAGATATTCGATTTAGGTTTATAATCGAGATTCTCTAGACTTGGTTTGCAAGAGATTGGACCAAAGCTAGGATTTTTATTATAAAACTATACACATATTCGTTTGCAAGAGATTGGACGAATACGAACTATCACAACCTAGATCGTAACTCGAGTTTGCACGAGAGTGGGCTCGAGGAGCGATTGAACGATGATGTCGATCCTAATGCTAGTGGCTTAGGCTAGGGTTTGCAAGAGATTGGGCCCTATCCTAGGTTCGCTATAGACCGGCAATAGCGCGAGAGCGTGAGCTTGGTTCTCTATTCAGTTACGACTAGTTCACCTCAACGCAAGTCTAGTAATATTGAGATTCACTATTCACGATGACGAATGACGGTCCGTAGTGGGGATTCCCTAGCCCTAGACACTTGTATTGTATTGTATTTGAATTGATATTTGATAGATTTCTCTATCTCCGACACCGACATCCATCACCATTGCCATTACATCATACCATACCCATCTCCACCAATAAAACATTCGTAGTCAAACCAACCTAGGATAGATTGGAACCAACACCACCTCCTCGTGTTCGATACCCGCTCGCCACTACGCCGTGCGCTTGCGGTAAAACTACAATCGTCGCTCCGGGACGTGTATCCGGGGAGCGATCAAGTTTTTGGCGCCGTTGCCGGGGAGGTGTTTCCCGTTGGGTGCCAATTTGTCACAATTAGGTTGATTAGATTACATTAAAAAAATCAAAAATAAAAAAAAAACATTAAGAGAGATTTTTTCCCACCACCTGCTATTATTATCTTTATCTCTCTTTGTACCACTGACGTCTTTTCCAGGTTGTTTATTTTGATTGATCAGGTGCAGTTGTTGCATCGATGGTGCTTCCAAAGAAAATGCGAGCGGGCTCTATACAATCCTACATATATCTCGCTGCATTCTATCAGGCTTATGGAGAATCTTTCGGGGAAGCCTTGTGTAGGTTTGAAGGAATGTTAGAAATGTTCCAGACGGAGTCAGACCATGAGTGGAATGACTCCACGCTATTTGATATCTTCACTAGAAGGCTAAAGGGACCCTCACGTGAGTTTTTGAAGAGGATGCAAGTGGGGAAGTTCAGTGATCTACAGTTGGCAGCAGCCTTGGAGCAAATGATAGATGATGCTCGATCTACCGGTTCACTAACCGTTATGGTAAGTAAACCATACGACCAAGTATTCATTGATTTTGTTATGGCTAATGTCTCTAGTGCAGGTACTATCATAGATGGAGTGTATGCTTCATTTGAAGGTGATCATATCCACCTTTATACCATCAACACTCCACAAATAGAGACATCTGAGTTGCCAAAGGAGGACACGTACACGGACCTATTGAGAAACATTGTCGACATAGTTCGAAATTCCGGTCCATTGACAATAACGGCAGGTGATCCTTTTGAGTTTGAATTTCAAAACTTCATTACGCATTGTATCTCTTCCACAGGCACCATTGATGATGGAGTCTATGCTCTAGTTGAGGGGCACAAGACCCACTTTTATACCGCGGTCAAGATACATGAGCCCATAGAGCCACCTGCACCTACTCTTGAGGAGGCCAAGCCATGCAAACGGGTGCCTCGAGCTCCAGGACAGAAACAAAGAAGGAGGCATGAAAAGGAGATGATGACGTTTACATTGCCTTCTATACCTGAGGAGCCTGAGGAGGATGTCCACGTTCAGCTTGGGGGAGAGTCAGCTTGTGCCATCGTCCCTCCCCCTTGCCACCCACATGAGCCAGAGCTTGTTTTTGAGGAGGCCTCACATGCGGAGCCAGAGCTTGTCACCGAGGAGGCCGTGCATTGGGACGAGGACACAGCCATTCATGAGGATCCCAAGCATTACCCTCCTCCTTTCAAGCTACCGCAGCCATCCCCACCTTCTACAGAGGCTGAGCATCCCTCAGAGGACCACGCTTCCACTGATGCTGAGGACAATCCCACAGAGCTTATGGCTCCCCTTCAGGGAGATCTCTTTACTCCCTCATCTCCTACATTTGATTCTCATCCCGTGTATGATGTTTTTATGATTCAGATTTTGGCGACTCATCGTGCCTTTTGCAGGATTCATGTACATACGATCAAGAGGTACGATGGGACGTATACGAGGAGGAGAGCGAGGAGTTAGCACCCATGGATGCTATTGAATATGATCAGGAGGTGCGATGGGATAATTCTGACGATGATGAGGAGCTGCCTGATGAGACCTACACTTATATGCCCAAGCTACCTGAAAAACCTGAGGTGAACAATGAGGAGTTGATCGACGTGGTATACGAGAGTGGAGATTTATTTCCAGGGAAGTGTTGTCAACCGTTTTTAATTTTAAATACTTATGTTGATGACCCTCTTTGGACTACATTTATTTTGGGGAAGAATTATCCACATCAGATTGATGCGGCTTATCTCTTACAGGGTACAGGTGGAGTCCTTGGAGAGATGCTGGGAGCTGCATTGCTGGAGTTTGTTGGAGTCCGTGGACATATGCGCCTGGCGTAGCCACGGAAAGAGCAGTTGGAGCAGTTGCCTGCACCGGCAAAGATACTGGATCCGCCTTTTGCTATAGGTGATATCAATCCAGTAGTGTAGAAATTTTTATGCTTTCAATAAACCCGAATTCTCTCGACAGCGAGAGGACCGTATAGATTTGTTTGAATAAATATCACCTCATATGACGGCCACAATAATCTTTTACACCCCAAACCCATTATATACATTAATTGCCCTCTTCATATTTTTATGTGTCACATCCTTTTGCTCACCACCATCGAGCATTTCTTTCAAGTGAAACCTTACTTTCTTATTCGTTTGACTTGATCACGCTTTGCAAAGCCATGACATTTTTGGTCAAGTCATTTGAATAGGTTTGTTTGGTATAAGCTTGGGGGAAAGCGCTCTCATGCATCATTGTATGTGCATGTAGTTGCATTAGGATTTCATGTCATTCATTTCATCATTTTTCATTCACCCCTTATTATTATCGTTGTTCCTCATATTCTTTCATTATGATCACATTGAGGACAATGTGAAGTTTAAGCTTGGGGGAGTGCATTTACATGCCATTTAGATGCATTAGTTGCATTTTTACTTTATTTTAGTTTATTTTAGGATTTTTAAAATTTTTCAAAATTTTTGCATCATCTTTTTGAATTTTCCATCTTATTTTCCTTTTATGTGTGTTCATGCATCATGTTGTGTGCTTGTTTTTCTTTTCTTTCCTCTCTTTTATTTAATATCTTTATTTTCTTTTTCTTCTTTCGCTAGATTCGTTCCTTATGATGATATCTCTTATTGTTTTAGTAGCCATCACGATGCTTATTATTCCTTGCCATGCTACTTTGAGTATTCCATAGTCTTGCTATCCATGTGCTTGCTTATATATTCTTTTGATGATTCCTCTATATGAATGCATGATATCAATTGAAGCTGAATGTATGGATTAGTGTTTGGTATGCTTTTGTTGGAAGTGCTCCAAGATTCACGCATCAATTGTATAACGGAAGCATCTGCCTTATTATCTTATTCACCTTCTGTTGCATGCTTGATATGAAAGTACTCTTTACCGCGTGACTTCGCTTTTTATTGAGATGATTGAGAATATCCATACTTACATATGAGTTTTAGTTGAAGTATTATTTTATTGAACCGTTCTTGCACATCTTAGAGTGAACCGAGTGTTACATTATTTCTTTCTCCACATATATCTTTTTATTCTCTACATGTCACTTGAGTTCACCTCCTAAAGCTACTTATATCGCATCTATTTCCCGAAAATCCCCACAAAAGAAAAGTTAGCTCCAAAGAGTCCAAAAAGCCAAAAAGGAGCCAAAATCCAAAAATACAAATCAAATTGCTCCTACAAAAATCCAAGAAGAAAAATGAGAAACAAAGTCCAAAAGAAAAAAATATATATATTTCTCTATCTCATTATTAGAGCCACAAAATACTTGGGAAAACCAAGGCAAAAATGCCATCTTCCACTATCATATTCCTTTAGATGCGATGCCTCAAACTAAGCTTGGGGGGTTGAATTCATTTGACCATATGAGTGAGTACGACATTAGAGTGGAGAGGTGCACGAATGAGGAAGTTTGATAATGCTGAAACTTAGCAAAATACTTTAGTTATGGAGATTTCTTGTGAATCGATATAAATATGTGAATGCCATGATTTATTCCATTCTCTATTGCATGCTTGGTGTGATTTTTATATGCTTCAGTTATAACTCTTGATTGAAAAGTGCATCGCCAACATTTGTATATTAAATCCTATGAAATGCGTGATGTAGATATGAATTGATTGTATGAATTTAGAGAATCCCTTTTGTTGTTCTTAAAAGCTTGCAAGTACCATGTTTATGCAAGATATGAAATCCTTATAGCATGTGATTTGCATTTTCCAAGTAATCGTGATGTGTAGCTTATGGTTTGAGATCTGAGAGAAGAATCTAGCGACCCCTTCCACCTCGTGTTCTTTCTTTTTCATTTCATTTTCTTTATTTTCATCTCCCGAGTTCGTCTCTCTACTTATCTTCCTCGAGGACGAGTAAGAGGTAAGCTTGGGGGATTTGATCACTCCATATTTTACACCTTTTTTCCGCATGTTTTCACGCCATTTCGATTGCTCATATTGCGTTTCTCAAGATTATTCGACAATATTGCGATGCTTTTCACTATTTCTTGTTTTTGTCGGATTTCAGGAAATATGGAGCGATCGGGAGCAAAAATGAGTTTAAAGGATTTGCACCCACTCCGGAGTGTCAACCATGGCCCTTTTGAGGGTTATTCTGCAATGAAAGACGAGTGGAAGAAGAAAGAACGTCGTAGGAGCGACGAGTAAGCGAAAAGATGGAGATTGGGCATTTTCAGCATGCCACTCGGCCGAGTGAAGGAGTCACTCGGCCGAGCATTGAGACCCCGCTCGGCCGGCCAGATCGGACACGCAACAGAGATGTATCAGCGTGCACTCGGCCGAGCATCGCACGCCCACTCGGCCGAGTGCGGAGACTCCGTCCGCCCGAGTGGCACCCAGACGACGGCAAGCCAAAATGTCCAACTCTCTGTAATCCGTCAGTCGACTACGAGCTCCGACTCGGCCGAGTACCAAAAGCCCCTCGGCCGAGCACCAAAAGCCCCTCGGCCGAGTGACATTTGCCGCTCGGCCGAGTGATGCCGAGGAAACGCAGCGCCCAGATTTTCAGACAGCCTCCTACTCTTTTGAAATCTGCTATCATTCCAGCAATCAAAGTATTTTTCTCTTATTTTATATGGATAGTAGACTTCATGACGGTTCCAACGCCGCCAAGAACGCGCAAATCAGAGGTCGGATGAAATCTGGGGAATTTCTGCAAGTTGATGCTGCAGTGCTGGAATTTCCACTCGGCCGGGTCACATATTCCACTCGGCCGAGTGCGGCCTGGGCCCAGATTTTAAGTTGCGGTTTGGGCTGTTTTGGGCACGAATTTGAGGGGTTTTCTAGGGTTTCTTGCTAGGGTTTTGGGGGAGTATTTAAGGGTTTTGTAGCCACCATTAGAGGGGGATCCCCATTATGTTTTCTTAGCCCCCATATGTTTTTCTTAGGATTATTTTAGAGGTTAGGCCATGCCCTAGGCCCCCTCTTGGATCTAAAAGCTTGTATTTTTGGATTGAAGATCTTCATCAAGCTAAGTATTTTCTTCTTTATATTTGAATCTTTGTTTTTCTATCTTTTTGTATGCAAGCAATGATTTCTATTGATTCTCATATCCTTATTGCTATGCTAGAGTAGATTTGTTGTTCTAGGGTTTGGGGATGAACCCTATGGATCTAATTTCATATTTGTGATGAATGAATTTCTAAATTGCTAGAATTGCTTGGAGGTTAGGTTGTGATTGATTTATTACGGATAGCTAGGAATCTCCATCGAATTGGGGTTTGCAAGAGATTGGATTCTAATCGATGGGAAGGCCTAGATATTCGATTTAGGTTTATAATCGAGATTCTCTAGACTTGGTTTGCAAGAGATTGGACCAAAGCTAGGATTTTTATTATAAAACTATACACATATTCGTTTGCAAGAGATTGGACGAATACGAACTATCACAACCTAGATCGTAACTCGAGTTTGCACGAGAGTGGGCTCGAGGAGCGATTGAACGATGATGTCGATCCTAATGCTAGTGGCTTAGGCTAGGGTTTGCAAGAGATTGGGCCCTATCATAGGTTCGCTATAGACCGGCAATAGCGCGAGAGCGTGAGCTTGGTTCTCTATTCAGTTACGACTAGTTCACCTCAACGCAAGTCTAGTAATATTGAGATTCACTATTCACGATGACGAATGACGGTCCGTAGTGGGGATTCCCTAGCCCTAGACACTTTTATTGTATTGTATTTGAATTGATATTTGATCGATTTCTCTATCTCCGACACCGACATCCATCACCATTGCCATTACATCATACCATACCCATCTCCACCAATAAAACATTCGTAGTCAAACCAACCTAGGATAGATTGGAACCAACACCACCTCCTCGTGTTCGATACCCGCTCGCCACTACGCCGTGCGCTTGCGGTAAAACTACAATCGTCGCTCCGGGACGTGTATCCGGGGAGCGATCAGTTATTCTACGAATATCTACATGCAAGTGTTTGATGTAATTTATAATGCTCTCTTTTTGCATTTGATATGACATTGACTTCGTTGTATACTTTTGATGATAACAAAAGTGGGAGAATTTGTGGAAAAGATTTGGTGTTCTTAAATCTTATATATGTGGTGTTCTTCATGCTTAATGAATATGTGTTTAAGGGGGAGCATGTATAAAGGGGGAGCATGCATATATGTTGAACATCATTGTACAATCATTGTATTTGTATTAATTCCTTCATCATTACACTTTACACACACATGTCACGATGACATTACTTGGATGTTTATTGCTCAAATCTTATATATGGTTTGTCATCATCGAAAGGGGGAGATTGTTGGATATAACGATCGATGACCTCGTGTTTGATGATAACAAACGTGTGTGTACATTTTGGTGTGTGTGCTAAGTGTTTCCAGGAGTAGCAAGCTTGTAAATACTCAAAGGTAGACTTGGTCAAAGTGATGGAGAAAATTGCTATACATATTCAATGAAGACTTGGTCCAGAGATGGAGAGATAAGGAGGGAATCTAATTCAAATCAATTTGTGATTGTTGCAAATCCTATTACACATCCAATTGAAATTCAATTTAATCTTCAAATCCCTATTATTATGGGATTCTACATGAGCCAAATCCTCTCTCCACATCTCCTATAAAACCCCACATCTAAAGAGAGGAAAACTCATGCGGCTAAAATCATCGACAAGAGAAAAAGAAGTCGACCCAAAAATCTATAGCCGCAAGCTTCCTTGCTATCTCCTCCAAGCCGTAATCCCAGTTCCAAGGCATTAATCTTTTGCTTCACAAAGTCAAGCCACAATCTTTGACTTCATTTCAAGTTATTCAAGCAACAAGTTCCAATGCAAGCTTGATTTCTTCAAGCCTTCACAAGATCAAGAGCTCATTGCCGCAAGCCAATTCATCAAGCCTTCACCTAGAGGAAGAAAGCCGCAAAGTGTATCTCCATGCAAATCCTCCATCCAAGCCGCAATATTTGACTACCCTCTTCAACCCATCAAGCCACAAGTTTCAAGGCAAATTCATCATCCAAAGAGAGCCCAAGCCTCGCGCAAAGCAAAGGGGACTTCAGCTACTAGGACTTGCCGACCGAGAGCAAGTCACGCACCAACTTGAGGCTTCAACCACGCAAAAAGAGATCAACCATCAAGTGCTCACAAGTCTAAAACATCTGCTGCATTGCCGACCTATAGCTGAACCCGCATTGAAGCCATTGATGACCGAATGGATCCCACGTAACAAAGCTTGCTCGACCAAGTTGCTGACAACCGCAACTTCTTGCATGATGACCGAGCCAACCTCCTGCATCTGCCTCTGCTGACTGAGCATCTACCCCGCATTTGATGTGTGCCGACCGACCACCTCCTTACAGAAGCACCACATGCCGAGCAATCTTGCCAACCATCAAGCACCAAGTGCATTGTCGACCCAAGCTTCAACCACGCAAGGACCCTGCCGCCAGAGATATTCATCCCGCAGCTGATTCATTGTTGACCGAGCCAATGCCCGCACATCAAGCTTGCTAACCGACCAATAAGTGCCAAGGCCACGCTGATCAAGAAGAGCTCCCGCACACTTGCTTCTGTCGACCTAAGGATCATCACGCATTGAAGGGCTTAACGACCCTTTCAACTCCCACACTCTGAGCTTGACGACTAAAGGATCCAACGTGCCATCAACCATCGCTTGCTGATCAAGGTGATTCGCTTCATCGTTGGGTTGCTGGCCGAGACATCAAGCATCATCCAAGGGAGCTAGCCGTGACTTGAGATTGAGACTACATATTGTCAGACCAGAGCTGACCAAGCACTGACCGACAGAGACTACGACACCAACATGAATTGAGCCTTTCTAAACTCTTTATTATTTTATATTCGTGTAATTGGTGTGTTGATCTTTGTAGGTTACTTAAACTATAGTTTTGGGTTTTTGGGGTCTTGACTAGTCGGTGCTAGTCAAGAGTGTGTGTTTACTAGATTATTAGTGTTTGACACTTTGGTGAGTGCAGTATGGAACTTGGTGAGCGTAGAGTGAGTGCTCGTAGCTCTTTATAGTTGTACCCTTAACACTATTGAATCTAGTATTTGCTTTGGGCTGGGATAGGTCGTTGGAGCGACCGAATCAGTGTAAATCTCTCGTGCACTCTGTGATTGGCTTTATTTACTTTGTGTCTGATTGATTGCGCTGAATATTGGCTGTGATATCTCGAAGTTAGCCTATTCATCCCCCCAGGCTTAGATCCAGATCCAATAAATATTTCTATTTTTAAGTTAATGAATATTTTATTTGTTTATTTTATACAAATGCGACTATATCACTTGCATGAAGTTTGTGTGATAGCTAGCACACGTGATACGATACCTGGGGCACACTTTGTTGCATGTTTGGCACACTTGTTAAATTTGATGATGCACAAAAAAAGTTGACTGTTGACCCTTTACTGGAAACACTTTGTTGCAATATTCTTAGTACATCCTATTTGCATGTGCTTTTTTGTTGTACCGATCAATATGTTTTTCGCAGTGGAAAACTTCTTTATATATATATATATATATATATATATATATATATATATATATATATATATATATATATATATATATATATATTAATATTTAGATTCCTTTTTTAGCATACATGTTGGATGAATGTGAGTATAACGAGGCAATGATGATGATTTTCTCTGATTACCATTTTAAGATTTTATGGTAATCACATATTTCTGGTGTGATGGCAAGGCAATTTGGATGAATGCAGCTACTAATACTATTCTTCTTTTTTGCGAGGTCTAGTGTGATGGCAAGGCAATTTGGGGGCCAGTAACTCTCAGTTGGAAACCAATGCAACCATTTGCTAGGATGCAAAGTTAGTGCCTGTTATGGGTAATCACATATTGGACACACCATTGTAGCCATTGAACCATACCACGTCGTTCTATTGATGTGGATGAGGAAAGGGCATGTCTGAGCCTTCATCTTATATTTTGTTTTATACACATTTTTGGATACACTAACTTATTATTAATATACGATTCATGAACCAATTATTTCTTGAGCTAGAACTTAATTGCTGATGTTGCTTATTGAATGTATGTGGAGTGCAACCACATACAGGTTTCCTGAAAATTATTGGAAGTCTGGATTATGTTCTTCCTCTTCTTTTAAAATATGACAGCAATAAAGGTCCCTGTAGGGTTTTGCCAGGTCGCGACTTTCCTTCGATGCTTGACAAAGATAAGGCAGACATCGGAGAAAAAAGTAGGGGTGTTTGATGTGCTAGTACACTAAGGTCGGACCAGCGCGGTTAGCATCAGCACGACCAGTGGAGAGTGTTGTTTGACAATGCTGGCACACTGAGGTCAGACCAGCAGAGGCCCTATCCTGAGCTGTGGGTTAGGTTCAGCACAGCCATGGGCAAATGCTATTTGATAACACTAGGACACTGAGGTTAGACCAGCAGAGGCCCCAGCCTAAGCTGGGGGTTATGATCAGCACGGTCAGGGCGAGTGTTGTTTGTCAAAGCTGGGACCTGTGGGGTACAACGAGCATTGTTGTGGACATGACATGACCTATAGGGTCGAGCCCAGATGTTAGAGCTGTAGCTATGGGTTTCGCTAGCTGAGTTTGAACATGGCACGATTGAGGGTCGAGTGCCAGAGGTCGGCACTGGGACCGTGGGTCTCAATAGCGTAGGCCCCAGCCTAGATTAGGAATTAGTCTCAACAAGATTGGGGTCCAGCGCTGTTTGCTTGTGCTGGGTTACTGAGGTTGGAATAGTGTGGGCACGAGCTTGGACTGGAGGCTTTGCTGAAGGTAGCATTGTTCAAAGTTAATTGTTGCTTTCCATGCTGGTTCGTTGAGGTCAAACCAGCGAGGGCCCCAGCCTGGGCTGGGGCTTTGCTGAAGGCAGCACTGTTAAGCAGAGTGATGCTTTCCCTGTTGGGTCACTAAGGTCGAACCAGCGTGGGCCCCAACCTGGGCTGGGGGATTTGCTGAAGGCAGCACTGTTGAGCAGGGTGTTGCTTGCCTCGTTGGGTTGCTGAGGTCGTACCAGCAGGGGACCCAGCCTGGGCTGGGGCTTTGCTGAAGGCAGTACTGTTAAGCAGAGTGCTACTTGCCCTGCTAGGTTACTTAAGTCGGACCAGCTGGGGGCTTGGCTGAAGGCAGCACTGTTGAGCGAAGTGCTGTTTTTCCCGCTGGGTCGCTGAGCTCAGACCAGCAGGGGCCTTAGCCTAGGCTGGGTGCTTTGCTCAAGGCAACACTATTGAGCAGAGTGTGGCTTGCCCCATTGGGTCGCTAATGATGAACCAGTGGAGGCCCTATCTTACGTTAGGGGCTTTGCTTGCAGGCAGCACTATTGAACAGAGTGTCGCTTTCCCCGTTGGGTTGATGTGGTCAGACTAGCGAGGGACCCAGTCTGGGCTGTGGACTTTGATGAAGGTAGCACTATTGAGCAGAGTGCTTCTTGCCCTCACTGGGTCATTGAAGTCAAACCAGTATGGGCCCAGCATGGTCTGGGGGCTTTGCTGAAGGTAGCACGGTTGAGTGGAGTGCTGCTTGCCCTACTGGGTCACTGAGGTCAGACCAGTAAGGGCCTCAGCCTAGGCTAGGGGATTGGATCACCCACATTTCACGAAGCTTTGCCACGAGAGCGCAGAAGTGGGGCTATGATGGCTGACCCTGTTTGTACCTTGAGCTTGGCTGGGCCGACCTGTGGAGTTGAATGAAAGGCTGATCTGTGCTGCACAGTCATGCCAGAAGCTCGGCCATGTCTACCTCCGAAGCTATTCTGAAGTGTATACCACTAAGGTCGTCTTTGTAGAACGTAGCTGTTAAGGAGCCAACCTCGGATGTAACCATTAGGGCCGTCTTTGTATAGCGTAGCATGTTAAGGAGCAGACCGCGGGTGTAACCGCTAGGGTCACCCTTGTGGATTGTAGTTGTTAAGGAGTCGACCTCGTGGAGGTCGTCCTTGTGGAGTGTAGCTGCTAAGGAGCCAACCTCAGGTGTTACAGCTAAGGTCGTCCTTATAGAGCATAACCTGCTAAGGAGAAGACCACTGGTGTAAAAGCTACGGGCGTCCTTGTAGAGCATAGCTCGTTAAGGAGACAACTTTGGGTAATCCCCTAGAACCTGTGTGGCTTACTGCTCGTGCATTGTTTGAGGTGCCTTATCGAGGACATCGGCCACACGTCCCCCTTAGAGGGAGGTATATCAAGGCTGAAACTTCCAATGAGGTGTTGGATCTCCTTTTTTTTGGTTAGATCCAGGACCATCTTGTATAAATCTTGAACTGATTGGCCCAATCTCCCGCAGCTCACGGAGCTCCGCCGTGAGCGATTGGAAATCGACCATTGTGGGAACGACAGGGGCTTGCGGGGGTGCGCCACCAATGGATCGGTTGTCCCTCATAGGCTGGATTTCAAGCATGTTGCTGGGTTCGCCTGTCGCGTTCCTCTTGCCCTTCGCTATTAGAGAGGACAAAGAAGATGCTGACGAGAAGTTAAAGAAGATGCTGACCTCCCAAGTCAGGGCCAGGAGGTCTTCGAGGGCGAGGGTAACTCGCGGGGGGTCCCATCTATCGAGTTGGCTGGGCCCCACTGCTGGAGGGCCCCAGTCCAAAACGTCATCTATAGTATAAGACTTTCTTATGTTATAGAATGCAAACTTGCGGACTAGTATTGTAATGGCAGTCTGGTATCATATGTTTATGTTGATATATACAGATATGACTTGTGACTACAGATAATGTTATCACTGCTCAGTGTGATGGTATCCATCTCTTGAAGATGAGGAGGGTGTCCAGATGGTGGATCAGTTCGTGCACAAAAGACATGCCTCTGGTGTGTGCACATGGTGTGATGCTTTTGGAGCACATGGCATTGTGTATTTTCATGTGCATTATTCCCAGTCCCCACATGATGAACCCACCCTCAAGATTGAAGGGCCCATGCCCATCTGTATCTCATTGGATCCTACCCAAAACAAAATGAACTTGATCCAAAAAAGAAGCATACATAATGGAAGTGGTATGCATTTCTTAGGTAAACTACAAAGAAACGCATTCAAAAAAATAAAATAAAAAATAAACAAATAAAAAAATAGTCATCATCCATAAATAGGCAAAGGAATGGCATTTGGGGTCTCTCCTCTCACCCCTGGCCAGCAAATACAAGCATTGGGTTTCTTTGGGATGCCGAAAAAAAAAAATCATTTCTTTAGTTAACCGCAAAATGATCAATTCAAGCAGCTAATGCCATCTTTAGACTTTATTTGCCAATCAACCGGACCAAAACAATACTCTAAAACAGAATGTAAGAATCTAGAGATGTTAAATAGACAAGTTGATATGAAACAACAAGGAATACTGAAGCATTTAAATCCAATGAGAAATGAATCGAAGACATTCAAACTTTGACATCCTACAAGAAATCAACAACACATGCTTCATCCAGCATGCCACCTACAAAAGGTGGAAAAAAAAGAGAGGAAAAATTCAACAAAAACATAAAATTAGTTTCTGGTAACCAAAAGGACCAGAGCGAATACAAAGATGAATGACACAACAAACTCCCTGGAGAAGGTCCTGATGTACACTAAACACAACTGACTCCAGTGAGAGGCAACAATGCAACATGAATCACATTTGTGAGCAAACCCAGATCCTCAGTTTCAAATAGAAAAAACCTAGAGAGGTTAGGCGAACTACACAATTAAATTTTAAACCCTTTCTAAAGCTTTTTTTTTCTTGTTCTTTGGATTGTAGGGAGTGATGCAGATATCTCTACAAGGATGAATTTTTTTTAGTTTTCATTTTTCATGGTTACCTTCAGGAGGCAGCTTTGGTGACATCTCTGCTGGATCTATTGTACTTCATGTGGCTCTTAACAAGCTGTCCGGCAGCGAGTGCAGACATAAGGGAGAGCTCTCCAGCGAGAACAGCACCGGCTATGACAGTTGCCAGGAGCCTGGCATTGGCCCCAGGGGACTCCAGGCTTGCCCCCTTCACCCCAAGTAGATCCAAACATGCAGACTGTGATGCCAGCTGGGTCCCACCACCAACTGTTCCAACCTATAGTCCAATAAAAAAATTTTAATATCAATCCTCCACACACAAAAAATCTGAGACAATGCAAACTCTTGGGGGTCTCATGAACTCATGTCATGTCCTCTTGCTCCCCAAATTAGTCTTAGCCATTCATCTGCTAACGCCACTTAGGGTCCCAACTATTATTTTATCGGCCTTTATTAAATTCGATCAGCGACATCTTTAATTCAAGCCAGGGTATCTCCCAGAGAGAATTGGAGACCCATTTAATTGTCTATAAGATTGGCTAACAATCTTTGTAAGATGGAAGTTTTGATAGAACTCCCAAAAGCGAGAAAAGCATGTGCTTATGCACGTCCATGGATGCTAGGCTGGGTCACACGGCCAGCTATTCCAAGCTATATATCCCCACGCATATCAAACAAGGGTGAAAAGCTAAAAACTTAATGGAAGACTAACAACTTTAAGCATGGTTGATGCAACTGGGTTAAAAGATAATCATAGCAACAGCAAAGTTTGATTTGAACACATCTGAAGGTGGGTGAAGGACACCTGTTGAAGAAAGTGGGAAAGAAAGTGGGAAAGGTCCAGACACAACAAAGATCAGGTTACTTTGATGTGTGGGGCAAGGAAAAGGTAGTGGTTCTCTCTAGAGAACTCATCAATGCAATCTGTTAGCCAAAGGGAAATCTTTCATGAAAGCTAAACAACAATCATGCAGCAGGTGCTGCAGGCTTCCAGGTTTCAGTTATGTCATGCGCCTGGTCCCCAGCCACAACTTTGTTAAACCCCAAAGATGCAACAATAGACACACTAACCAAAAAAAAGGAGACAAGGATATGCTTGCGTTTTGGAAAAGAATAAGCAAGAAAAATGAAACTTGTGTAAGAAATAATAATAATAATTAACATGAGACTAACACCACAAACTTCAGCAAATTTGGTCTAAAACAAGAGTCTTGATACTAAAGGGAACACAATTCAACCAACATACACAGAACCTAAAAATCAATAAGGAAAAACAAGAAAATGCTTTTAGTAAAATATTGCTTAGATATACTTAAACAACTCTAAAGTCCTTTTCTAATTGCATCGAATTGAAAGCAGATTGTGCCAGGGAGCCAGCATTGCTTTACGTAATTTCATTGACTCTTTTTAATAAATTTTTCGACTAGTGTTAAGCTTTTAAGTGTACTTTACTCATATTTAATGTTTTTCTGACTATGAAACTAAGTTCTGTTGGATAAGAAGCCTATTAGTCAGGAAAATCTTAATGTAAACAAATTGGTTACTGAAAAAAAGCAAGAAATCAATTTGAAAATGAAGGATGTATCTCAAATAGCAGAAGGTAAAGCGACTAAAAGATTACCTCAATAGAGGGCATGGTCACAGAGACGTGTATGTCCTTCCCATCATTAACGGCCTCCATCATGGTGATGCAGTGAGAGCTCTCAACATTCTGTGCAGGATCCTGACCAGTGGCAATGAAGATGGCGGACACAATGTTGCTAGCATGAGCATTGAAGCCACCAAGGGCTCCAGCCACTGCTGATCCGGCGAGGTTTTTAACTGTGTTGAGCTCGACTAAAGCCTGTACATTAGTCTTAAGGACTTTCCTCACCACCTCTTCCTTGATGATGGCCTCACACACAACTGACTTGCCTCTTCCTTCGATCCAATTCACAGCAGCTGGCTTCTTGTCCGAGCAGAAATTGCCTGCATGGCAAGGAAGAAGAATAGGAATTAGCCAAATTGCTGGTTCAAGCAAAACAATGAGGGAAAGAGAAAATGCTGATTAATGATCGACATGTGGCATTCGAGAACTTACTCAGGGAACTAGCTGGATTGGGCAAATTAGGTGACCGATAAAAAGCAGATAAACAATTGTGAAGTACAAACAGCTGGATATAACAAATTAACAAAACAACCAAATGGATTCGTCAACAAAAACAAAGACGCAGACAGCAAAACGGCAATAATGTTAACGTGTATTAATCGTCATAGAGAAGAAAGTGATTGTATTCAATCTTCATATACTGTGTGAGTTTTCTTCAGGTACTGTCAGATCCTCATACACACCAACTAGCTCCACTCGATGAGACGTGAAGCTACGTCTCACTTCTCCATGAGACAAACATCAAGGACCGCTAGAAAAATAAAAGAGCAAACAGCAAAGACAGCAAAGAAATCGACACAGTAACTTGTGCAGGTATAAACAGAATCTAATTTCCAATTGAAAGAACAGATTAAGTTACATGATTGGTGATTATGGTTCAAACGCCAAAAGGTAAAATCAACAGGAACCTTCCATGGTTTGAAAAAACATAGTTATACATTGGCAAACTTTGAAGCCCTTTCACATTTCAAAAAGACTAAGGAGTACAAGTAAAGGAATAACCAAGGTGGGGCTATAATTATCAATGGGATATTTCACCATCAATTAATGCAAACAGAGAAGTTCAAATTGTAGATGACGTTTGGCAATGGGTAAAGGATGAAAACAAAAACAGATTAGCAACATGGGTTTATGACGTTATCCAAATTAAATTAAATTTTATTCATTTTTACATTTGGGCAACGAGTCTTGAAATCTATATAATATATGTTTGTATTAGCAATATAAAAAGGGTTAAGTGCTTTTCAAAAGGCAAATTTCAGTGATTTTTTTGTCTATTTTATGGTTATTTCAATAGAAACCTCGAGCTAGTAGATAACACATGCATGCCAAAGGATTAGTAAACCCCCATTTGACCTGGCTAAAATATCATGATCTATTAATCTCAAAAATTGTTTGGTAATTTTAACACGGTGTCAAACCATCTTAACCCCTAGTTTAACCCATTGCCAATCAAATCCGTGAAAATTAGGATAATTAAATTAGAATGGCACGTAAATAAGTAATTTGAAGCAAAATGACCGGGGGAGATCCGAACCGGAGATGCTGATGATATCCATGTCCGGGAAATCGCTTTGAATGTAGTCCAAGACGTTCTGCACGCCCTTTGACACCATGTTCATTCCCATAGCATCGCCAGTGCTGCAACTGAATCTCATGTAGAGGTTCCTCCCTGCAAGCGAGCACTGGATCCCCTGGAGCCGAGCGAATCTGCTGGACCTGCAAATCCCATGAAAATAATTTACACTTAAGATTCTAAAATGCATGAAAAGAGTATCAACTACCCAAAAAAACATGTTTCAAAATTTGCAAAGCAGAAAGTGCATATAGAACATGGTTACAGTTTAGTGCAGCAGCATGAACATGAAAGTAACGTTATTATTTTCCCAGAAAATATGACAATATTATGCGTATGAGAAACAAAAAATTCATACAAATATAGAAAAAGACGGCCCAGAAAGTAAATCAAATATTTCTGCGATCAAAAGAGTAGTAAACATCCATATACCATCATCAACTAACCGACGATCCAAACAGCATGATGCAGTATCCAGAAACAACGGCATCAAAAAAGGGGAGAAAAATTAACTTTGTGAAAGAGAAATCAACCAATTAGGAAATAAACAAAGACCCGGGAAGCAAAATCAAATTTTTTATAAAAGATTCAAACAGACACACTTCATCAAACACCTCGTGGGCATGTATTAAAAGGACATCTTACTTGTTAAAAACCAGCGACAGCGTCTCGAAGTTGGCCGGTTCCTCCAAGAAGAACTTGAGCTCCGCCGCCCTCCTTGCCGTCTCGAACCTGACGGCCGGTGCCCTCGTCATCCCGTCCCTAAACACGACGCTCCTCGCTCCTCCGGACTCCCCGATGGCCTTGCACCCTCTGTTCGTGCTCGCCACCAAGCACCCCTCCGTCGTCGCCATCGGAACATAATAAACCCTCCCGTCAAGGACCAGCGGCCCGGCGATCCCCACCGGCAGCTGGACGTATCCAACCGGCATCTCGCAGCATTGCCCCAGAATCGAGTCGTAATCGAACCCATCAATCGGCAGGCCGTCAATGCATCTTCCGGTCATCAACTTCAATGACTCCCGCCGGAGCCTCGCAGCCCGATGGGTGTCATTGAGCTTGGATTCCAGAATGTAGGACGGAGTGACGCCCGATACGACCGAATCGACGATTTCTTGATCGTCAAGAGACAAAAGAAGCAATTTTTTGTTGTTGCTGGTCGTGGTGATGGTTTCGGGATCGAGGAGGGGGCATGTGGCGATCTGTTGTTGGTTGTCGACGACGTCGGGGCCCACGATGATATCCTCGTCGTCGTCTTCGTCGTCGTGGGAGGAGATGAAGGATTGGACGTAGGCGATGCCAAAGAAGGAGATGAGGTAGATGAGGGAGGCGAGGAAGGCGGAGACGGCGAGGATCTCGGATAGGGTGAAGAGGTGAAGGGGAGTCGAGGTGCGGATCTTGACGCGCCAACGAGACATCAAGAAGTAGAGGGAGACCATGAAAAGCACAGAGAACAGCTTGTTCGTGTGCCGGATCGGCAGCGGCAACGCGTCCGACGCCTGAATGCTATTTTTATTGTTGTTGGGTCTCCGGTTGGAGGCCGCCGCCGCCGGAGATGGAGGGGTGGGGCGGGGGGCCTTCGAAGGGAGTCGCCGGCGGAGGTCCATTTTGTTTTAACCTTTTTCGGGTTTTTTGGGGTATTGGTTGTTTTTAGGACGGAGGGGTTGATTTGTTAAAAGGAGAAAAAAAATTGAGAGGTGGGAAAAAATTCGGGGAGAGGGAGGGAGTGCGAATGGGAGGACTGGAAAACTTTGCTCCCCTATGAACGCGGAGGGAGAGGCGGGGGGTGTATATAGAGGGAGAGTGGAAGAGGCCGAAATCGTGGTCTGCATGTGCATGTTTGTGTTAACGTGTTCTCTTGTCTTGGTTCTTTCTCTCGTTGGTTAGAGCCTCACACCGGAGGGCTGAACCATTTAGCCCCAACGGATGCTGTATTTGGATCATGTCAGATACAGTTCAAGTGTTCATCCAATAAAAACCTTGACATGAGATGGATGGTTGCCACATCAGCATTCAATGGCTGAATTACCAGACGTTCACACTGGAGAGCTGAACCATTCAGTCCCAACAGAGGCTGTATCTGGATCACGTCAGATTCAGTTCAAGTGTTCTTCCAATAAAAAACTTAACATGGGATGGATGGTTGCCACCTAAGCATCCAACGACTAAACTACCAGACGTTTGGTGTTACGACATCAGACGTATGGTAATCCAGCCGTAAAAGTTTTTCCAAATCTTAAATAGATTAGACGTCTGGACGATACCCACCAGACGTCTGGTCTACTATCGGTGCACCAGACAAGTGTGTTTCCAGACATAGCAGACGACTGATGTTTCAGCACCAGACGTCTGATGCCTGAAGTATTTTTGCTTCCATGAAATCAGATGTCTGACCCTTACGGAACAGACATCTAGTCATGACTAGACGTCTGATTCTTGTGAATAAAACATCTGATTCTTGTGAATCAGACATCTGATTATGGCATTGTTGAATCATCGGGCCGGCACTCGAGATGACTCATCTGATGAGTCATTAAGGCCCACAGAGCCCACGAGAGAAGCCTAACACTGACTCGGTCTAGGCCCACCGACCAGTCGCCTGTTGAACTCCCACCATTTGAACGTGGGATTGAGGGCGAGCTCATAAATGGGCAGGAACTTGGGCTACAGTTACCCATATTAAAGGGGGAAGATCATGGCACCTTAATTGGTGACCGTTATCCTCCCAACATCACTAAAAGGACCCATGAGGTATATAAATACAGGAGATTCCATCTCCCAAGGTACGCGAGCTAATACTCGAACTTTATACTTCTCCAACTTATATTTCTTCTCCAAAATGGCTTGCGACGTCAGATCTTCGACGAACCTCCGTGGGTCGATCTCAGCTGCGACAAGCTCTCTCCATATTTTAAGTTTCCATTCTAAGTTAAGCATCGGAGGGGATGTGGGTCGGGACCCAGATCCGACCCTCCCTGACGCTTCCTTGTGGTGCAGATCTACGAGCTTCGATCCTACGTGAGGGTCGCTCCAGAGCTTCTCAGCCGTGATCGATCGACATAAGGACCTCTCGAGGGTCGATCGAGCATCGCAACTTAACTACCATCCATCCACGGCCCTGTTTCTTCCAACCCAGGGTCTCACTCAACTGATTGACGAGGCTCCAACTCAGCAAGAAAGGGTCCATGTCAGCAACTCAATTGTTTCGGTCATTTTTGGCCTTAACAGTTTGGCGCCGTCTGTGAGAAACATTAACTAGCTAGACATCCCAAAACAACCAATAAGCTATGTTGGTTGGACCCAGTAACATACCTAGGTCTGAAAGAGAAACAAAAAGCGAACATCTTCCAGGTGGAGGATGCCTCAGATTCTACATCCTCATCCAAGCGACTCCGGAGCCCGGAGGGCCAAAAAAGTGCCTAACGTGTCCCAACAGCAATTCGACCAATTTACAGAGCTGGTCAACAAGAGTCTCAGCATTTTGGCAAATCTGGTATGTCAAAGCATGTGAGATCAACTACTCACAAATGAGCAACTACCGCCTCCAAACCCAACCCTGACACTGACGAGAAACGCGGCCGTGCTTAGTGATCCGAGGGATCCGAGAGATCTGAGAGTGGACCGGCAAGAGACGGCCCCACTCAATACGACTCCTACCTCTCACCAATATGGCGATATGGGGAATGACAACCGTACTTTCGGTTTCCAAGGAGGACCCAATCCATCCAATTAACAGCAAGCGACCCGCAACATCCTGGATCAGGTAATCTATGGGGCCTCTCCAGGTTATAACCCCCCTGATTTTGCAGGCGGATATAGGAGGAGGGAGGAAATCCCAAACCGATCCTCAGGAGCTACATATGTGCAAGGAGGGGATGTGCGATCACTGCTTATCCAATCTGCACTTCGACAGACCCCATGGAAGGAGAACATCACGTCTACTCCTTTTCTTCTGAAGTTCAAACTCCCTGACTTATCGGCATATGATGGCAGAGGCGACCCATGGTCGCACATCCGCAAGTACTTAAACATGATGCTGCTTCGTGGGGTCGATGAGACGTACCTCTGCTGAGCCTTCCACACTACCCTATTTAAGAGGGTGGAGGGCTGGTACGACGGATTACCCAACAGCTGTATCGGGTCATTTGACGAATTAGCCGATTTGTTTTGTAGGCAATTTGTCGCAGGTCGACGTCCCAAGAGAAAGTCCTCCCATCTCTTTACCTTCAAGCAGAAGGATAAGGAATCAATCCGAGCCTTCGTCCAGCGATTCAACGATGAAAGCCTCGAAGTGGAGGACACGTCGGATGTGATTGTCATCGTGGCTTTCACTCAAGCGGTGGGGACAAGCACTTGCGGAGGGCGCTCCACCAGTTCCCACCTAACAACCTCACAGAGCTGTTCAATATAACAGATCGGTTCACCATCTCTGAAGAAGCAGAGGAACCAACTGAAGCCACTGGGAAAGTCACCCCTGCCCATCGTGGAGACACCATGCGGGAAAACCAACCCAGGGAACCCCTCGCCAGGAGTCTCGGGATAAGAGACCGAGAAAGAGGAGCTCTCATAGCAGGGAGCGCCTGACTTATGTAAGACCGTGCGCGCCCAAGACGCGGTCCTAGCTTATGACCCACGAGAAGAACTGGCCTAAGAGTCTGCCAAGAAAGGCAAATATGAGAAAATGGATGACCTCAAGTTCTGCAAATACCACAACGACTATGTGGATGATACCAACTACTGCTGGACAATCAAGAAGGAGATCGATGCACTGGTCAAAGCGGGCATCCAAAGGACCCGGTTAGCGATTAACCCAGCAAGGAGGGGTCCTTGAAGCAAAAGGACAAGATGACAGGGTCGCCTTTCACTAAGGTGGTCGACTAGCGAGCTTCTAAGCTCGAGGTCAAATAAAAAGCATGGGACGAAAGCAACCCCCGACGAATTCGAAAATCCATGTATGCTTTTTATTTTTTCAATGAAACATGTTTTTTCATCAAATAAAATTCTGCTTTCTTTTCGAAACAACTTTCTTCGATAAAGCATTTGTGAATTCTACGAGAATTGCCCCCATCAAACTCCTCACTTAAAGGATCCGATCCTTGGGAAAATCCAGATGGGCCGAATTCTTAATTAATGAAACCTGTGTGCACCCTCTCGTGTCGTCAGTCGTAAGTCGAAGGGCCACCCCTTCGCCACTAAATGACTCCCTCATGTCGTTAGCCATAAGTCGAAGGGGCCACCCCTTCGCCACTGAACGACCCTCTTGCGTCGTTAGCCGTAAGTCGAAGGGGCCACCCCTTCCCCACTGAACGACTCCCTCATGCCGTCAGCCGTAAGTCGAAGGGGCCACCCCTTCGTCATTGAATGACCCTCTTGCGTCGTCAACCGTAGGTCGAATGGGCCACCCCTTCACCACTGAACGACTCCCTCCTGTCGTCAGCCGTACGTCGAATGGACCATCCCTTCGCTACTGAACGACCCTCTCGTTTCGTCAGTCGTAAGTCGAAGGGATGACCATCTCGTGTCATCAGCCGTAAGTCGAAGGGCCACCTCTTCTCCACTGAACGACTCCCTCCTGTCGTCAGCCGTATGTCAAAGAGCCAACTCTTCTCCACTGAACGATTCCCTCCTATCGTCAGCCGTAAGTCGAATGGGCCTCCCCTTCGCCACTAAATGACCCTATCAAATTGTCAGTCGTAAGTCGAAGGGGCCACACTTTCGCCACTGAATGACCTTCTTGCGTCATCAGCCGTAAGCCAAAGGGTCCACCCCTTCGCTACTAAAAGACCCTACCGAGTCCTCAGCCATAAGTTGAAGGGGCCATCCCTTCGCCATTGTACGACCCCTTTGCATCGTCAGCCGTAAGTCAAGGGGCCACCCCTTCGCTACTGAACGACCCGTTTGCATCGTCAATAGTAAGCCGAAGGGGCCACCCCTTCGCCATTGAACGACCCGTTTGCATCGTCAACAGTAAGCCGAAGGGGCCACCCCTTCGCCACTGAACGACCCTCTTGCATCGTTAGCTGTAAGCCGAAGAGGCCATCTCTTTGCCACTGAACGACCCCCATGCATCATCTGTCGTGGGTCGAGGGAACCACTCCCTCTGTCTATTTCTAACATGGTTCAACGGCTTAACCCTGACCATCTTGAGCAAGGGGCTAACCAATTGAAAGGGATTATCAGGCATTACGACCACATGGTATGAGCGACAACAAATAAAGAGATATAACGACAAACAAAGAGATACAAGCCAATTTTTCTGACGCTTACACTACAAAATTGTCTTCATTTGTATCTCAATTACCCACCATATACATTTGAAAATTATGGCAGGGTAAGAGGAGTGTCAAAATTCTGTAATGAGTCATTAGGCCCTTAGCCTCCCTCAGGCGCAGCAGCATGCTCTTGATCTCCCGAAGTACCAACACCCGCATCGTTACCCATCGTAATGACAACTTCGCCGGTAGGAGCAGCCTCCCCTGTGCCCTGGCTCAAATCGTCGTCATCGATATCTAGAAACAACACATTGATCTGGCCGATCTTAACAACGATACCAGGGAAATGGTCCTTCACTTTCGATCGACATCGTTTATAGCCTTGCATGTACAGCTCGTCGAAATTGGACAACGAATCCTTGAATTCCTGAACTGCCCTCTCCGATATGGCCTCGGTGCTGGATCTCTCCTCCAGTAAAGCTTTCTCCGCTCGCTTTCTCGAGGCGGTTTGTTCAGCTTCCCTCTTACGAGACTCGCGTAAATCATGCTCGAGCTGATGAATGTGGTTTAATCTCAGTTTGCACAGAAGCTCCACTCTATCCAGCTTCGCCTGAGACTTCTCCACATCCATTTTAACTGCTCCTCGGGTGACTTCATGATTAGTCACCACCGGTGCACATCGATGCAATGCAGCCTTGGCTACGAGAGCGTGCAAACAAGGCACGATGGTCAACATCCATGCTTACATCACCGACAATGGGGGCTGGCATAGTAGTTACCTGAACATTTGCATGGACAGCCATCAATGAGAGCCTCTCATAATCGACCCTCTCTAAAATGGCCCTATCCCACGGGATGGTCGCATTTTTGACGATCCGAGAGGCGGTCCCGTTATCCAGAAGAGCAGAATCATCTCTCTTCATTGGAAATTCTATTTGAATGGGTTTCTCCACAAGACAATCAAATGGAGCCCGAGGCGATCGACTCTCCAGCAAAATCGGTCGGAATTCATCGGGAATGTCCTCAAACAGAGACGCTGGAGGAAACAAGCACCCCAAAGCAAGGAGGCCTCATATAAAAGGACCTCTGAAGGGGTCCTGGTCTCGCCTGAATCTTCCTCTGGAAGAGTTCCCTGCTCCTGCTTCAGAATGCAGGTCTCGCCAAGAAATTGACTTGTGTCCAAGGGCCCAGGCCGCTCCGTGGCTTCAGTCGACCTAGATGGCTCCGAGTCACTAAGGCGAAGTCGATGCCTTTTATTATTTTCCTCATCTACAACCACCTCAAAATCGGTGGGGGGATTCTCCTTTGTCTTCCTCTGGAGATGAGCCAGCTGAGTAGCCCCATCAGCGACAATGGGTCTTTCATCGGACGATCGATTCGTTTCTTCTCCTATAAAAGGTGCTTGAAGAGACAACATGCTCTCCTCAGCTTCTCTGATAGAAGCCTCGACCCCTTCCTTCAGTGCATGGACCACCTGGTATTCCAGACCGACCATACCTGCAGATGAAAAATATGTTAAGGCAGAGAATGAAGATTGAACAGTTGATGAGCATGACTGAATCGACCTTCCGTCCATACGGTCTGGTGCAGCACCAAGTCAGACCACAACCACTTCGTCTTTCTTACATTCTCTGGCAAGCTCAATAATGCATCGATGGCTTCTTTCTCCACTCCAGACAAAGGCTTGTCCTCGGCAAGACCTAAGTCAGGGATACCCCATCCGATGCAAAGGATCGCCTCGCCTTGAAAGACCACAAACACAAACTCCTATTTTCAATTGGAATTCGAGGATGGGAGGTCATCAAATATCTTACTGCCTCGACGATCTGTTACCATGTACCAGCCCGGAGTCTTGATAGGAGGAATCGGGAAGAAGTAATTAAACAATCCTAGCGACGGTTCAATTCTCTTCATCACGCACAGAGCATGAAGGGAATTATGGGACCCTTAGGGGACAACAACTCTATGCACGTCCTAAGTCGGACGGAACATAGACAGAAAAGCAGCGGAAAAATAAACATGTTAATCTAATTAACATTTAACCCTAAGGTCCAAGACCCTAACCCAAGATCTATGCCGACTTGGGATGGGTCTGACCATCCCAAGAAGGATCTAGCCTACTGCGACTAAATTAAACTAATGCTTAATTAAACACATACCCGGAATCTCAGCCCTGGAGCCGGCGAGATGTTCCGCACCGTCTTCCGAGCCGCTCCCGTCCCAGCCGAGCCGCTCCTCGAACCGCTCCCCGAACCGCTCCTCGAACCGCTCCGCATCCCGAGGCGATCAATCCCGTGTCGCCGAGCCAACCGCACGCTGAAGAAAGTTTCATGCGAGTGAAACCTCCGCCTAGATTTCGGATCTGAATCCGAACTCCTTTGCGGCTTTGCTAGAGCCCTCAGCAGCAAGGCAGAAATTTATAGGGAGAGGAGAAATGTTAATTTAAGCCTAGATCCGAGCATGCTCCAACATTTACGAGAGCCGCTCAGATCTAGAGCTTGGGACCAGTTATGAGGAAGGGAGAGGGCCTCTATTTATAGAGGCGGCTGACTCTCCCCTTTTCTCCACAACCGAGGTGGGACTATTAATTTGGGATTGATTAAATCAAGTTAGTTTACCTTTCACAAATGGCAAACTTCCTCAAATTTTAACTTCCTCACCGTTGAGCTTCAATGTTAGTACAACCTACTAAATCGAAGAGGGTTGAACGGTGAACGCGTAGGAAAAAACTGCTCGTCAATCCGAGTCCGTTTGATCCTTCAAACAATTGTCCAAAGTTAGCCAAAAGTCATGCTTCTCTTAGAAACGTAGTCGTCAAGAAAATCTCAGGTTTCAAAAAACCCTAACCAGAAAATTCAGGCTTGGTGGGCCTCCATTTTCGCTGGGTTCAGCCCAACAATTTGGGCTGACTTGTTTTGGCTATAACTTGTGCATTTGGACTCCGTTTTTGACGCGGTTTGAACCTGCGTTTAGAGCGGGACGATCCCGTCAGGTAACCTTTTCAACGCATTTATTTAATTAAATAAAGTCTTAAATAATTTAAGACACATTTAATCTCTTTTGCATCATATGCAAATTAGTCCATATCTAGGCTTAAATTATCATTTGCATCAAATACAAATGATCCGAGGGCATATTTCCTTACATCTCCCACTTGCACTCAGGATCATTTATCCCGAATGCTGGAGATTATTGCAAACATCTTTTGCAATATTTTATCCCTTGCATCAAATGCAAATTATTCTCCCTAATTAATTTCTACCTATTACTAGACGAAGATCGCACTCTGTGTGAGACCCTACAGCCTGACCCTTACAACAGGTTGGGCTCGAAGCCCTATACGGTAGTGACCACGAGCAGTGGTTGCCGTCCCTGCTTCAGGAATCATCATTATGTGGTTGACTCATTGACATGAGTATTGTCGGGACCACCCTGACTGTTTCTGTGATGAATTCCGCAGTTATAGTCTTTTCGTCTAAACTATGTCGTGTAGATCAAGTCTAGGGTACGGTCAAACTGTCAATCCCAATAACTTGACTCTGGTTAGTTTGTATCAATCTTTTAGTCAAAAATGTTGGACTTCTTCCAACATACTCTGGCCAGAGTTTTCACTAAAGACCGAACTAACCCTACGACACTAACTCCCATTGACCGGGAGAGACGAATCCTCTCTTGGTCATTACTCTTCTCATATGCTTCAAGTGTCACTCAATCAAAGACCTTTCGACAGGCCTTGCCTCGAAGCTAGGTCATTTGATCTTAAGTGGCACCGTTCACGCACAGGTTCGTCAAAATGACCTCAAGTCAAAAGACCAACTAGCCTATCATCACTCAGAGTCATCATTGACAGATTGATCAATATAACCATATGATAACTCTTGTGGATCGTTCAGTGAACTCAATCTCTAATGAGCACATGTGTCTCGTCTACGACTTCGCCAAGTCAAGCGATCATGAGATCATCGTCACCGCTAAACGGTGAAGACTAAGACACAATGGTCTATCCGATGTTTCGATATCCTTGTCTCGAAACACCTACGACCACGAACCCTTTTAGACTTATGCTACAGATGGTCAAAAATTTCTCCATGATCGAGATATGTAATGCCCTACCAGCTACTGCACAAGTACTAGAGGGGGGGGTGAATAGTACTTTAAAATAATAAGGAGTATAATTCCAAATTAAATTGCAAACAACTACCAAATCAATTTGCGGAAGCTTAAATTGAATGACAACAACAAAAATAACAATGCAAACAAACGATGTTAATGGGTTCGGATCCACCCAAGTCTCCCCGACTTGTTCCCGGTGATCCTACGTCCCAACCACCCGGATCCCCTCCGGATACTTAGGTTAGAAACCCTAACCCAAGATTTCCACTATTAATATCTTGTGAAAAACCTTCACAAGATCAAATCATACATGCAATAGCAAACGTGAATCCCACAACCCGGGATCACAACCTTTCTCTCACACCCGAGAGAATCACAAAGCAATATTAAAGAGTTTAATATGAAATAAACAATCTTACCACAAAATCCTATACCTTGAGTTTTTCTTACCCAAATGGTGAAATGAAGGATTTGAGGAAGATGAAGTCACCAAGACCTAGCACCAAGGAAATGACCAGCAATCGGTGCCTAGGGATGATTTGGAGACTTGGATCAAGCAATAGCTTGAAGAGCTCACCAAGAACAACCTTCTCTCTAGATGGATTCTAGATCTAGAAATGAGAGAGAATGGGTTTCTTGTGAGGAAGAGAGCTTTAGATTTGAGTGAGAATGGCTATCTCTTTTGATCTCAATGAATCTCTGAATGGAAGCTCTAACATAGATAGAAATGACCTAGGTTCGTATTTATAGGGTCCCATAAAAACAAGTTAGGTCATTCTCCAACGGATAGAAATCTGTGAGAATTAGTCGGTCAAAGAACAATCACTGACCGACTAGTTCATCAACTAGTCGGTCAGTCAAACAACATGGACCGACTAAGTGAAGATCTGAGAAGAGATAGAATTTCAGACCTAGAAATCTAGTCGGTCCAAGAAGACTTTCTGACCGACTAGTTTCACAACTAGTCGGTCAGTCAATGAACGTAGACCGACTAAGAGGCGAAATGAAATAGTCTGAACACAAGTTGACTTAGTCGGTCTAAGAACAAAAGTTGACCGACTAGATTGTCAACTAGTCGGTCACCAAACGTTCTTAGACCGACTAACGATAAACAGTAGCTTAGGAGAAATTTAGCATGAACAGTAAGTCACAACTAGTCGGTCAAAGAAGCATCACTGACCGACTAGTTCACAAACTAGTCGGTCGGTGAGTCAACGTAGACCGACTAACTGTAAACAGTAAAGTCCAAGAAATTAAGGAATCAAACTAGTCGGTCCAAGAAGAGTTGCCGACCGACTAGATCACCATCTAGTCGGTCAGTACTTGTTCTTGTACCAACTAACATGCACAATAAAGTCCGAATCGAAGCGCGATGCTTCGAGGAAGTTAGAATGAACTTGTGCAAGGATCCTAGAGCTACGAAATGAGCGTAATGAAGATAGAAACGTAAGATATACTCAAGGCTTAACATTCTATATATTGAAGCTAAAAGACTATAAATAAAACCTTAATAAACGGTCTTCGAGAGCTTCAATTGAATCTTCATAACTTCCAAAACGGCGCAAGAGCTTCAACGAAGCTTTAGGCATGAATACGAGCTTTGGGAAGTGTTGAGATGTCGCTTTGAATGTTCTCGTGAATTTGGCGACGATCTCCAATACTGCGCTCACAAATTGTTAGTTCATGGATTATTTATGTTTGCTCATCATCAAAACCGAATCCGGGGAGTCCAATATTCAACATTCTCCCCCTTTTTGGTGATGACAAACCAACATAAATAATAATCAAAAATAATAATTCAAATGTAAAATACTTACTCCCCCTGCATTGATGACACGTTAATTCCAAAATGAATATATATGAAATGCATCAAGCAGACGAGTAAGATAGATAAAGAGAATCGATTTTTGAAATATCGGATTTTGAAAATCCTTATATATATCTTAACTCCCCCTGAATCTAACATATCAAACTAGATTCTTGGAAATTGAGTTAAATTTTCATTTGCGCTATTTATTATCATTATCTCTCCCCCTTTGGCATTATCCCAAAAATGGGGGGCATACAACGACAACAACTAGGAAATGGAAAATCCAACATCGGGAGTCGTAGACAATGACGATGGACCAAATTGACACCAAGGGAAAAAATGATGAAATCAAATCAAGGTGTGCCAAATTGTCCATTATCAAAAAAAATAATCAAAATCATCAAAATAAAATACCAAATGTTTATTCATTTCTTGAATAAAGAAACATACTCTCCAATATTCAATAATCTTGGCTAAATGTGTGCATGGTAAACAATTCTATGCAATTATAGAATTTAAATCTATTTAACCAAGTTTTCATGCGTCGAGCGACGAATTCACACATCACATCACAACGAATATTAAATGTGCATGACGAATTAAGACAAAGAGAACGACGATGTAATATAAATGATAACATCATGAGTACATCCAGCAAAAATATCGATACATCAAATGCAACATACCCATCAAAAAGAAATACATCATCATCATCCACATCAAAATAAATACAACATCATCATCCACATCAAAATATAACATCATCATCGACATCATCCAAAATACATCAAAATATCATAACCCTCATACTCTATCCTAACCCAAAATACTCTCACTAAGATATATCATCCAAAGCGTAGTGGAGAGTCCTCGGAACAACGATCACGAGGAAGTGGCTGGATCTGCAGTGTCCGTGGGTCCAGTCGACGGAGTGGACTCAGGCTCTGCAGGGAGTAGAGGTGTCTCAACAGACGGGATCGACGGGGCAGGAGTCGAGACGTCAACGACGGGCTCGACGGCAGATGTGTCAACAGGAATATCAGCAGGCTCGGCAACAGGGTCAGCAGCAGGCTCAGAAGTCTGAAGTGCTGAAGCAGATGTCTCTGGAGCACCGGAAGTGGTGACATCTCCAGAAGCTGAAGTGGTAGCAGCAACAACAGCAGTGGCCTCATCGCCACGGGCTAAGGAAGTGACAAGCTCGTCAAGTTCCTCATCGTCCATCTCCTCGGCCTCAGAAACTGAAGGAGGAAGATCAATCCCCATCATACGAGCCATACGACATACGACCTCCTCAGTACGAGCCAAACGTGAGTCGTGCTGACGGAGAAGGCGTACGACATCGTCTAATGTGGCAGGAGGAGCGGGGGCTGCAGCAGCTGACGGAGTGGTCTGGGAAGCAGATGCGGTAGACCTCTGCACGTGACGAAGCGCCGCTAAAGATTTCTTCACGGCCGTCGCGTTCAGAGGAGTACCTAAGGGACGCTCATCGTCAGGAGGGAGAGGGACTCGGAAATGACGAAACACAAGGGTCAACAGACAAGGGTATGGAATATGCGCAGATTTATTGGTCTTGCGTATACACTCGAAAGAGTCCATCTTATCGAGTATCACGCGAGCCCAATTAATCTCGCACCCCAAGAAAAGAGCGTAGATCAATTTCAAGAACGGCTGGGATGGAAGTGAAGATGATCCATACTTAGGGAGAAGACAAGACTTCAAGATCAGGTTAAGGACCCACGCATTCGGCTTGAAAGATTTCGATGGAACACCAATGAATGCGGAGGGGATAACCTGGAAGATATCTGAAAGAACTGACTGATCCAAGGAAGATATGTCGTCGACGGAAATGTCCGAAGGAAGGAGACCACACGACGAACAGCCAAGAATCTCCCCCAAGATTTCTGCCGTGAGAACTATAGGAGTTCCCAAGACAGTAGTCTCAATGGAGTGACTGACATCGTACTGGCCTCGAACGTGATTGGCATAGAACAATTTCACTAGGCGAGGATATGGTTTAGGATTGGCCTTAAGATCATAGCGGAGATAATCAAGGAGACCACTATAGGAGAGGAGATCGGCTAAGCCAAGGAAATCTGAAAACTGGACGTAGTGCTCCAATAACATCGGGCAGTGTTCAATACGGTTGTAGGCCGCGAGACACATAGGGTCATCGCGACACAACGATATGTCAACACCCCCCGCTGGCATTGGGCCCTTTCCCTTTGGCTGGCGAGTCCTAGGACGAAGTGGAGGAGTGGGTTCCTTAGTGCTAGGCTCATCCTCAGGGATAAATTCAGTGTCGGAATCGGGAGGAGTAGAGGGTGAGTGGAGAATAGCCTTCTTGGTCTTAGATTTACGGGGTTTTATGGTCGCCGTCCTCTGCTTCTTCAGAGGAGGCGAAGACGGAGAAGCTTGGGTTGATTTGGCACGACGTTTAGGCTTAGGGGGATTCCTAGGGTCGGAAGGCTCTATAGACATAGGAGAAGCCCCAGAAGAGGCGATTGGAATTCTTGTCTTTGCCATAGTCGTGGCACGACGAGCACAAGCAACTGAAACTAGGTGCAACACAAACCCTAGAGATCAAACCCTAGAAGCACACACAATCAAACCCTAACACACTTCTAAAAAAACCGAAACCCTAGAAGCTAGAGAGAGATCTAAATCAAACCCTAGAGTAGGAATCGACCTAGGAGGAGGAGGGAGATACCTAGGAGGAGGAGGCGACGGCGGCGGACGGCGGCGATGGCCGGAGATTAGGCCAGAGTCGACGGGAAGTTGAAGGGTCTCGAGGGGGGGGTTTGGGTTTATCGGGCTGGAGGAGAGAGATGGATACCGACTAAAATGAGTTTTAGTCGGACGAAATGAGATTAAGTCGGTTTGGAAATCGAAAATACGCATTTGCCCTAACCCACTTAGTCGGTCACAGTTCAAGTACTGACCGACTAGATTACGATCTAGTCGGTCGGTCAATGAGCTTGAACCGACTAAGTCGAAACAGAGGCAAACAGGGATTTTTAGGGCTAGAATTAGTCGGTCGCAGTATATTCACTGACCGACTAGTTTTCAATCTAGTCGGTCGGTAAGTGTACTGTGACCGACTAAAGAAGGAAAATGATACGATTAAGATTGAAGCTTGATCTAGTCGGTCTGAGTTCACTTGCTGACCGACTAGATGAGCATCTAGTCGGTTGACAAGTGAACTGAAACCGACTAGAAGAGTCCAAAAATTGATAATTGATTTCTCTTCACAAACCACTTGGATGAAACATCTTAACACTCTCATTAGTCATCTAAATTACCCCATAAAACGTCGAAATCTTAAATACGACATTTAAATACGAATTCGATCATAAATTCAAACAAATCACATAAAATTCCCAAAAATTCAATAAATCTAGCATGAATGAAATATCGCAAAATATAATAGCATGCAAGATAATTGAGTTTAAATATGAATCCTATATCTCGGATTCACCCATAATCCCCAATTCTCGACGCAACCGCACAAAGGAGTCCTCCTTTAGGGGTTTCGTGAAAATATCGGCGATTTGCTTTTGGGTTTCAACGTACACTAAAATGATGTCCTTTTTAGCAACATGATCATCTAAGAAATGGTGTCGGACATCTATGTGTTTTGATCGGGAATGATGCACAGGATTCTTTGAAAGACAGATAGCACTTTGGTTATCCACCATGATAGGGCTAGTATCACAGTGAATACCAAAATCCTTCAAAGTGTGTCTCATCCAAAGAACCTGGGCACAAGCGGCACCGGCGGCAATATATTCCGCCTCGGTGGTTGAAAGTGATACGGAATTTTGCTTCTTGGAAAACCAAGAGACAAGAGAATTTCCTAGAAAATGGCAAGTGCCACTAGTACTTTTCCTGTCGGATTTGCATCCCGCATAATCGGCATCACTGTATGAGACTAACTCATACGTGCTAGATTTCGGATAAAGTAATCCAAAATCTAAAGTGTAACTTAGATAACGGAAAATACGCTTTACCGCTACTAAGTGAGACTCCTTAGATTGAGACTGATAACGAGCACATACGCATACGGCAAACATAATATCGGGCCTACTTGCGGTAAGATAAAGTAAACTACCTATCATACCTCGATATAAACGAATGTCTACATCCTTACCGCCCGTATCCTTGTCAAGATGCGTAGTCGTGCTCATTGGAGTCTTTTTCCCGGAAGCACTTTCCATTCCAAATCGCTTAAGCAACTCCACCGTATACTTCGTTTGGTGGATGAAGATTGCATCGTTCAATTGGCGAATTTGGAGTCCTAAGAAATATTTGAGTTCGCCCATGTGGCTCATCTCAAATTGGTCCTTCATAACATTAGAAAACTCTTCGCAAAGAGTGAAGTTAGTAGCACCGAAAATGATATCATCAACATAAATTTGAACTAATAAAATATCATTATTCGCATGCTTAACAAAAAGTGTAGAATCGGCTTCGCCCATTTTAAAATTCAAATCCAAAAGAAAATTCTTTAGGCGATCATACCAAGCTCGATGAGCTTGTCTCAAACCATAAAGAGCTTTCTTTAGTTTAAAAACATGATTTGGAAATTTTTCATTTATGAAGCCCGGAGGTTGAGAAACGTAAACTTCCTCAACAACATCTCCGTTTAAAAATGCACTTTTAACATCCATTTGAAATAACTTAAAATTTTTATGTCACGCATAAGACAATAAAAGTCTAATTGATTCTAATCTAGCTACCGGAGCGAAGGATTCTTCGAAATCGATACCTTCCTCTTGGCGATAGCCTTGAGCAACTAACCTAGCTTTGTTCCGGACGACGACTTGATTTTCGTCGGTTTTGTTCTTGAAGATCCACTTTGTCCCTATGACGGTGTGGTTCTTCGATGGCAAAGGAACAAGCTCACATACCTCATTCCTCTCGAATTGAATGAGTTCCTCCTCCATGGCAAGGATCCAAGCACTATCTTCGCACGCTTCAACGATATTCTTTGGCTCTATCGATGAGGCAAAGGCACAATTTGCGAAGTGGTGGACTTGAGATCTCGTCTTGACACTATCATTAATATTGCCAATGACTTGCTCATGGGGATGGTCGCGAACGATATGAAGCCGCTTGGGAATACCTTGATCACTAGGCACATTCTCAACAACTTCATTAGTCGGGTTAGTCTCAATAGAATCAATTGAATCAATAGACTTAGAATTTTCAAACGAATCACATAAAACATCCATAGAATCATTATCATTTGAAATTCTAGAAGTAGTAAAATTCTCATTAAAAGAGACATGAAGTGATTCCTCGATCGTAGAGGATCTTTTGTTGTATATCCGGTAGGCTTTGCTACGTGAGGAATACCCAACAAATATCCCCTCATCCGATCTCGGATCAAACTTGTCCAAATTATCATATGTGTTTTTAATAAAACATTTTGCGCCGAAAACACGAAAATGTTTAACTTGAGGCAATCTACCAAACAACAATTCATAGCAAGTTTGTTTGGTGCCGGGCCTCAAAAGTATTCTATTAAACACATAACAAGCGGTGTGTACCGCTTCCGCCCAAAATTGATAACCAAGTTGACTATCTTCGAGCATAGTGCGAGCACACTCCACAAGCGTTCTATTCTTCCTCTCAACAACACCATTTTGAGGAGGTGCGCGAGGGAAAGAAAACGTGTGAGTAATTCCAAGATCATCACAAAAATTTGAGAAAGACTCATTCTCAAATTCACTCCCATGATCACTACGAATAGTGACAATGGTGGTTCCGATGAGATTTTGTACTTTCTTCACAAATATTGTGAAGTTTTCAAAAGCTTCATTTTTATTACATAAGAAAAATACCCATATAAATATTGAATAATCATCAACGATGACTAGTCCATATCTTGCATTTCCTAAGGAAGCAACTCTAGTTGGCCCAAATAAATATAGATGTAATAGCTCTAGTGGCCGTTTCGTAGAAATGCTTTTCTTAGGTTTAAATGAAGATTTAGGAAGCTTGCCACGTTGACAAGAATCACAAAAACTTTTCTTTTCGAAAACGAGCTTCAGAAAACCTTTAATGGAATTTAATTTCGAAAGTTTATAAAGTGTTCCAAAGTTCACATGTCCAAAGCGTCGATGCCATAAGTGTTGTTCACTTGTGTTGGCAACGAGACATTGTTCATATGACTTAGGAAGATCCAAAATATAAATATCTTTATGGCGTGTGCCGGAAAATAATAATTTATTATTATCATTTGAAATATGACACAATCCTTTCGCAAAGCTAACTTTGTAACCTTTGTCACAAAGTTGACTTATTGAAATAAGATTATGATTTAAACAATTAACTAGATAGACATCACTAATTAAGGGTTTAGAAGGGTTACCCACTTTACCAACACCGACGATGGTTCCGCTCTCGTTGCCTCCAAATACGACGCGATTTCCATTTGCAATGGGAACCACTCCGGAGAGCAATTGAGCATCACCCGTCATGTGTTTTGAACACCCGCTATCGAGTATCCAATTCCCTTTGGAGCTAAATTTAAATTTGTTGCTCCTCTTCTTTTTCTTTTCCTTGAGTACCTAAAGATAGAAACTTTCATATCATGGTACCCAAGGTCATTGGGTCCTCAAAAGTTAGACCTTTGGAAGCCAAGTCCAATTGGACTTTGACTTCCCCACATAATCTCTACTATGCACAACATCCGAAAAATAAGCATTCATATATTCTTGTTATTCATCCATGCTTGTGTCCTTTGGGCTCCAAATAGTGAAAATTTTGGGAGCCATCATCCTATTGGGTGCATGCATGCGTTGTTGGTTTCTACGTGATGCATGACGTGGATAGGCATACGGAACATGATGGAATGGTGCATGACGAGAATTATTCATACGATGAGGTGGGTGAACATATGCATGTGTGGGAACACGTGCGTGAGGGTGTCTCACATGGTGTGCACGTGCCCGTGAACGTGTAGCATAGAAATCATCATATGTGTGAGATGGTGGAGTAGGACGTGTGTTCCTACGTGGCATGGTATTTGTGTACATATAAGCATGCCCCTTCTTTGGAGGTCCACCCGAAGTGGGTTTCTTTCCAAAAGAGGGTGTGGACGAGGTGGAAGCACCATTGGTAGATGAACTACCAATAGAGTGTTTGCTACCACTCGTAGAGTCACCGGAAGTTGGCCTAACAAAAGTAGTGGCCGCTTTGGATGGACATCCCATCGTATACCCCAAACCAATGTGGTGATTGGCCGGAAGTAAGTCACTTAGGATTTTATCCAAATGGTCCTTACCCTTATTGAATCTATTGATTCGGCCTAATGTGTTCCTATATTTCTTTTTGAGAGAACGCATAGAAGTATCTAATGTGGATACTTGCGATGTGAGCACATAAACACGAGATTTAAGATTCTCGTTCTCAATACTCAAAGTAGAGTTTTGAGAAGTTAAATCCGCTATCCTATGTTCTTCCGGATCATCAATGCTAACATGTTCAAGTTTAGATTTGAGATTAACAATCTCATTTCTTAACTCTTCAACAACGGTGTCGTTGTTGGTGATGATAGTCTTAGGCGAGGTTTGAATGCTAGCTAGGTCATCTTTTACTTTAGTATATCGATTTACTAATTTTGTGTATTTAGACCATAAATGAGAGTTATCATCCCTAAGATCATCCATCGTTACCTCATCGCCTTTGTCGTCGCTATCATCGGAGGAGGAAGATCCTTGATCATGCTCCTCTCTTGCCATGAAGCACATGTGCGCTTGCTCCACTTTCTCATCATCCGACTCTCCGCTTGAGGAATCCTCGGAGTCGGTGAATGTTGCTCCGACAAGTCCCTTCTTGTATCCCTTTTTGTACTTCTTTGACTTGTCGAACTTCGGCGCCTTCCACTTCTCCTTTTGCTTGTTTTGAGGACAATCCGCTTTGATGTGTCCCGGCTTATTGCATTTAAAGCACAAAGGTGGAGAGGCGTTAGTAGAAGTAAACTTAGATTTTTGTTTGAAGTTACCCTTTCGGAAGAAGCGATTGAACTTCTTTGCCATGAGTGCAATGGATTCCATGTCTATTTCTTCTTCCGAGTCCTCATCATCGGTAGAGGTGGATGAAGCCGCCTTGAATGCAATCGCCTTTTTCTTAGGCGCATCTAGGTTCAAATAGGACATCTTTTCTTGTAACTTCACCTTGCTATCTTTGCGTACCTCGTATGACATCAAAGTACCCATTAGTTGAACTACGGTATATTTGTTCATGTCATTACCTTCCTCGATGGCGAAGGTACGTTTTTCCCAAGAAGAGGGAAGTCCTTCAATAAGCTTTGAGCACTTCTCCTTTTGAGTGTAGGACTTGCCGAGGGCCTCTAACTCGTTTATTATGTCAACGAAGCGAGCGTAATATTCTTTCATCTTCTCGCCCTGTTGCATATGAAACATTTCGTAATTTTTGTTTACGACTACGAGTTTAGAGTCTCTTACCCTACTCGTCCCTTCATGAAGTATGAGGAGGGAGTTTCAAATTTGATATGCACTCTTACATGTGCATATCTTATTGAAATCCTCGGGCTCCAATGCGCATTGCAAGGCGTTCATTGCCTTGGCATTGCTTACCTCCGTGGCGACCTCCGCGGTAGTCCATTTCTCAAAGTCTTCTTCTTTGGGTTCGATGTATTCCTTCATTGTAGTCCTCCATAAGGATGCACTCCGGAGGAAGGTTTCCATCCAGCATTTCCAATACCCATAGTTGGTACCGTTGAAGAATGGAGGCCTCGTAGAGGAATGTCCTTCCATCACCGAAGATGCTCCTTCACGGTTCCTGAAGGTGTCATAGTTGGAAGGTGGAGGCACGGTCTTGTTGTCGTTGGCAGACATAGCTAAGTATCTGGCTCTGATACCAAATGTAATGCCCTACCAGCTACTGCACAAGTACTAGAGGGGGGTGAATAGTACTTTAAAATAATAAGGAGTATAATTCCAAATTAAATTGCAAACAACTACCAAATCAATTTGCGGAAGCTTAAATTGAATGACAACAACAAAAATAACAATGCAAACAAACGATGTTAATGGGTTCGGATCCACCCAAGTCTCCCCGACTTGTTCCCGGTGATCCTACATCCCAACCACCTGGATCCCCTCCGGATACTTAGGTTAGAAACCCTAACCCAAGATTTCCACTATGAATATCTTGTGAAAAACCTTCACAAGATCAAATCATACATGCAATAGCAAACGTGAATCCCACAACCCGGGATCACAACCTTTCTCTCACACCCGAGAGAATCACAAAGCAATATTAAAGAGTTTAATATGAAATAAACAATCTTACCACAAAATCCTATACCTTGAGTTTTTCTTACCCAAATGGTGAAATGAAGGATTTGAGGAAGATGAAGTCACCAAGACCTAGCACCAAGGAAATGACCAGCAATCGGTGCCTAGGGATGATTTGGAGACTTGTATCAAGCAATAGCTTGAAGAGCTCACCAAGAACAACCTTCTCTCTAGATGGATTCTAGATCTAGAAATGAGAGAGAATGGGTTTCTTGTGAGGAAGAGAGCTTTAGATTTGAGTGAGAATGGCTATCTCTTTTGATCTCAATGAATCTCTGAATGGAAGCTCTAACATAGATAGAAATGACCTAGGTTCGTATTTATAGGGTCCCATAAAAACAAGTTAGGTCATTCTCCAACGGATAGAAATCTGTGAGAATTAGTCGGTCAAAGAACAATCACTGACCGACTAGTTCATCAACTAGTCGGTCAGTCAAACAGCATGGACCGACTAAGTGAAGATCTGAGAAGAGATAGAATTTCAGACCTAGAAATCTAGTCGGTCCAAGAAGACTTTCTGACCGACTAGTTTCACAACTAGTCGGTCAGTCAATGAACGTAGACCGACTAAGAGGCGAAATGAAATAGTCTGAACACAAGTTGACTTAGTCGGTCCAAGAACAAAAGTTGACCGACTAGATTGTCAACTAGTCGGTCACCAAACGTTCTTAGACCGACTAACGATAAACATTAGCTTATGAGAAATTTAGCATGAACAGTAAGTCACAACTAGTCGGTCAAAGAAGCATCACTGACCGACTAGTTCACAAACTAGTCGGTCGGTGAGTCAACGTAAACCGACTAACTGTAAACAGTAAAGTCCAAGAAATTAAGAAATCAAACTAGTCGGTCCAAGAAGAGTTGCCGACCGACTAGATCACCATCTAGTCGGTCAGTACTTGTTCTTGTACCAACTAACATGCACAATAAAGTCCGAATCGAAGCGCGATGCTTCGAGGAAGTTAGAATGAACTTGTGCAAGGATCCTAGAGCTACGAAATGAGCGTAATGAAGATAGAAACGTAAGATATACTCAAGGCTTAACATTCTATATATCGAAGCTAAAAGACTATAAATAAAACCTTAATAAACGGTCTTCGAGAGCTTCAATTGAATCTTCATAACTTCCAAAACGGCGCAAGAGCTTCAACGAAGCTTTAGGCATGAATACGAGCTTTGGGAAGTGTTGAGATGTCGCTTTGAATGTTCTCGTGAATTTGGCGACGATCTCCAATACTGCGCTCACAAATTGTTAGTTCATGGATTATTTATGTTTGCTCATCATCAAAACCGAATCCGGGGAGTCCAATATTCAACAAGATACTCATCTCGATACATGTTTGACCTTGCATAAAGTCTCAGGACTTTACCTAAGTTAATATCTAATGTTAACTACATTATAACATAACTTTAGATAAATTATTACCAAACAGCTTACTGTTATTTCGAACAAGATGTTTGTGCTATTCACACATGAAGATAGATAGCCTCGAGGGTATCATCTCTCAACATCTCCCACTTGCACTCAGGCCCATTTATCTCGGTATCTAATACCGTTTTACACATAAGTTTTCCCGACTTCATGTGGTAGAGCCTTCGTGAGTGGATCTGCTAAAACCGTCTACACTATAGACTTAAGGAGTTTCTATGTTCATATTAGACCAACCATTTGAATCTCATTCAAATAATTCATTTGGTCTGTCGGAATCCATAATATTTTATTTATTTGGATCTTATCCAGTTCATCGTACCTTACGATAATAATCTTAAATTAGTTAATGGTCATAAATGGCTCATATCTATTTCTGATAAAGTATCAAACTCTTTTGATCACTTCATCAAAATATATATGTTCCATCCCTTTGATGCCTCACATGTAATTTACATGCTCCCACTGACCTTGAAAACTATTTGGCTAATTCATATAAGTTGGTCCGTCTAAATCATATTTAGAAAAACGAACTTGTAAATGAATGCTCCAATTTTCATGGTCAACTGAAGCGTTTACATCGAGTTTGGTCCGAGTAGTTCTGTACACATCTACTGGTGGAAAAACGGTTTCATTATAATCCGTTTATAGGAATTAGTATGGAAAAACCGTTCTCGACCAACATGATTGCACCTCACTATATTCCTTTCTGCACCAATCTTTCAACTTAAAGATTTACTTGCAGAAAGTGAGGAAACATTTTCCTTGTGCACGTAAACTAAATTCCAAAATTTATTTACGCACACGGACCTATTCTGATTGCAAGGAGTTTTTAAATCGGAGTTACTACTCCGAATTTCATCCCGGAAGTTGATTAAGTCATCATCAGTTATGATGTTTAACTCGACTCTTCGTCTCATGAAATTCGAGTAATTATACAACTTCCTAATGATTGATTTAATGAATATCTTATTGATAATGTCCTCACAGAACATTATCAAAACCTAGGCATTACTATCTGTGACTTAAACCAGAAGGAGGACTTTACTCAGAGTCACTTACAATGGATCACACCAAGTCTAACTAAGTGTGATTCATACCTTTTGACACACGGATGTGTTAACAGACTTGACCTGAAAGAAAATCACATTTTCTTTTAATTACGCAAGATTTACTGTAGCTAAGTATTTGACCATTCGATCTAATCGAATCAGTTTAAATACTTTAGTCATTTCGTTCTTTATTTTATCAGACTTGTGTTTCATCAAGAACACGTGTCTTAATAAAATATACGAATAACTTAATTTGGTTAATCTAGACTCGGGTTCATCAGTATGTACCAGACTGAGTTCGACAACTCATTATCCCACTGTCTTACAGATGGGTTTCGGCCATTCTATCTAAGAGGATAAGACTCACAAGTGTCCGCAGACTTCATAATACGAGAGGTCAGACCCCTCTTTATGTGACTTGTGAAGCTTAGTCTCTCGATACGGCCTAGTCTATTTTTCCATACAAGTTTGCTACTATCTTGTGTATTTATATATATTAACATTTAATATATATTACCGTTATACATAAATTACTAACGCAAAACATTGCTTCAGAAGCGAGGTGACGACATTCGTCAAATTGTGTTAGACGTCTTTTGTATAACAATAATTATAAAATCGTGACATCAAAATATGTCACATTTTCATTTCCTCCTACTTATGCCTTTACTAATGATAAATTAAACTATTAAACTCGATTGACTTTCCGGAGTGCCTTCTTCCTTTTCTAAATCATATTTAGATATAAATAGCCCAACATAAATAAATAGCTATGCAAGCATCTTATGTATCCAAACGCCTGAGAGGTGCAATCTTGAGTGTAGCTCAAGAAGTAGCTTGTCTCAAGATCCGGTTGGGATACATAGTCTTGCACCGCTCATGCACTCGTATTCGACTCAAACAGTTTGATCGAATTCTCGAACTTTGCGGATCAAAATTATTTGTCCATACAACCTTGAGGGTAGCTCGACAAGTTGTAGGGAGAAACATATTTCGAATATCATATATGTTTAAGCTGCCTCATATAGAGACGGGTGACATGTAGCGTGAATTTATTTGTTGGACCCAGAACTTAATGAAATCGTATTTCTTAAGTCTGTTCTTTAGAAGGTAATTTTAATGTCAACGAGAGTATAGTTTAATCCTATCAATTAGAATTTAACTTGATATTCAATTAATCAACCTATTTGACCAATTAACTAATTCCATTAAAAAAATTATATTTTGATTCCTTCGGTAAACATAGTCTTGCCCTAGTTTTGGCATATGTTCAAAATTAAATATAGGTAGAATGGCTTTTATCTATCTATATCCTCCCACTATTTTTACGATCGTTTCAAAGCTTAATAACAAACGGTTTAATCAAATTAAAATTAATGGGTAAGAGGTCCAATCACCTTGAGCCTAACAACCTTGAGGGTAGCTCAACAAGTTGCTTGACTCTGCGATCGGAAGATGACTCTTCATCGATCATATCAGATATAACCCTCTTAATCGGTTTTTACCCCTAGCCATTTGTGATCATGAGGGTGCTCATCCAAATCACAATGTCTAGTCTAGTCGGACCCTTGTTTTCGTGTCTAGCCTGACTTGCTCCGGCGCTCGGGGTATTCACGACACGTCGGTTTGGGTCAGGACTTAGACTACATCTAGTCAGACTACATCATTGACTTAACTTACGCCGGCGCTCGGGGTACGAGACGACGGTTTGGGTCAGTCAAGATTTCATCTTATGTATTTAAGGAGTTGGTTTCTACAGGGTTGCCATGTCACAGCTTGAGGGTATCTCAACAACTGTAACACGGGTCCTATAGTAGCTAACCCCTAAAACAAGGAGGGCTACGGCTAATCTTGAAAAAGATTATTAACGTATTTGACTTAGATATAGTCCAGGGTGTCATACAATCATGATTCGCGACATTGCGGTCCAGCGGAACACAGCCAGGGAATTGACTAAGCCAGGATCACTATCCCTTAAAGGGTGATCCAGAACTCTTAGCCAAGCACATTGACTGGATCATGGTCCATTGAATGAAGCTTGTCATTTTTGTATGTGTGCCATAGACTAAACAGCTTTTATTAACAACTAATTAATCCTATCAACTAATTGCATCCTTAAATTCAAAATTTTAGGATTTGTTTAATAACTTTTATTAAGACCTTATCAATTATAAGGTTCACGTGCTATCCTAATCGTTATTAGGATTTTAATAAACTTATTAACAACGCCAAAAGCGAAGTCCTTTAATGAGAATTAATTATAACAATTAGAATTAAGATTCATTAAAAGACTACCCTAATCATGAATTAGGTCTTAAAGGATTGTTAAAAGTTTTATTAAAACATAGCATGTCATTAAAATTCAAGTAATAAATTTTAATCATTTCTTAATGGCTAACCTAAAGGGTTGTCTTGTGTTATCAAATAAGGGACAAGATTATGCATAGCCATTAACATAAGATTACACTAATTTTATCGCATAAATTAAAAGTGTACAACTATTTAACAATTTAAATAGAACAATGTCTATCATATAAACAATTTTAGCATGCAAACATAAATTTAACATTTAAATTTAAAATATGATTTTAAAATATTTTATTTTTATCTCATAAAAACTTGTTTTTAAAATCACAAATTTGCATGCTTCTTTAAAAAATTTATCTCATAAAAATTTTAACCTTTAAAATCAGTTTTAAAATATCTCATAAAATTAAAACATCATTTTAAAAACTTTCATGCTTAAAAATTTATCATATAAAATTTTTAGGCACTTTAAACATATCGCATAAATTTTAAAAGATTTAAAATTAGTTTTAAAAATTATCACATAAATTTTAAAACGTCATTTAAAATTTTCCATATTCAAAAATTTATCATATAGATTTTTAAACATCAAAAACATTTTTAAAATTTATCTCATAACTTTAAAAAAATTTTTAAAAGTATTTAAAAGCATTTCATATGTTTAATAAAATCGCAGGCTAGATCGTAACACAAACCAGGCTTTGATACCACTGTTGGGTATCACTCTGATATCATTGCGACGCTGTTAAGGCCCATCATCCATGGCACCCTAGACCCGTCACAAGATACCTCAGAACTTGTTTTACGGCATGCCTCTCGACAACGCCCAACCTATTATAAGATACTCATCTTATCGGGACTTGGTACGGTAAGAGCGATTACTTCGGGTCAGCTCATAACCCGAGAACCCGTACTCAAGCTAACAAGCTCTAATACCACTGAAGGGAATTCTGGGACCCTTAGGGCACAAAAACTCTATGCACGTCCTAAGTCGGACGAAACATAGACAGAAAAGCAGCGTAAAAATAAACATGTTAA
This sequence comes from Scilla litardierei, assembly GCA_030789695.1. Classification (NCBI taxonomy): domain Eukaryota; kingdom Viridiplantae; phylum Streptophyta; class Magnoliopsida; order Asparagales; family Asparagaceae; genus Scilla; species Scilla litardierei. The sequence continues at coordinate 422,827 of JAULAV010000089.1, forward strand.
TCTAATTAACATTTAACCCTAAGGTCCAAGACCCTAACCCAAGATCTATGCCGACTTGGGATGGGTCTGACCATCCCAAGAAGGATCTAGCCTACTGCGACTAAATTAAACTAATGCTTAATTAAACACATACCCGGAATCTCAGCCCTGGAGCCGGCGAGATGTTCCGCACCGTCTTCCGAGCTGCTCCCGTCCCACGCCGAGCCGCTCCTCGAACCGCTCCTCGAACCGCTCCCCGAACCGCTCCGCATCCCGAGGCGATCAATGCCGTGTCGCCGAGCCAACCACGCGCTGAAGAAAGTTTCATGCGAGTGAAACCTCTGCCTAGATTTCAGATCTGAATCCGAACTCCTTTGCGGCTTTGCTAGAGCCCTCAGGAGCAAGGCAGAAATTTATAGGGAGAGGAGAAATGTTAATTTAAGCCTAGATCCGAGCGTGCTCCAACATTTACGAGAGCCGCTCAGATCTAGAGCTTGGGACCAGTTATGAGGAAGGGGGAGGGCCTCTATTTATAGAGGCGGCTGACTCTCCCCTTTTCTCCACAACCGAGGTGGGACTATTAATTTGGGATTGATTAAATCAAGTTAGTTTACCTTTCACAAATGGCAAACTTCCTCGAATTTTAACTCTCTCACCGTTGAGCTTCAATGTTGGTACAACCTACCAAATCGAAGAGGGTTCAACGGTGAACGCGTAGGAAAAAACAACTCGTCAATCTGAGTCCGTTTGACCCTTCAAACAATTGTCCAAAGTTAGCCAAAAGTCATGCTTCTCTTAGAAACGTAGCCGTCAAGAAAATTTCAGGTTTCAAAAAACCCTAACCAGAAAATTCAGGCTTGGTGGGCCTCCATTTTCGCTGGGTTGAGCCCAACAATTTGGACTGACTTGTTTTGGGTATAACTTGTGCATTTGGACTCCGTTTTTGACGCGGTTTGAACCTGCGTTTAGAGCGGGACGATCCTGTCATCTAGGTAACCTTTTCAACGCATTTATTTAATTAAATAAAGTCTTAAATAATTTAAGACACATTTAATCTCGTTTGCATCATATGCAAATTAGTCCATATCTAGGCTTAAATTATCATTTGCATCAAATACAAATGATCCGAGGGCATATTTCCCTACAGAGCAATGAAGCCCACCAATGCACCTATGGCGTTTGGCATCAGCTGGCAATGAGAAAGGTTCAGGGTGCTCAGAAAGTAGCGCATGAATGGGTGCATAAGGAATCGAAGCCCTCATTGGACGGCTTTGACGTAAACCCCAACTTCCCTGTCACTGGGACGATGAATCCTTTCATCCCTCCCCGACAACCAGATCTGATAGTCAAGCGGAACATATTTACTCAGAATTTTGGGTATCTGATCGGTTCCAACTTTGGATCTCAGATTGGCGATCATACCAAGCTCCATAGCTCCCACTTTGCTCTTCTACATGACGATAACCAAACTCCTTTCAGAAGCAAGGACGGATGATGAAGCCATTTTCCAAAAGGAGGAAATCTGAATCAGGAACGACGAAGACGATATCTTCAAATTTTCGCACTGGGACCGTCTTATATCAACAAGACGACAGCGACGTGATGAGACACGTGTCGAAGATCCGAGGCTCTAAGCAACTTGGATTTAGAACAAGCAAATCATCCAAATCAGCAAAGCAGACGTTTTGGCACCTAGAACTTGAGTATTAATTCCTCGACTGTCGTGCCCCATTAATGCGATGTAACGTCGCTTGACCCCAACAGGCTGACTCTCTGACGTCGCGCGACAGGGGCCATTGTTGAATCATTGTGTCGGCACTCGAGATGACTCATCTGATGAGTCATCAAAGCCTGCATAGTGATCGCTCCTTATTTTACACCTTTTTCTGCATGTTTTCATGTCATTTCGATCGCCCATATTGCATTTTTTAAGATTATTCGACGATATCGCGTTGCTTTTCACTATTTCCTGTTTTTGTCGTATTTCAGGAAATATGGAGCAATCTGGAACAAAAATGAGATCAAGGGACTTTCACGTGCACCGGAGCATCGCCCATGGCCTTATTGAGGAGCTAGCAGCACCAGATGATGAGTGGAAGAGGAAGAAGTTCGGTAGAAACGACGAGGAGGCAAGGAGGAGAAGAAAGAGCCACAGCTCACTCGGTCGAACAGACAGTTCACTCGGCCGAGTGAATAAGTGCGTTCGGCCGAGTAAAACGGATACAAGATCACCTGGATTCAAAGTTCACTCGGCCGAGCAGAAAGTTCACTCGGCCGAGCAAGAAAGCCCACTCATCCGAGATGACATGGGTTTTCTCCCAAAAATCATCCGACTTACTGGAATTTGGAGAAGCCTCACTCGGCCAAGCATGAAAGATCACTCGGCCGAGTGAAGAAGACCACTCGCCCGAGTGTGACAGGGTGACAGACCCTCGAAACCCCCCTATTTCTCTGTTTTTCTTTGGGTTTGTCACTCGGCCGAGTGACTGTTGAATATTGGACTCCCCGGATTTGGTTTTGATGATGAGCAAACATAAATAATCCATGAACTAACAATTTGTGAGCGCAGAATTGGAGATCGTCGCCAAATTCACGAGAACATTCAAAGCGACATCTCAACACTTCCCAAAGCTCGTATTCATGCCTAAAGCTTCGTTGAAGCTCTTGCGCCGTTTTGGAAGTTATGAAGAATCAATCGAAGCTCTCGAAGACCGTTTATTAAGGTTTTATTTATAGTCTTTTTAGCTTCGATATATAGAATGTAAAGCCTTGAGTATATCTTACCATTCTAACTTCATAACGCTCATATCGTAGCTCTAGGATCTTAGTACAAGTTCATTCTAACTTCCTCGAAGCGTCGCGCTTCGATTCGGACTTGTTTGTGCATGTTAGTTGGTACAAGAACAAGTACTGACCGACTAGATGGTGATCTCGTCGGTCAGCAACTCTTCTTGGACCGACTAGTTTGATTCCTTAATTTCTTGGACTTTACTGTTTACAGTTAGTCAGTCTACGTTGACTCACCGACCGACTAGTTTGTGAACTAGTCGGTCAGTGATGCTTCTTTGACCGACTAGTTGTGACTTACTGTTCATGCTAAATTTCTCCTAAGCTACTGTTTATCGTTAGTCGGTCTAAGAACGTTTGGTGACCGACTAGTTGACAATCTAGTCGGTCAACTTTTGTTCTTGGACCGACTAAGTCAACTTGTGTTCAGACTATTTCATTTTGCCTCTTAGTCGGTCTACGTTCACTGACTGACCGACTAGTTGTGAAACTAGTCGGTCAGAAAGTCTTCTTGGACCGACTAGATTTCTAGGTCTGAAATTCTCTTTCTTCTCAGTTCCTCTCTTAGTCGGTCCATGCTGTTTGACTGACCGACTAGTTGATGAACTAGTCGGTCAGTGATTGTTCTTTGACCGACTAATTCTCCCAGATTTCTATCCGTTGGAGAATGACCTAAGTTGTTTTTATGGGACCCTATAAATACGAACCTAGGTCATTTCTATCCAGGTTAGAGCTTCCATTCAGAGATTCATTGAGATCAAAAGAGATAGCTATTCTCACTCAAATCTAAAGCTCTCTTCCTCACAAGAAACCCATTCTCTCTCATTTCTAGATCTAGAATCCATCTAGAGAGAAGCTTGTTCTTGGTGAGCTCTTCAAGCTATTGCTTGATCCAAGTCTCCAAATCATCCCTAGGCACCGATTGCTGGTCATTTCCTTGGTGCTAGGTCTTGGTGACTTCATCTTCCTCAAATCCTCCATTTCACCTATTGGGTAAGAAAAACTCAAGGTATAGGATTTTGTGGTAAGTTTGCTTATTTCAATATAACTCATTTATATTGCTTGTTGATTCTCTCGGTTGTGAGAGAAGGTTGTGATCCCGGGTTGTGGGATTCACTATTGCCGTTGTTGTATGATTTGATCTTGTGAAGGTTTTTTTTCACAAGATATTCATAGTGGAAATCTAGAGTTAGGGTTTCTAACTCAAGTATCCGGAGGGGATCCGGGTGGTTGGGACGTAGGATCACCGGGAACAAGTCGGGGAGACTTGGGTGGATCCGAACCCATTAACATCATTTGTTTGCATTGTTAATTTTGTTGTTGTCATTCAATTTAAGCTTCCGCAAATTGATTTGGTAGTTGTTTGCAATTTAATTTGGAATTATACTCCTTATTATTTTAAAGTACTATTCACCCCCCCTCTAGTACTTGTGTAGTAGCTGGTAGGGCATTACATTTGGTATCAGAGCCATATACTTAGCTATGTCTGCCAACGACAACAAGACCGTGCGTCCATCTTCCAACTATGACACCTTCAGGAACCGAGAAGGAGCATCTTCGGTGATGGAAGGACATTCCTCTACGAGGCCTCCATTCTTCAACGGTACCAACTACGGGTACTGGAAATGCCGGATGGAAACCTTCCTCCGGAGTGCATCCTTATGGAGGACCACAATGAAGGAATACATAGAGCCCGAAGAAGAAGACTTTGAGAAATGGACTACCGCGGAGATCGCCGCGGAGGTAAGCAATGCCAAGGCAATGAACGCCTTGCAATGTGCATTGGAGCCCGAGGACTTCAATAAGATATGCACATGTAAGAGTGCATATCAAATTTGGAACTCCCTCCTCATTCTTCATGAAGGGACGAGTAGGGTAAGAGACTCTAAACTCGTAGTCGTAAACAAAGATTACGAAATGTTTCATATGCAACGGGGCGAGAAGATGAAAGAATATTACGCTCGCTTCGTTGACATAATAAACGAGTTAGAGGCCCTCGGCAAGTCCTACACTCAAAAGGAGAAGTGCTCAAAGCTTATTGAAGGACTTCCCTCTTCTTGGGAAAAACGTACCTTCGCCATCGAGGAAGGTAATGACATGAATAAATATACCGTAGTTCAATTGATGGGTACTTTAATGTCATACGAGGTACGCAAAGATAGCAAGGTGAAGTTACAAGAAAAGATGAAGTCCTATTTGAACCAAGATGCGCCTAAGAAAAAGGCGATTGCATTCAAGGCGGCTTCATCCACCTCTACCGATGATGAGGACTCGGAAGAAGAAATGGACATGGAATCCATTGCACTCATGGCAAAGAAGTTCAATCGCTTCTTCTGAAAGGGTAACTTCAAACAAAAATCTAAATTTACTTCTACTAATGCCTCTCCACCTTTGTGCTTTAAATGCAATAAGCCAGGACACATCAAAGCGGATTGTCCTCAAAACAAGCAAAAGGAGAAGTGAAAGGCGCCGAAGTTCGACGAGTCAAAGAAGTACAAAAAGGGGTACAAAAAGGGACTTGTCGGAGCAACATTCACCGACTCCGAGGATTCCTCAAGCGGAGAGTCGGATGATGAGAAAGTGGAGCAAGCGCACATGTGCTTCATGGCAAGAGAGGAGCATGATCAAGGATCTTCCTCTTCCGATGATAGCAACGACGAAGGCGATGAGGTAACTATGGATGATCTTAGGGATGCTAACTCTCATTTATGGTCTAAATACACTAAATTAGTAAATCGATATACTAAGGTAAAAGATGACCTAGCTAGCATTCAAACCTCGCCTAAGACTATCATCACCAACAACGACACCGTTGTTGAAGAGTTGAGAAATGAGATTGTTAATCTCAAATCTAAACTTGAACATGTTAGCATTGATGATCCGGAAGAACATAGGATAGCGGATTTAACTTCTCAAAACTCGACTTTGAGTATTGAGAACGAGAATCTTAAATCTCGTGTTTATGTGCTCACATTGCAAGTATCCAACTTGGATACTTCTATGCATTCTCTCAAAGAGAAATATGAGAACACATTAGGCCGAATCAATAGATTCAATAAGGGTAAGGACCATTTGGATAAAATCCTAAGTGACTTACTTCCGGCCAATCACCACATTGGTTTGGGGTATACGATGGGATGTCCATCCAAAGCGGCCACTACTTTTGTTAGGCCAACTTCCGGTGACTCTACGAGTGGTAGCAAACACTCTATTGGTAGTTTATCTACCAATGGTGCTTCCACCTCGTCCACACCCTCTTTTGGAAAGAAACCCACTTTGGGTGGACCTCCAAAGAAGGGGCATGCTTATATGTACACAAATACCATGCCACGTAGGAACACACGTCCTACTCCACCATCTCACACATATGATGATTTCTATGCTACACGTTCACGGGCACGTGCACACCATGTGAGACACCCTCACGCACGTGTTCCCACACATGCATATGTTCACCCACCTCATCATATGAATAACTCTCGTCGTGCACCATTCCATCATGTTCCGTATGCCTATCCACGACATGCATCACGTAGAAACCAACAACGCATGCATGCACCCAATAGGATGATGGCTCCCAAAATTTTCACTATTTGGAGCCCAAAGGACACAAGCATGGATGAAAAACAAGTATATATGAATGCTTATTTTTCGGATGTTGTGCATAGTAGAAATTATGTGGGGAAGTCAAAGTCCAATTGGACTTTGCTTCCAAAGGTCTAACTTTTGAGGACCCAATGACCTTGGGTACCATGATATGAAAGTTTCTATCTTTAGGTACTCAAGGAAAAGAAAAAGAAGAGGAGCAACAAATTTAAATTTAGCTCCAAAGGGAATTGGATACTCGATAGCGGGTGTTCAAAACACATGACGGGTGACGCTCAATTGCTCTCCGGAGTGGTTCCCATTGCAAATGGAAATCGCGTCGTATTTGGAGGCAACGAGAGCGGAACCATCGTCGGTGTTGGTAAAGTGGGTAACCCTTCTAAACCCTTAATTAGTGATGTCTATCTAGTTAATGGTTTAAATCATAATCTTATTTCAATAAGCCAACTTTGTGACAAAGGTTACAAAGTTAGCTTTGCGAAAGGATTGTGTCATATTTCAAATGATAATAATAAATTATTATTTTCCGGCACACGCCATAAAGATATTTATATTTTGGATCTTCCTAAGTCATATGAACAATGTCTCGTTGCCAACACAAGTGAACAACACTTATGGCATCGACGCTTTGGACATGTGAACTTTGGAACACTTTATAAGCTTTCGAAATTAAATTCCATTAAAGGTTTTCTGAAGCTCGTTTTCGAAAAGAAAAGTTTTTGTGATTCTTGTCAACGTGGCAAGCTTCCTAAATCTTCATTTATACCTAAGAAAAGCATTTCTACGAAACGGCCACTAGAGCTATTACATCTAGATTTATTTGGGCCAACTAGAGTTGCTTCCTTAGGAAATGCAAGATATGGACTAGTCATCGTTGATGATTATTCAAGATTTACATGGGTATTTTTCTTATGTAATAAAAATGAAGCTTTTGAAAACTTCACAATATTTGTGAAGAAAGTACAAAATCTCATCGGAACCACCATTGTCACTATTCGTAGTGATCATGGGGGTGAATTTGAGAATGAGTCTTTCTCAAATTTTTGTGATGATCTTGGAATTACTCACACGTTTTCTTTCCCTCGCGCACCTCCTCAAAATGGTGTTGTTGAGAGGAAGAATAGAACGCTTGTGGAGTGTGCTTGCACTATGCTCGAAGACAGTCAACTTGGTTATCAATTTTGGGCGGAAGCGGTACACACCGCTTGTTATGTGTTTAATAGAATACTTTTGAGGCCCGGCACCAAACAAACTTGCTATGAATTGTTGTTTGGTAGATTGCCTCAAGTTAAACATTTTCGTGTTTTCGGCGCAAAATGTTTTATTAAAAACACATATGATAATTTGGACAAGTTTGATCCGAGATCGGATGAGGGGATATTTGTTGGGTACTCCTCACGTAGCAAAGCCTATCGGATATACAACAAAAGATCCTCTACGATCGAGGAATCACTTCATGTCTCTTTTAATGAGAATTTTACTACTTCTAGAATTTCAAATGATAATGATTCTATGGATGTTTTATGTGATTCGTTTGAAAATTCTAAGTCTATTGATTCAATTGATTCTATTGAGACTAACCCGACTAATGAAGTTGTTGAGAATGTGCCTAGTGATCAAGGTATTCCCAAGCGGCTTTATACCGTTCGCGACCATCCCCATGAGCAAGTCATTGGCAATATTAATGATAGTGTCAAGACGAGATCTCAAGTCCACCACTTCGCCAATTGTGCCTTTGCCTCATCGATAGAGCCAAAGAATATAGTTGAAGCTTACGAAGATAGTGCTTGGATCCTTGCCATGGAGGAAGAACTCATTCAATTCGAGAGGAATGAGGTATGGGAGCTTGTTCCTTTGCCATCGAAGAACCACACCGTCATAGGGACAAAGTGGATCTTCAAGAACAAAACCGACGAAAATCAAGTCGTCGTCCGGAACAAAGCTCGGTTAGTTGCTCAAGGCTATCACCAAGAGGAAGGTATCGATTTCGAAGAATCCTTCGCTCCGGTAGCTAGATTAGAATCAATTAGACTTTTATTGTCTTATGCATGCCATAAAAATTTTAAGTTATTTCAAATGGATGTTAAAAGTGCATTTTTAAACGGAGATGTTGTTGAGGAAGTTTACGTTTCTCAACCTCCGGGCTTCATAAATGAAAAATTTCCAAATCATGTTTTTAAACTAAAGAAAGCTCTTTATGGTTTGAGACAAGCTCCTCGAGCTTGGTATGATCGCCTAAAGAATTTTCTTTTGGATTTGAATTTTAAAATGGGCGAAGCCGATTCTACACTTTTTGTTAAGCATGCGAATAATGATATTTTATTAGTTCAAATTTATGTTGATGATATCATTTTCGGTGCTACTAACTTCACTCTTTGCGAAGAGTTTTCTAATGTTATGAAGGACCAATTTGAGATGAGCCACATGGGCGAACTCAAATATTTCTTAGGTCTCCAAATTCACCAATTGAACGATGCAATCTTCATCCACCAAACGAAGTATACGGTGGAGTTGCTTAAGCGATTTGGAATGGAAAGTGCTTCCGGGAAAAAGACTCCAATGAGCACGACTACGCATCTTGACAAGGATACGGGCGGTAAGGATGTAGACATTCGTTTATATCGAGGTATGATAGGTAGTTTACTTTATCTTACCGCAAGTAGGCCTGATATTATGTTTTCCGTATGCATATGTGCTCGTTATCAGTCTCAACCTAAGGAGTCTCACTTAGTAGCGGTAAAGCATATTTTCCGTTATCTAAGTTACACTTTAGATTTTGGATTACTTTATCCGAAATCTAGCACGTATGAGTTAGTCTCATACAGTGATGCCGATTATGCGGGATGCAAATCCGACAGGAAAAGTACTAGTGGCACTTGCCATTTTCTAGGCAATTCTCTTGTCTCTTGGTTTTCCAAGAAGCAAAATTCCGTATCACTTTCAACCACCGAGGCGGAATATATTGCCGCCGGTGCCGCTTGTGCCCAGGTTCTTTGGATGAGACACACTTTGAAGGATTTTGGTATTCACTGTGATACTAGCCCTATCATGGTGTATAACCAAAGTGCTATCTGTCTTTCAAAGAATCCGGTGCACCATTCCCGATCAAAACACATAGATGTCCGACACCATTTTTTAGATGATCATGTTGCTAAAAAGGACATCATTTTAGAGTACGTTGAAACCCAAAAGCAAATCGTCGATATTTTCACGAAACCCCTAAAGGAGGACTCCTTTGTGCGGTTGCGTCGAGAATTGGGGATTATGGGTGAATCCGAGATATAGGATTCATATTTCATTCAATTATCTTGCATGCTATTATATTTTGCGATATTTCGTTCATGCTAGATTTATTGAATTTTTGGGAATTTTATGTGATATGTTTGAATTTATGATCGAATTCGTATTTAAATGTCGTATTTAAGATTTCGACGTTTTATGGGGTAATTTAGATGACTAATGAGAGTGTTAAGATGTTTCATCCAAGTGGTTTGTGAAGAGAAATCAATTATCAATTTTTGGACTCTTCTAGTCGGTTTCAGTTCATTTGTCAACCGACTAGATGCTCATCTAGTCGGTCAGCATGTGAACTCAGACCGACTAGATCAAGCTTTTATCTAACTCTTTTCATTTTCTTTCTTTAGTCGGTCACAGTACACTTACCGACCGACTAGATTGAAAACTAGTCGGTCAGTGTGTATACTGCGACCGACTAATTCTAGCCCTAAAAATCCCTGTTTGCCTCTGTTTCGACTTAGTCGGTTCAAGCTCCTTGACCGACCGACTAGATCGTAATCTAGTCGGTCAGTGCTTGAACTGTGACCGACTAAGTGGGTTAGGGCAATTGTGTCTTTTCGCTTCCAGACCGACTTAAACACATTTTCAGTCGACTAAATTTCATTTTAGTCGGTTGTTTCTCTCAGCTCCAGCCCGAAAAACCCTCTCCCCTCTCGAGACCTTTCGACTTCCGGCCATCTCTCCGGCCATCGCCGCCGTCCGCCGCCATCGACTCCTCCTCCTAGGTAAAACCCCCTCCTCCTAGGTCTCATTTCCTATTCTAGGGTTTGCTCTCCTTGATTTCAACTTCTAGTTGCTAGGGTTTCAAATTTAACCTAGGGCTTGTCTATTTCGGATTTTCTTTTCTTAGGGCTGTGTGCTAGGGTATTTGATCTTCCGTCATCATTAGCTTGTACTCGTCGTGCCACGACCATGGCAAAGACGAGGATTCCTATCGCCTCTTCTGGGGCTTCTCCTATGTCTATAGGGCCTTCCGACCCTAGGAATCCGCCTAAGCCTAAACGTCGTGCCAAATCAACCCAAGCTTCTCCGTCTTCGCCTCCTCTGAAGAAGCAGAGGACGGCGACCGTCAAACCCCGTAAATCTAAGACTAAAAAGGCCATACTCCACTCACCCTCTACTCCTCCCGATTCCGACACTGAGTTTGTGCCTGAGGATGCGCCTAGCCATAGGGAACCCACTCCTCCACTTCGTCCTAGGACTCGCCAGCCAAAGGGAAAGGGCCCAATGCCAGCGGGTGGTGTTGACATATCGTTGTGTCGCGACGACCCTTTGTGTCTCGCGGCCTACAACCGTATTGAACACTGCCCGATGCTATTGGAGCACTACGTTCAGTTTTCGGACTTCCTAGGCTTAGCTGACCTCCGCTCCTATAGTGGTCTCCTTGATTATCTCCGATACGATCTTAAGGCCAATCCTAAACCATATCCTCACCTAGTGAAATTGTTCTATGCCAATCGTGTTCGAGGCCAGTACGATGCTAGTCACTCCATCGAGACTACTGTCTTGGGAACTCCTATAGTTCTCACGGCAAAAATCTTGGGGGAGATTCTTGGCTGCTCGTCGTCTGGTCTCCTGCCTTCAGACATTTCCGTCGACGATATATCTTCCTTGGATCAGTCCGTTCTTTCTGACATCTTCCATGTGATCCCTCCTGCCTTTATTGGAGTTCCTTCAAAGTCGTTCAAGCCAAATGCCTGGGTTCTGAATCTTATTCTGAAGTCGTGCTTGCTTCCCAAGTACGGCTCATCTTCACTTCCATCCCAGCCATTTTTGAAGCTCATATACGCTCTTTTCTTGGGTTGCGAGATTAATTGGGCTCGCGTTATACTCGATAAGATGGACTCTTTCGAGTGTATACGCAAGACCAATAAATCTGCGCATATTCCATACCCTTGTCTGCTGACCCTTGTCTTTCGTCATTTCCGAGTCCCTCTCCCTCCTGACGATGAGCGTCCCTTGGGTACTCCTCTAAACGCGACGGCCGTTAAGAAATCTCTAGCAGCGCTTCGTCACGTGCAGAGGTCTACCGCATCTGCTTCCCAGTCTACTCCCTCAGCTGCTGCAGCCCCCGCTCCTCCTGCCACATTAGACGATGTCGTACGCCTTCTTCGTCAGCACGACTCACGTTTGGCTCGTACTGAGGAGGTCGTCTGTCGTATGGCTCGTATGATGGGGATTGATCTTCCTCCTTCAGTTTCTGAGGCCGAGGAGATGGACGATGAGGAGCTTGACGAGCTTGTCACTTCCTTAGCCCGTGGCGATGAGGCCACTGCTGCTGCTGCTGCTACCACTTCAGCTCCTGGAGATGGCACCACTTCCGGTGCTCCAGAGCCTTCTGCTTCAGCACTTCAGACTTCTGAGCCTGCTGCTGACCCTGCTGTCGAGCCTGCACATCTATCACCTGCTGCTGTTGAGACCCCTGCTGTTGCGACCCCTGCTGTTGAGCCAGTCGTTTCTACTCCTACCCCGACGATCCCGTCTGTTGAGACGCCTCTTCTCCCTACAGAGCCTGAGTCCACTCCGTCGACTGGACCCACGGAGACTGCAGATCCAGCCACTTCCTCGTGATCGTTTGTTCCGAGGACTCTCCACTGCTCATTGGATGATTTACCTTTTTGAGAGTGTTTTTGGGTTAGGATAGGATGTAGTTTGAGGGTTGTTTTGATGTACTTTTGAGTTTTCTGGATGTCGGTGTTGGATATTTTGATGTGTTGTATTTTTTGTTGTTGGACGTTGATGATGTTGATGATGATGTTCTCATGATGATGTTGTATCAATGCAATATGATGTATTTCTTTTTGATGGGTATGTTGCATTTGTTGTATCGATCTCTTTTTGGGATGTACTCTTGATGTTTCTATCTATATATACATCGTTGTTCATGTTGTGATAATTACTTCCTCGTGCACATTAATTCTCATTCAATGTCCATGCTATGTAAAATCGTCGCTCGACGATTGAAAAACTTGGTTAAATAGATTATATTTCTATATTTGTATAGAATTGTTTTCCATGCACAAATTTAACCAAGAATATTGAATATTGGAGAGTATGTTTCATTATTCAATAAATGAAAAATTACCAATTATTTTTGATGATTTTGATTATCGCTTTTTGATAATGGACAATTTGGCACACCTTGATTTGATTTCATCATTTTTCCCTTGGTGTCAATTAGTTCCATCGTCATTGTCTACGACTCCCGATGTTGGATTTTCCATTTCCTAGTTGTTGTCGTTGTATGCCCCCCATTTTTGGGATAATGCCAAAGGGGGAGAGATAATGATAATAAATAGCGCAAATGAAAATTTAACTCAATTTCCAAGAATCTAGTTTGATATGTTAGATTCAGGGGGAGTTAAGATATATATAAGGATTTTCAAAATCCGATATTTCGAAAATCGATTCTCTTTATTAATCTTACTCGTCTGCTTGATGCAATTCATATATATTCATTTTGGAATTAACGTGTCATCAATGCAGGGGGAGTAAGTATTTTACATTTGAATCATTATTTTTTATTATTATTTATGTTGGTTTGTCATCACCAAAAAGGGGGAGAATGTTGAATATTGGACTCCCCGGATTTGGTTTTGATGATGATCAAACATAAATAATCCATGAACTAACAATTTGTGAGCGCAGAATTGGAGATCGTCGCCAAATTCACGAGAACATTCAAAGCGACATCTCAACACTTCCCAAAGCTCGTATTCATGCCTAAAGCTTCGTTGAAGCTCTTGCGCCGTTTTGGAAGTTATGAAGAATCAATCGAAGCTCTCGAAGACCGTTTATTAAGGTTTTATTTATAGTCTTTTTAGCTTCGATATATAGAATGTTAAGCCTTGAGTATATCTTACCATTCTAACTTCATAACGCTCATATCGTAGCTCTAGGATCTTAGTACAAGTTCATTCTAACTTCCTCGAAGCGTCGCGCTTCGATTCAGACTTGTTTGTGCATGTTAGTTGGTACAAGAACAAGTACTGACCGACTAGATGGTGATCTAGTCGGTCAGCAACTCTTCTTGGACCGACTAGTTTGATTCCTTAATTTCTTGGACTTTACTGTTTACAGTTAGTCGGTCTACGTTGACTCACCGACCGACTAGTTTGTGAACTAGTCGGTCAGTGATGCTTCTTTGACCGACTAGTTGTGACTTACCGTTCATGCTAAATTTCTCCTAAGCTACTGTTTATCGTTAGTCGGTCTAAGAACGTTTGGTGACCGAATAGTTGACAATCTAGTCGGTCAACTTTTGTTCTTGGACCGACTAAGTCAACTTGTGTTCAGACTATTTCATTTTGCCTCTTAGTTGGTCTATGTTCACTGACTGACCGACTAGTTGTGAAACTAGTCGGTCAGAAAGTCTTCTTGGACCGACTAGATTTCTAGGTCTGAAATTCTCTTTCTTCTCAGTTCCTCTCTTAGTCGGTCCATGCTGTTTGACTGACCGACTAGTTGATGAACTAGTCGGTCAGTGATTGTTCTTTGACCGACTAATTCTCCCAGATTTCTATCCGTTGGAGAATGACCTAAGTTGTTTTTATGGGACCCTATAAAACGAACCTAAGTCATTTCTATCCAGGTTAGAGCTTCCATTCAGAGATTCATTGAGATCAAAAGAGATAGCTATTCTCACTCAAATCTAAAGCTCTCTTCCTCACAAGAAACCCATTCTCTCTCATTTCTAGATCTAGAATCCATCTAGAGAGAAGCTTGTTCTTGGTGAGCTCTTCAAGCTATTGCTTGATCCAAGTCTCCAAATCATCCCTAGGCACCGATTGCTGGTCATTTCCTTGGTGCTAGGTCTTGGTGACTTCATCTTCCTCAAATCCTCCATTTCACCTATTGGGTAAGAAAAACTCAAGGTATAGGATTTTGTGGTAAGTTTGCTTATTTCAATATAACTCATTTATATTGCTTGTTGATTCTCTCGGTTGTGAGAGAAGGTTGTGATCCCGGGTTGTGGGATTCACTATTGCCGTTGTTATATGATTTGATCTTGTGAAGGTTTTTTTTTCACAAGATATTCATAGTGGAAATCTTGAGTTAGGGTTTCTAACTCAAGTATCCGGAGGGGATCCGGGTGGTTGGGACGTAGGATCACCGGGAACAAGTCGGGGAGACTTGGGTGGATCCGAACCCATTAACATCATTTGTTTGCATTGTTAATTTTGTTGTTGTCATTCAATTTAAGCTTCCGCAAATTGATTTGGTAGTTGTTTGCAATTTAATTTGGAATTATACTCCTTATTATTTTAAAGTACTATTCACCCCCTCTAGTACTTGTGCAGTAGCTGGTAGGGCATTACAGTGACATGTTCCACTCGGCCGAGTGGCGCAGTCCGACTGTGTCGCGAATTAGGGTTTTTGGCTGCGCCAGGGGCAAATCTGTCAGGAATTTCTGGATGATTTTGACTTGTATTTAAGGCTAGTTTTATTCCTAGTTTTAGAAGAGACTGAAAGTTAATTTTGACGGCTATTCTTATTGTAATTCTCAGCTGGAGATCAAAGACACGCAATTTTGGTTTGTTCTTTCTATCTAAATTTCTATTTTTTATGAATTGTTTTCTCTCAATCATGAATTGTGCGATGATCTTATTCGTTATTTCTGAGATTACTATGATGAATTGTGAGTAGTTTCGTCGTTCTAAGGCATGGAGATGAACCCTATAGATCCGATCTTAGAATTGTGATGAATGAATTGAATTGTTGCTAGGATTGATAGACGGTTAGGTTGTGATTGATTTACTACGAGTAGCTAGGAATTTTCTTCGATTGGGGTTTACAAGAGATTGGATTTCAATCGATGGGAAGGCCTAGATATTCGATTTAGGTTTATAATTGAGATTCTCTAGACTTGGTTTGCAGGAGATTGGACCAAAGCTAGGATTTTTATTATAAATCTATACCCATATTCATTTGTAAGAGATTGGACGAATACGAACTATATAATCTAGATCGTAGCTCGAGTTTGTACGAGAGTGGCCTCGAGGTGCGATTGGACGATGATGTCAATCTTCATGCTAGTGGTATAGGTTAGGGTTTGCACAAGAGTGGACCCTAATCTAGGTTGCTATAGACCGGCAATAGCACGAGAGCGTGAGCATGGTTCTATATTCAGTTACGACTAGTTCACCTCAATTCAAGCCTTGCAACATTGAGATTCATAATCCACAAGGATAAGTGACGATCTGTAGTGGGAATTCCCCAGCCCTAGACGCTTTTATTATATAGAATTCTATTTGTTATTTGAACGACAGTGACATTATTATCAAACCATTCCATTTTACCATCAATAGCTAGGTGATCAAGATAGAGTACTGTCATTTGTCCTCCCTGTGTTTGATACCCGCTCGCCACTTCACCGTGCGCTTGCGGTAAGACTACAGTCGTTTTCCGGGTGTATATCCAGGCGCAATCAAGTTTTTGGCACCGTTGCCGGGGAGGCGACGGTATTTTATTTTGCTCACCTGGTGCTACTCACATTCTATCTTTCTTTTATTTTTATTTTGACTCTGAAATTGACGTGCTCTTCCAAATTTTCCAATAGTATTTTAAACAGGTATTATGGGAGACACGATGATGAGAACAAACTCTAGCCAGTAATATGATGACACCTTTGCGTCTCTTCTGGAAGAACTTATGGATGAGGTCCAATCTACAGGGGCTTTGGTTATCAATATAGAGGACCCCATTGAACAGCTCTTCGCCAGCTTTGTAATTGATCAAATTTCTTCGGAAGGGACTATCGAGTGCAACATTAGAGTCGACGTAAAGGACGATAAGTTATACTTCGAAATTAGCAAGACACCTCAGCCTGGAATAAGGGAAGGTAGCAAAGCATGCAATGGAGGGGTCTGCACTTTTGAAGAGTCCATTTGGCATGCCGAAATTCAGGGAAGTACATTTGACGATCCTCTCTTCAACATTTATGAACGCACTGACCTATCTCTTGATTTCAGGAGTGAAACTAAGGAAAATGGTAGTCCCACCGACATCAGAGTAGAGTGGTGCAGCATCCACTCCGATGCACCCTCCTCACCGAGAAGTGAATCTGAACTGGCCTATGAGCGCCTACTTTCCGAGGGGGAACTGAACACGGATGTGACAGAGGAAGCCATGCTTTCACAGGAAGAGGAGGTAGGGGTACATCGCCCCTGAGGTAGAACTGAAACAATTACCTCCAAACTTAAGGTATGCTTTCTTGGGAGATAAACTGACCTACCCGGTGATTGTTAATGCTAACCTCAACCACCACCAGCTTGAAAGACTTTTAGATGTCCTTATGAGCCAAAAGATGTCCTAGGCTACACCATCTCTGACCTCAAGGGAATAAGCCCTAGGCTTTGTACACACAGAATTCATCTAGAAAACACTTGATGGAGGTGGTTAAGAAGGAAATCCTTAAACTGATTGAAGCCGATATCATTTATCCTATTTCTGATAGCAGACGGGTTAGCGCTGTTCATATCGTCCCTAAAAAGGGGGGATGACCGTCATAAAAAATGATAAGGGAGAGCCTATATCCACACGCACCGTCACGGGATGGCAGATGTGTATTGATTACATGAAATTGAATAAAGCCACATGTAAAGATCATTACCCATTGCCTTTATTGACCAAATGCTAGAACGCCTCGCTAAACATAAATTCTTTTGCTATTTGGATGGGTATTCGGGATTTTTTCAGATTCTCTTACGTGAAGATGACCAAGAAAAGACAACTTTTACGTGCCCTTATGGCACATATGCTTACTGTAGAATGCCCTTTGGTCTTTGTAATGCCCCCGCCACCTTTCAAAGGTGCATGACGTCCATATTTTATGATTATATTGAAAACATCATGGAAGTCTTCATGAATGATTTTTCTGTCTACGGTAGCGAGTTTGACTCATGTTTGGCCAATCTTACTAAAGTCCTTAAAATATGCCAACAAAATAATCTTACTCTTAATTGGGATAAATGCCATTTTATGATCACGGAGGGGATAGTTCTTGGGCATCTTGTTTCATCTAGAGGGATCGAGGTTGATAAGGTGAAAATTGAGGTAATCGAAAAACTTCCCCCTCCCAATAATTTCAAGGGCATTAGGGGATTTCTTGGTCATGTGGGATTTTACCGCCACTTTATCAAAGACTTTGCCATAATTGCCCATCCTCTTACTGCTTTACTCGCTAAAGATGTTCCATTTGTCTTTTCAGGAGATTGTTTGCAAGCTTTCTATACACTGAAGGAAGCCCTCATTTCCGTGTAAGGACCCTGGCTATGGGAAAAACACTAGAAACGGGGTTGAATAGTGTTTATGCAATTTAAAAAGATAGTTACACCAATTTAAATTCCTAACCAACAAAATAGTGCGGAATAGAAATAAACCCAAAATGAAACAAATGCAAATGCAAGGATGTTTCAAGGGTTCGGATTACCCAAGTCACTTCTCGACTTGTTCCCGGTAATCTTACGTCCCTTCCACCCGGTTAACAACCGGATACTCAAGTTAGAACCCTAACTTGAGGTTTCCTTAAAACCCACTTGTAGCAACCTTACAAGTGAAATCGAAATACAATCGATTGACCTTGACTCCCACAACTTGGGAGCAAGCAAACCACTCTCACAACCCGAGAGTAAATCAAATAACGAAAGTTATGAAATATGAAAGCAACACTTACAATCACCTATGCCTTGAGGTAGAACTTGAAGGAGAAGTGTGCGTTGAAAGACTCTCTTAGAAGAGAGGAAAGCCTTTTCTCTTAACTGCACCAAATGCCTAGAAGATATCTCTTTTGGTTCTAGGTTGGAGAGCAAGAGATTGAAGATTGGAATTCTTAGGGCTTATGATTTGAGAGCTTTGATCTTGAGAGATTTAGCAAAATGAAACTTGGATGAAATGATTAACCTCTCAATGGAACAATATAAGCTCCTTATATAGGGTTTTCAAACCCTACAAACGAATTTAGCAAAAATCGCTTTGAAATCCTTGAGGAAAAACTCAACGGATAGAATCTGCGTCCGCGCCAGTCGACTGTTGAGGAATTCACAGTCGAATGCTGCACAGTCAGATAACTTACCACGTGGACAGTCGACCGATGAGGTGTAGACAGTCGACTGTTGAACCAACATGCGACTGTAAATCCTATAGCAGGCGACTGGCCGAAGAATGGGAAGTAGATGAAATCTGGAAAACATCTGGGAGAACAGGACAGACGACTGATAAAGAGAAGACAGTCGATTGTTAATCTGAACAGCGACTGTAAATCCTTATACAGACGACTGTCAAAACCCTGAGATTTTCCAGAGAGTTGAGTCATCAAATAGGCTCACAGACAGACGACTGGTGTAGCATTGACAGTCGACTGATCCAATGGATAGTCTACTGTAAATCCAACATAAGTCGACTGGCCAGAATAAGCAGAGAGACTAGGATTTGGGCAAAAGACAGACATGCGACTGATTAACGAAACACAGTCGACTGTCACTTGGACATGCACCTGTGAATCGTTCATGAGTCGCCTGTGGGAATTAAAGCAGAGAAGCCCAAAACTAGACTGTAAAAGTTTGTGCATAACAGGCGACTGTAGAACAAACCACAGTCGACTGTTTTTGAGACATGCGACTGTAAAACGTTCAGCAGTCGACTGTTTTAGACATGACATGCACAATCTAGATTGAAATGAATTGGAGTCAAAGGAAGCTTGATCTAATGACATCCTAAGACAGAAATGAAGATGTGTGTGTGTTACAACAATGTTCTACTTCTAAGCTACATACTAGAAAAGAAATAGGAAAGTTACATTTGACGAACTCTCTCTTCTATCCAACGCATGAGCTTGAAGTCTTCTAGGAGCTTCAATCACCATCTACGATCATCCAATCCATTTCATTTGCCTTCAATGATCTTTGAGTGTCATCCATTGCAAGTAGATCTTCATAATAAACTTTGACAATGGATTAACTACAAAATAGGGGATTGGTCACAAGTATTTAAGTTTGCTCATCATTAACACCAAGTAGGGAGAAGTCCAATACTCAACATTCTCCCCCTTTTTGATGATGACAAACAAACATAAACAAAAAGATAAATAATTGTGCTTAACGAAAACTTACTCCCCCTACATAGATGCCAATCAAGTTAGTCAACAAATATTAGGGCATCTATATATCAATTGAAGCAACTGAGTAAGATATGCATGAATGAAATGAAATCATGAAATATAGGATTTAAAATCCATATTCGTTGTATCTTACTCCCCCTGAATTTAAGGCAACTTCAATCTTAGATTCAAGTGTTATTAGTATATACTTAGCACATTCATTATGAATCTATATGTTTATTTCTCTCCTCCTATGGCATTATCCAAAAGGTGGGAGTAAAAATAACAACAACAATCGTGCTAAATAAAAACTATCAACAATTAGAGAGTTTAAGGATATATAAAACTAAAACTCATAAAACTACATCATAAACTTATGTAAATAGAGGAATGGAAGTCCAATATCAACATTTGAGATACACGAAGAAAACATATTGTCTCAAATCACATCACATGAAGAATACATCATATATGGAGACAATATCTCAAAATTCACACAGATACGATAAGCAATTATACAATGTGTGAAACATAAGAAGAAACTGCAACATCGTATATATATATATATATATATATATATATATATATATATATATATATATATATATATATATATATATATATATATATATATATATATATATATATATATCAAAACGATCACATGAGTACAAGACATATTAACATCACCATGTCCATCAAAATGATCAAATAGACATCATGAAATTCATACATCATCATCACTACAAAAACTATCCATCATACAAACAACAAAGAAATACTCAACCCTAACCAAAACAGACCAAAAAAATCTAGATCTCAGGGTGAGTGTCCAAAAATATCAACTGCAGCATCAGTCAATATTGTTGACAGTGGGGTCCGAGGGACAACCAGACGAACGGAACATCAGCCAAGCAGAGCGGCAAGTAGGATAAGCAGGAGCCTTCCTCTTGGAAGACGATGCACCTATGGCAAAGGTTTCCGCAAGAGCTTGAACGGGGGTCTAGACCACAGAAGGCACCGGCACAGAGCCTAAAGGAGGAGGAACATCAACATGGGCAGTATCCTCATACTTAGAAAATAGTGCCTGAAGCTCGGCAGGAATGGGAAACCCATGAAGCATGAGAGACTTTACTGAAGCTCGAGAAGGAGAGTGAGCTTCTCATCCATCGAGGCAGCATGCTTCTCAAGGGAAATGACATGGTCACACAATCTACCGAGAAGGAAATCCTCTAGGGGTACAGATGGAGGAGTACGGGGAGGTTGATCAGCAGGCTGTGAAGAGTGTTCAGAGACATTTGCTGAAGGGATGGGGTCACCGAACACGATATTCAAGAACTCCCCAGATGATGGAGGCGAAGAGGGTACCAGGTCAGTGGGTGGAGGAGAGGGTACATCATCAAAGATGTCAAAGGTTCCTCCAGATGCTGAATGACCAGAGGGATCCATGGAATCGATCGACAGAAGCTAGGTCACGAAGCAATGAGATAAACACGAGAAGAATCGAACCAAAATCGAGAGAATAGACAAGGCAATTGAAGTCCGAGCGATGCAATCGACAGACGAGACGACGGAAAATCGCTGGAGGATCGATCGACAGAGGGTTTGAAGCGGGAAGACGAAGGGTTTTTCAATCAGAGGAGAGAGAAAAAGTTCGATCGAACTGAGTTCTCTTGATCACATATTGAAGGGGTAAAAGATTCTGGGCCGTTGGATCAAAGAATCGATGGCTCAGATCAATTGAACGTACCACCACAATAGGAGACAATCGACTGATGATTAAAATTCAGTCGACTGGTTGAAGTGATAAGAGATAAGCTTAGGAGGACAGACAATCAACTGTTATGTAACATTCAGTCGCCTGTCCGTGAGACAGTCGACTGTATTATACTCATCAGTCGACTGACTGAGAATAAATAAAATTGATGATAAAAATAGAGACTACTGATGAAATAGACATGCGCCTGATGACTAAAATGCAGTCGGCTGTTGATCCAACAGTCGACTGTAAATTAGTCATCAGTCGCCTGGGCAAAAGATACAATCTGCTGACAGAATAGATAGAGTAGGGCAGTGACTGTCGAAGGAAAGACAATCGTCTGTCCTGGTCCAAAAATGCACAGTGAGGTTAAAATCCAGAGGATATGCACAACTCACCGAGGACCTATACTCTAATCAGAAACTCATTATAAAATCAATATCAAATGATAAATCATTTATAACATAAATCTCTTAAGACAATCTGAAAACTCATGCACTCAAAGAAATCTCAATTGCCTTTCTTAAAACAAATATATGATATATCAAATGAAGAGAGGCAATATGATGATATGAGTTCACAAGATGAAATAACAAATAAGATGAACTCCTAAATCTCAGGTTCACCCATAATCCCTAATTCTCCATGCAACCTCACAAATGAATCTTCTTTAAGAGGTTTTGTGAAGATGTCAGCGATTTGTTTTTTGGGTTCAATGTACTCTAAGATGATGTCCTTCTTAGCTACATGATCATTGATAATGTGGTGTCTCACATCTATGTGTTTGGTACGGGAGTGATGTACCGGATTCTTGGAAAGACATATAGCACTTTGGTTATCAACCATGATAGGGCAAGTATCACAATTGACACCATAGTCTTTAAGAGTGTGTCTCATCCAAAGAACTTGTGCACATGCAAAACCCGCGGTAATATATTCCGATTCAGTCGTGGACAATGATACCGAGTTTTATTTCTTGGAAAACAAAGAGACTAAGGAATTTCCTAGGAAATGGCAAGTGCCACTAGTACTTTTCCTATCAGATTTGCATCCGGCAAAGTCAGCATCACTATATGAGATTAACTCATATGTGCTAGATTTAGGGTAAAGTAACCCATAATCTAGTGAATGATTGAGATAACGAAAAATTCGTTTAACTGCAATCAAGTGTGACTCTTTAGGTCTAGCTTGATATCTAGCACACAAGCATACAGAAAACATGATATCGGGCCTACTAGCAGTTAAATAAATTAAGCTACCGATCATACCTCGATATAGACGAATGTCTACATCTTTTCCGTTCTCATCCTTGCGTAGATGGGTTGTCGAACTCATAGAGTCCTTTTGCTTAAAGACGATTCCATCCCGAATCGCTTGATAAGCTCCTATGTGTACTTGGTTTGATGTATGAAAGTCACATCCTTCATTTGTTGAATTTGCAATCCAAGGAAATAGTTGAGCTCACCCATGTGGCTCATCTCGAATTCACCCTTCCTGGACTTAGAAAATTCTTGACAAAGATTAAAGTTAGTAGAACCAAATAATATGTCGTCTACATAAACTTGAATCAATAGGAGTCATTTTCATAATCTTTAATGAAAAGTGTTGAATCAACTTCTCCCATTTTAAAACCTAAATCCAAAAGAAACGTCTTGAGTCGATCATACCAAGCCCTAGGAGCTCGTCTCAACCCATACAACGCTTTCTTAAGTTTGAAAACATGGTTTGGAAATTTTTCATGAATGAAACCGGGAGGTTGAGAAACATACACTTCTTCATTGACAATCCCATTTAAAAATACACTTTTAACATCCATTTGAAATAATTTGAAATTCTTATGAGATGCAAAAGATAAAAGTAATCTAATAGCTTCTATTCTAGCTACGAGGGCAAAGGATTCTTCGAAATCGATACCTTCATCTTGCCGATTACCATGAGCTACTAACTTTGCTTTGTTCCTAGTGATGACCTCGTTCTCATCGGTCTTGTTCTTGAAAATCCATTTGGTCCCAATAACTTGATGATCACTTGGAAGAGGAAGGAGCTTCCAAACTTCATTTCTCTCGAATTGCATGAGTTCTTCTTCCATTGCCACTATCCGAGAGCTATCCTCGCATGCTTCTTGGATGTTCTTTGGCTCAATGGTAGAGACAAGTGCGTAATGGGAGAATTCTTCAATTCTTGATCTCGTTCGAACACCCACATCAATATCTCCAATAATTTGGTCATGTGGATGGTTGCGAACGGTTGGGTAAGCTTTGGGTATTCCTGCATCACTTGGAACATCTTCAACAATCTCATTAGTAGTGTTAGTCTCAATAATTGAATCATTAATCTTGACATTACTAAGAGAATCACATATAGCATCTACACTATCATCTACAACATGAGGTAAATAAAAATCTTCATAAAATGATACGTGTAGTGATTCCTCAATCGTTGAAGAGGTTTTTTATATCCGGTAGGCTTTGCTACGTGTGGAATATCCAAAAAAAATTCCTTCATCGGATTTTGGCTCAAATTTATCTAAATTACCAAAGGTGTTCTTCATAAAATATTTTGAACCAAAAACTCGAAAATATTTAACTTGAGGGGTTTTGTCATAAAATAACTCAAAACAAGTTTTGTTCGTTCGGGGTCTCACTAGGATCCTATTGAGCACATAACATGCCGTGTGCACCGCCTCTGCCCAAAATTGTAGTCCAAGATGACTATCATAGAGCATAGTACGAGCACACTCAATAACTCTATACAACACCATTGTGTGGTGGTGCCTGATGAAAAGAAAAATTGTGAGTTATCCCGGTGTCATTACAAAACTTTGTAAAAGACTCATTCTCAAATGCTCCTCCATGATCACTACAGATAGTGATAATGGTGGATCCTAAGAAATTTTGAATCTTCTTTGCAAATATGGTAAACTCTTCAAAAGCTTCATTCTTATTAATTAAGAATGAAACCCAAGTAAATCTAGAGAAGTCGTCAACGACAACTAATCCATAATTAGCATTGCCTAAAGAAGCGGTTCTAGTTGGCCCAAACAAGTCCAGATGAAGTAGTTCTAGGGGCCTCTTAGAAGTAATGCCTTCTTTAAGCTTAAAAGATGATTTACTAAGTTTACCTCTTTGACATGAATCACAAAAGTTTTTCTTACTAAAAGAAATTTTTGGAAAACCTTTGACTAGATCATGCTTAGCTAACTTATATAAGTGCTTGAAATGAACATGACCAAAACGGCGATGTCATAATAGTTGTTCATTTGTATTAGCAACTAAGCAATGTTCTACGGTTTTAGGCAAGCTCAAATAATAAATATTTTTACGCCTAACACAGGTAAATAAAACATGTGAATTAGAATCAACAATTTTACACATACCCTCTCCAAAGTTAACCGTGTAACCTTTGTCACAAAGTTGACTAATGGAGATAAGGTTGTGACATAAACCACTAACTAATAATACATTAGTAATTAAAGGTTTGGAGGGGTTTCCAACTATACCTACTCCAATGATCGTTCCCTTTTGGTTACCTTCAAAAGTGACCGTTGCACCGTTTTTGATGCTAATCACTTCGGAGAGTAATGAAGGATCTCCCGTCATGTGTTTGGAGCAACCACTGTCGAGAATCCATCCTTTTCTTTTAGAGCTAGTTTGATCTTTATTGATCTTTTTCTTTCTCTTGGGTACCTACATAATATACCATAAGCTCATGGTACCCAATTTTTGTTGGGTCCAAGGGGATTAGCCCTTTGGAAGCCAAGTCCAAGTGGACGTTCGCTTCCCAACATAATTACCATTATTAATAACCTCATGAAAATAGGAATCAACATACGCATTCCTATCATTTAAGCTAGTGTTCTTAGGACCCCAAATGGTGTATGTTTTGGGAGTCCTTTTCCTAGTAGCATGCATAGTTGTTAGATTTCTATGTGGTGCATGCTTCTTAGGAACATGGTTTCTAGCATAAAAATGAGGTGATGGATATGCATTAGACATACGAGGATTATATTATGCTTGGGAACATGCATGTTGTATGAAATATATGGGTCATGCGTGACATGTGAAGGATGTGCATACATGTAAGAATGATGCGTATGAGCATATGGGTGTATAGGAGCACTACATGAGTATTTCTCATGTGTGGATTTGTACGTGTCCGTGGGTGTGGAGCATAAAAAGTGTCATGAGTATCCACTTGTGAAGTAGGAGATTTCCTACGTGGATGAAAGTTTGTGTACATGTAAGCTTGGCTTCTCTTTTGGTTTCCACCCTTAGTGGGTTTCTTGCCAAAAGGAAGAGACGGTGAAGTGGTGACTTTCTTGGCAGGTTTGCTACCTATAGTGTCTTTGAAACCACTTGTGGATGCGCCGGAGGATGGCCTCACAAAGTCTATAGTGACACCACTATAGGTGGTGCGAGCATTGGAAGCATTTGCTTCCACAAAACCAAGACCAACACAATGTGTGGCCGGAAATTGGTTTGCTAGCAAATCGTCCAGTTGTTCTTTTCCCTCATTGAATCTCACAATACGGGAGGACATGAGCTCATATTTCTCCTTAAGAGAAGAAATATTGGTATCCAAGGTGGACACCCGTGCTTTGAGCTCATGCACTTGGGTTTTAAGAGAATCATTCTCTAAACCCAATTGTGTGTGTCGTGAAACTAGATCACTATTATCTTTAGGATGTGTTTGATCTAGTTGAGATTTGAGGGTATTCACCTCATTTCTCAAAGTGACATTTTGAGAAGCTAAATTCGCTTTCTCAAGGGTTAAAGTATCAACAATGGTGTCATTGTTGATAATACATGGAATGAGTGGATTGGTAACATTCAATTTCTTCAAACTAGTACATCTAAGCATTAAAGATTGATACCTACCAAATAATTCCTCATTAGCAAGGCGTAATTCATCCATAGTTACCTCGGTCTCATCCATGTCGGAATCACTTTCCTTGGAGAGTGAATCTTCTCGGGCCATGAAACACATGTGGGAACTTTCACCCTTCTCATCATCGGATTCGCTTGATGAGTCTTCACTTGAATCATCGAATGTACATACTAGTCCTTTCTTATTGTCTTTCTTATTCTTGTCGGACTTGTTATACTTCGGAGCCTTCCACTTCTATTTTTTTCGTAGCATTAGGCAGTCCTTCTTGATGTGCCCTGGCTTATTACACTTAAAGCAAAGAGAGGAAGAATGAGAATCAAATCTATTCTTGGAGGGAAATTTACCTTTGCGAAAGAAGCGTTGAAACTTCTTCGCCATTTGGGCCATTTCACCCAAGTCCATCTCATTTTCTGTTTCTTCACTATCGGAGGATGATGAATTGGCGTTGAATGCCAAAGCTTTCTTCTTGGCCTTCGAAGGATTCATCATAGCTCGAATCTTTAATCCGTTCTCCAGTCTTACTTTATAAGACATGAGAGTCCTGATAAGATTCACAACTGTGTAAGTCTTCAAGTCGTTGACCTCCTCGATGGCGATAGCTCTTCTTTCCCATTTGGAGGTCATCCCCATTATAATCTTTCTCACCTTTTCTGGTTCGGTCTATGTTTGCCCAAGAGCTTCTAGTTCATTGGTGATGTCGGTAAAACGTCCGTACATCGATGCTATGCTCTCATTTTCCTGCATGTGAAACATATCGAAATTTTGTACGGCAACATATAGTTTAGAAAGTTTTACCTTGTTCGTTCCCTCATGGGTAACGACGAGATTGTTCCAAATTTGACATGCACTCTTACATGTGCATATCTTGTTGAACTCATTCGGGTCAAACGCACAATGAAGAGTGTTCATTGCTTTTGCATTGTTGACTTCGGCAGAATTCTCGGAAGTCGTCCATTTTTCGAAATCCTCTTCGGTGGGCTCGACGTATTCCTTGTGGAGAGTTCTCCAAAGTGAAGCACTCCTGAGGAACGTCTCCATCCGGCTTTTCCAATAGCCAAAGTTCGTGCCATTGAAACGCAGAGGACGCACCGTGGATTGACCTTCGAAAGAGTGGACGCTCCATCACGATCGTGATTGTTGTACGAAATCGGTGGAGGAACGTTGTTGTTGTTAGATGCCATAGCTATAACCTTGCGCTCTGATACCAATTGTAAGGACCCTGGCTATGGAGAAAACACTAGAAGGGAGGTTGAATAGTGTTTATGCAATTTAAAAAGATAGTTACACCAATTTAAATTCCTAACCAACAAAATAGTGCGGAATAGAAATAAACCCAAAATGAAACAAATGCAAACGCAAGGATGTTTCAAGGGTTCGGATTACCCAAGTCACTTCCTGACTTGTTCTTGGTAATCCTACCTCCCTTCCACCCGGTTAACAACTGGATACTCAAGTTAGAACCCTAACTGAGGTTTCCTTAAAACCCACTTGTAGCAACCCTACAAGTGAAATCGAAATACAATCGATTGACCTTGACTCCCACAACTTGGGAGCAAGCAAACCACTCTCACAACCCGAGAGTAAATCAAATAATAAAAGTTATGAAATATGAAAGCAACACTTACAATCACATATGCCTTGAAGTAGAACTTAAAGGAGAAGTGTGTTATGTGTTAAAATACTCTCTTGGAAGAGAGGAAAGCCCTTTCTCTTGACTGCACCAAATGCCTAGAAGATATCTCTTTGGTTCTATATTGGAGAGCAAGAGATTGAAGATTGGAATTCTTAGGGCTTAGGTTTTGAGAGCTTTGATCTTGAGAGATTTAGCAAAATGAAACTTGGATGAAATGAGTAACCTCTCAATGGAACAATAGAAGCTCCTTATATAGGTTTTTCAAACCCTATTAACGAATTCAGTAAAAACCGCTTTGAAATCCGTGAGGAAAAACTCAACGGATAGAATCTAAGCCCGCAACAGTCGATTGTTGAGGAATTCACAGTCGACTGCTGCACAGTCAGATAGGGTAGGTGAGAATTCATAACGGTAACTTACCACGTGGACAGTCGACTGATGAGGTGTAGACAGTCGACTGTTGAACCAACAGGCGACTGTAAATCTTACAGAAGGCGACTGGCCAAAGAATGGTAAGTAGATGAAATCTGGAAAACATCTGGGAGAACAAGACAGATGACTGATAAAGAGAAGACAGTTGACTGTTAATCTGAACAAGCGACTGTAAATCCTTATACAGATGACTGTCAAAACCTTGAGATTTTCCAGAGAGTCGAGTCATCAAATAGGTTCACAGACAGACAACTGGTGCAGCATTGACAGTCGACTGATTCAATGGACAGTCGACTGTAAATCCAATATAAGTCGATTGGCCAGAATAAGTAGAGAGACTAGGATTTGGGTAAAAGACAGACAGGCGACTAAATACAGTCGACTGTCACTTGCACATGCACCTGTGAATCGTTCATGAGTCGACTGTGGGAATTAAAGCAGAGAAGCCCAAAACTAGACTGTAGAACAATAAAAGTTTTTGCATAACATGCGACTGTAGAACAAAACACAGTCGACTATTTTTAAGACAGGCGACTGTAAAACGTTCAGCAGTCGACTGTTTTAGACATGACATGCACAATCTAGATTGAAATGAATTGGAGTCAAAGGAAGCTTGATCTAATGACATCCTAAGACAGAAATGAAGATGTGTGTGTGCTCCAATAATGTTCTACTTCTAAGCTACATACTAGAAGAGAAATAGGAAAGTTACATTTGACGAACTCTCTCTTCTATCCAACGCATGAGCTTGAAGTCTTCTAGGAGCTTCAATCACCATCTACGATCATCCAATCCATTTCATTTGCCTTCAATGATATTTGAGTGTCATCCATTGCAAGTAGATCTTCATAATAAGCTTAGGCAATGGATTAACTACAAAATAGGGGATTAGTCACAAGTATTTATGTTTGCTCTTCATTAACACCAAGTAGGGAGAAGTCCAATACTCAACATTCCGCCCCAATCATACAACCGCTAAACTGGAATCTTCCATTCGAGCTTATGTGCGACGCAAGTAACTAAGCGATTGGGGCAGTGCCAGGACAAAGGAAAGACAAAAAGTTTCATGCAATATTTTATGCAAGCAAAACTCTTGATGAGGCACAAAGGAATTACACTACCACTGAAAAGGAGCTCTTGGCGGTTGTCTACTCCATTGAGAAGTTTCGCTCTTACCTCCTTGGATCCAAAGTGATTGTGCACACCGATCATGCGGCATTGAAATACCTATTGAGCAAAAAGGAAGCCAAGCCAAGGCTAATAAGATGGATACTACTATTGCAAGAATTTGACTTGGAAATCAGAGACAAGATAGGCACAAACAATGTTGTAGCGGATCACTTGTCTAGGATTGTTCGTGACGAAAGGGATGATAGCCTACCGATTGATGACACTTTTGCTGACGAGAGGCTATTCGCCATCAGACCCGGAGAAGTGCCTTGGTATGCAGATTATGTGAACTATTTGGCTTGCGGGATAAAGCCGTGTAGGATGGCCACTCAACAGAAAAGGAGGTTCATGCACGAAGTCCGCAACTATTTCTGGGAGGACCCGTACCTCTTCAAGGTATGCAAAGATGGGATTATACGGAGGTGTGTTTCAAAAGAAGAGGCCACATCTATTATTTCGCATTGCCATGATATGCCTTGTGGGGGACATCTCGCCGCCTCCAAAACTACCGCAAAGATATTACAGTGTGGGTTCTTTTGGCCGACCATGTTCAAGGACACACATGACTTCGTCAAGTCTTACGATAGATGCCAACGGACAGGAAATATATCCAAACGGAATGAGATGCCAATGAAACCCATTTTGGAAATTGTGCTATTTGATTGTTGGGGAGTGGATTTCATGGGGCCTTTTCCGTCAAGAAAAGGAAACAAGTATATTCAATTGGCCGTTGACTACGTCTCGAAATGGGCGGAGGCCATCGCAACCCCAACCAATGATGCAAGGGTGGTATCTTAATTCTTCAAGCAAAACATATTCCCGTGCTTTGGAGTGCCATGAACATTGATAAGCGATGGAGGAAGCCACTTCATAGAAAGAAAGTTTGAATCCATGTTAAAGAAGTATGGGGTGAATCATAGAATCGGTATGGCATACCACCCTCAGACGAGTGGACAAGTGGAAGTGTCAAACCGAGAAATTAAACAAATTCTAGAGAAGACCGTCGATAGATCTAGGAAGGATTGGTCCATGAAATTGAATGATGCACTATGGGCATATCGCACGGCCTTTCGAACTCCCATTGGAACCACCCCATACCGGCTAGTCTATGGGAAAGAATGCCATTTACCGGTAGAGTTGGAACATCGTGCCTATTGGACAATCAAGACTTTAAATTATGACTATAAGAGTGCGGCATTACGATGACTCCTAGACATCAATGATCTTGACGAGATTAGACGGGATGCCTACGAGAGCTCTAGGATTTACAAGGAAAGAATCAGAATTCTCCATGAGGCACGCATCACCGTTGCGAACTTCAAGGTCGGAGACAAGGTCATATTATTCAATTCTAGACTCTGACTCTTTTCCGAAAAGCTAAGGTCACGATGGTCTGGACCCTTCACCATTAGGCACATACAACCGGGAGGGGCCTTCGAGTTAGAGGGAAAAGACGGTGTCACATTTAAGGTAAATGGACAAAGGCTCAAGCGTAATTTTGAGGGATCCCCTATGGGGAAGTAAGTAGCATATACCTAATGAAGGGTTGGTCCCAAGATCTTTCGTTCCTCCTCGACGAGGTGATAGACGATGACATGCCGTTCGCCATCAGACCCAAGCACGGTGACGGCCTCGAAGAGGGTCAACTCACTAAAGATGGCGAGATGATGGGAGACTTGCCGGACCCTCTTACGGATGAGGAGAATGACGATGCTGATGTCGTCAAGATTAGAGAGCTATGCAAGCTCTTCACGGCGAAGCATATGAAGCAAGCTCCACCGGACAACAAATCTTCACCGTCGGCCAAGAAAAAGGACGTTAAAAGTTCACGCTTGGAGGACTCATCCCCTACTAATACCCATAATGAAGGGGAGCCGAGGAACACCGATGAAAACCAATAACTAAACCCAAGCGGCCTTCCCGGCAAGTTTGACGCCTTTAAACGTGTATCTTAAGAGGTCGAGCTCAAGACCTTAAACGAGCACTTGTCGGGAGGCAACCCGACGGTTCTATCTTATTTTTAGTTGAATTGTTCCTTTTATTTTTGTTTTAGATCTTTATTAGTGTTTAGAGTCAAGTGTCGAAGAAAAACCTGACAAGGGGCAATATTTTTCATTTCAGGAGATGGAGAATAGGAACCATATGGATTGAGAACGACCATGGCAAAGGAGATCGCTCCAGGGATGCGCTCAGGTGTCAGGAGAAGGAAGAAACTGACGGGGAGAAGAAAATCAGAAAAGTGGAGCAAAAACAGAGAGTTGGAGCTGAAAATAGCAGCCCACTCGGCCGAGTTAATTTTTCACTCGGCCGAGTGAAGACTCTACTCGGCTGAGTCGAGTACTGATCAGGGAAGATTCGAAAAACCACTCTCTGTCATTTATATGCCACTCGGCCGAGTGACTTTGTCACTCGGCCGAGTGAATCAGACACTTTCAGCACTTGAAAAAGCTCTGAGTGGCTCACCACTCGGCCGAGTTACCATTGTCTACTCGCCCGAGTAGGAAGTTCTGCTCGGCCGAGTCGGTACTTTACGAAAAATTTCGAGAACTTAATAAACTGAGCCACTCGACCGAGTGGACACGCTACTCGGCCGAGTGACTAATCCTATATATTCAAAAACTCGCGGCCCGAATCCCAAAATTCCCAAAATCCCCAATTTTTTAGCCCGAGCCTTCGACATTTCCCCCATTCGCCCGAACGATCCCTTACTCCGCCCGAGCCGCCCCATGCCTGCGCCCGAGTCAGCAACCCCACACCGGCCTCCACGTCGCCCCGCCGCCACCGGTGCCGCTCCCCCACTGCCGGTCGTCGCCGTTTTAGCCCTATTTCTCCCCTTTTCTCCTTTTCTCCATTTCGTAAGCCCTATTCCGCCCCGAATCGAAATTAAACTCTATACACATCTATTACTCTTGATTTTACCCCAAAGTTATTGATATTCATTGCTAGTTTGTCAATTTGTTTTTCAGGATAGCTTGGGGGAGAATCAGGGGCACGCTCACATCCATTGCTTGCATTCGCGTCGTGCTTGGGTACATTTGCTCCTTTTCTATTGCACTTCACATTGGTAGGCATGTCTCACGGAACACATGCATCCACGGACTAGATCACGCTAGCGGGCGCCCGCCTCCAAGAAGACTATCGAGCTTGGCTCCTCCTCCGCTAGAGCGGAGTCCCTGCCACCTAGCCCACCTCCACCCACACTTTTGCCTCCTACCGCACCCATTCCACCCCCACCGGCACAGCCCGCCCCCGCTTTTGACACGATGGGGATCACTTTCAGAGATGACGCAAACCGCGCCAGATTTGAAAGAATATTCCATCGTTCGATTGTCCCCTCTAGGTTTGCACATATTGCAGATTTTGAGTGCCTAGGGGTATTCGAGGGCCTACTCCAGTTGTATGACAACGTGGGGTGGCGTGATTTTTTGTCGGTGTCGACGGACACCTACATCCGGTCGACACTCGAGGTCCTTAGTTCCATCCGTAGGACTCCTGGGGGTTGCTCATTTCGATTGATGGATCGCGAGTGCGAGATTGCCCTTGACATGCTCCGAGCCTATTTTCAGTGGCCCCCCCGTACCGAGCCCCGACCGAGCTTATAGTCCCATGCACATCCCCCACCATCATTCGACACTCATGCCTTCTGGACACTCATCATGGGATCGCCCCTCACCTTTGACCCTAGCTGGGCCAAGGCCTCCGCTATCGTCCACCCATGCCTCCGCATTGCTCAGCGCCTTATGGCGAGGTATGAGCCTGGGACGATGTCTACGCCTGAGCTTTACATGCTCTACGCGACGACTAGAGCGAGAGCCTTCAAGGTAGGTGGAGACGTCTTAATCCCCGCCGTTCAGATCGATATAGCCAGTTGGTATTTAGACCGCATCATTATCTTTGTCGGTGCCAGGAAGCCAATTTGTTGTGGCGGTCTGATTACTGATGTGTTCTTATATTCCACATTATACATATATATATATTATTACATGTCAAAATGATTGCTCATTTACATATGCTTTTACGCTATTATTTGGAATAATATGACTTTCAGAGCGTTTATGTCCATTTCAAGGAATTGGGGCGATATTGGAGCAATTTGGAGTCAATAAGACAATCGACGACGTGAGAGAACTAATGAGACTCATGATGACATGCTGGAGGTGCCAAAGAAGAATACTGGAGCAAGGAAGGGGCAAGAGAGAAGGTCGCTCGATCAAGCTATGATGCGGCGAAGGTATCGAGCGACCCGAAGTGCTGGAAACAGGACAACCGTGCACTATTTCCAAATCTTCTATCACCTGGGATTTTTCACTATTTTTCTGATATTTGTCCCAGATAGTAGACTTCAAGATGGTTCCAACGCCACCAAGAACGTACTAATCGGAGGTCAGATGAGCCTTGGGGAATTTCAGCAAGATGATGCTGCAGTGCTGAAATTCTGCTGATATCTGTTTGACACCTACTCGACCGAGTAGAGCACTCTACTCGACCGAGCAGGATGAAAAATCATGCTGAAATTTTTTTATGAGCTGCACAGTTGATTGCTTGACCAAGCAGTTGTCTGCTCGGCCAAGCAGAGTGCTGAAAATGTTGTAGAGTGCTGAAAATGCTACCGTTCGACCACTACTCGACCGAACAACCACTTTCTCAGTCCGAGCAACCACCTACTCAACCGAGCAGTGCCTGCTCGGGCTATGTAGGTAGAGTAACAATTTCTCAAATTCTCTGATAGCCTGTGCAATCTGACAGAGCAGGAGGGCTGCTCGACCGAGCAGCCGGACTACTCGACCGAGCAGGCCTCAATCGGCCCGAGCAAACATTTGGGCGACGTATCAAACTTTCTACCGACTCGACCGAGCAGCTTTGTGCTCGGACCAAGTCGCCGTGGGCCTTAGGTCGCATCTAGATCACGATTTTGAGGGGTTGTTCTGCGAGGGCTTTTAGGCAGAAGGCAGCCGTCACTTTTGGGGAGTTCCAGAGAGAGACTTTTAGAAAGACTTTGGGAGAGACTTTTGTATACTTTTTAGAGAAGAGTTTTTAGATCATTTTAAGGTTTTTCAGCGACGATCTTTTGGGGAGTTAGGCTATGCCCTAGGCCACTCATTTGTATCAAGATAAGTACTTTTGCCCTTTTAATTCTATTATTATTTTCTTTGTGATTTCTTATTGTTTATCCCTTTTCGATGCATGCAATGAAATCTTTGTGCGTTCTATTATCTATTGCTATTGCTATTGCTATGCTTGAGTAGTCTTTTCTAGGGCAAAGGGATTAGCCCATGGATCTTAGGATTTAGACGCAAAGTTGGGATTTTTATGGTGCGTTGGATATAAATGGGGTTGTATTTTGGTTGATCTATCAAAATCCCTAGGAGAACTCGTACTGAGATCGTGCCCATGGTCGGTGGGATCGATTAGCTTAAGGAGTATCCTATGGATTTAATTAGAGAATTAGTGGATTCAACCGAGGTACATGACCATGCCTGGCTCGTGCCTTGATGGGATCCATCGACGAACTATATCACTAATTGACGGCTACCGCCATTGCATCAATAAGAGCCAACAAAATACCTCGAAGCTCTAACCCACGAGAGTGGTACGAGTTGAGAGCGTTCGAACCACGAGAGTGGTGAGAACTTTGTAGATCCTTAATGCACGTATTGTATGCGCCTATCGCGAGAGCGGGGTTAATGCGATACGTTATATTCATGATGCCCAGACGCATGAATTCACTTTCTAGATGCTACAAATCCCCAATTAAACCAATGCAACGTAGGAGTCCTAGCCTAGCGTCGACATCCGACGGACCTAGTGGCGAGTCTTAAAGCCCTAATCTTTTGTATTTTATTTATTTCTTTCTTTTGTGAAATCACTTGTTTGCGATATCGAGTGACACGACCTTCACATCCATCACCATTTCAACAATCCATACTCCACATCCACCAATAAACCCGCAATTCTAACTCAACCTAGCAGTAGATAGGTAGTATAGCACCGCTTTCCCGTGTTCGATACCCGCTTGCCACTATACCGCGCGCTTGCGGTAAACGACATCGTTTTGGAGTTGATTCTGGCTCGATCAAGTTTATGGTGCCGTTGCCGGGGATTTATCTCCGTGTAATTTGCGCCATAACCAGGTTGTTCTAGAGTTACATTCCGAATGCATCAAGATTATGGTGCCGTTGCCGGGGAGGCATTCCTCCATATTATCTATTTACCATAATTAGGTTGATTAGATTGCAAAAAAAAATCAAAAGATAAAAAAAAAAATCAAAAAAATCAAAGAGATAGAAATTTTTCCCCGCCACCTGCTTTATCATTATTTCTATTTTCTTGTGCCACTGATATTTTTCTCCAGGTATTTGTCTTTGTTGATCAGGTGTTACAGCCAAAATGGCTGAGATTATATGGACCACATATTTTTATGCGTACCTTGATAGGATTCTTGCACGGCGGGCTGAGGACCTTGATGCTTCAACCTGTGAGGAGACAACGGTCCTAGAGCTTTCGCAACCACCTCATCCTTCCACTAACGCCGAGGACTACCCCACAGAGCTTATTGCTCCCATTCAGGAGAATATTTTACTCCCCCGCCCTTTGCTTTTGATTCCCCTCATGTATATGATGTTTTTTATGATTCAGATTTTGATGACTCATCGTGCCTTCTGCAGGATACATATACATATCATCAAAAGGTACGATGGGACGTAGATGAGGATGAGAGCAAGGATTTAGCACCAATGGATGCTATCGAATACGATCAGGAGGTGCGATGGGATGAGTCTGACGATGATGAGGAGTGGCCTGATGAGATCCACACTCATACGCCAGAGTTTCCTGAAAAGCCTGAGACGAACGATGGAGAGTTGCCTGTCGTTGTGCATGAAAGCAGAGATACATTTTCAGGGAAGTGTCGTCAACCGATCTTTATCTTGAATATTTCTTTTGATGACCTCCTTTGGAATACTTTTATTTTTGGGAAAAATTATCCACATCAGATTGATCCGGCTTATCTCTTGCAGGGTACAGGTGGAGTCCTTGGGGAGATGCTGGGGGCCGCATTGCTGGAATCTGATGGAGTCCGTGGACACACATGCCTAACGGAGCCACGAAAAGTGCAGATAGAGCAGCTGCATGCACCGGCAAAGATTCTGGATCCGCCTATTGCTATAGGTGATACCAATTTAGTAGTGTAGTATTTTATGCTTTCAATAAACACGAATCCTCTCGACAGCGAGAGGACCGTATATGATTTTATATTCTTTCTTAGTTTAATAAATTCACCCCTTATGATGGCTCCATTATCTTTGCACCAACACATTATTTATCATCTATGCCCACCCTTATATTTAGTGCTTATTTCGCCTCTCTCCCCAATTTTTATGTGATGTTTAAGTTTGGGGGAGATAAACTATTTTGTTGAGTGGCCCCCCTATCTTATCATTGTCCTCTATTTATATCATACACACATTGAGGACAATGTGATGTTTAAGCTTGGGGGAGTGCATAGTGCACGCACTTTGCTTCATTGTGAAACACACTTCGAAATCTCCATGTGAACCATGTCCACTTCTATATTTATGTCTCATATGCTTTATTTTCTATAAAATATCGTGGATTTATTTTTTAATGAACTTTGATATCTGTTAGATTAGAGTTCGATTCCTTGATTAGTGTATCTTTGTTAATATGCTTTTTATAGTAGAATCCATAGTTTCACAACCATATTCTCGAAACAATTAAGCTAAAAATGAGTTAATCAAAATCTGAAAATTATTTAACTCCTGCGTGATTTGATTGATAATTATATTGATTCATGGATGTTTAGTGATTCAAAAGAGATTGGACAACCCCACGACAACCAAAGTAGTGATGATTAGGATTCCTAAAACCGAGCCATGTCTAAATTCTATGCTTTTTCTTTTTCTTTTGTGAATAGCCAATAAATGATCTTTGATCATGTTTTGCATTCCATCGAGTTTACGTGAGTTTGCAAAAATCCTAATAATGCAAAAATCAAACAAATATCCTGAATAAAAGGCCCTATGGGTTCTTCGTAACCTAATGCCCTAAGACCGTTTGGTCTGGGATGCATAGGCCGCTTTTTGTATATATTGAGTTATCTCGTGTATACAAAGAAAGAAAAATGCTTATGAAACATTCATATAGTCAAAAAACAATATAAAAGTACAAAAAATCCTTATCTCCATTTCTATATAGAACAAAGACATGGCAAAGTTGATGGGTTCTAGGAGTCTTGAAATGGTTGTAGTGTGGTGATGCCTTACCTTGATTGAATTTACTAAATTCATTCCAGGAAGTATAACAAAATATCACACATGCTTGAAAATGTTTGATCATGACACATTACACTGCTTAGAGAATGAGTTGTGAACATTGGTTTCATTTCTATGAACTTAGTATATTGCATGATAAACTATGATAGGATATAACTCTAATCTCTTTTTATTGCTTATCAAGTTCGTTTTATTTATTGAAATCCACATTATTTTAATTCGAGCGAGGCTTAAGTATTTGTTGTGTATATGTGTTCTAATTTCATATTGACGTGTGTTCACGAGATCTTGCATATCTTGGGTTCTTGTATTTTCTGAATTTAAGATTGAACCCCTTGTCTCCATTACATGCCACTGTCTCGCATCTCCATTGTATTCATCTCCCGTGTTCGCTTCTTACTAGTCTTCCTCGAGAACGAGTAAGAGGTAAGCTTGGGGGATTTTGATGTGTCTTTATATTTCACATCATATATATATGATTACACGTCAAAATGATTGCTCATTTACATATTTCATACGCTTTTACACTATTATTTGGAATAATATGACTTTCGGAGCGTTTATGTCCATTTCAGGGATTTGGGGCGATATTGGAGCAATTTGGAGTCAATAAGACAATCGGCGACGTGAGAGCATCAATGAGACTCATGATGACATGCTCGAGGTGCCAAAGAAGAATACTAGAGCAAGGAAGGGGAAAGAGAGAAGGTCGCTTGATCAAGCTATGATGCGGCGAAGGAATCGAGCGACCCGAAGCGCTGGAAACAGGACAGCCGAGCACTATTTCCAAATCTGCCATCACGTGGGATTTTTCACTATTTTCTGAAATTTTTCCAGATAGTAGACTTCAAGATGGTTCCAACACCACTAAGAACGCACCAATCGGAGGTCGGATGAGCCTTGGGGAATTTCAGCAAGATGATGCTGCAGTGCTAAAATTCTGCTGAAATCTGTTGACACCTACTCGACCGAGCAGAGCACTCTGCTCGACCGAGCAGGGTGAAAATCATGCTGAAATGTGTTTTTGAGCTGAACAGTTGACTGCTCGACCGAACAGTTGTCTGCTCGGCCGAGCAGAGTGCTGAAAATGCTACCATTTGACCATTATTCGACCGAGCAACCACTTGCTCGGTCCGAGCAACCTCCTACTCGACCGAGCAGTGCCTGCTCGGGCTGTGTAGGTAGAGCGACAATTTCTCAAATTCTCCGATATCCTGTGCAATTCGACCGAGCAAGAGGGCTGCTCGACCGAGCAGCCGGACTACTCGACCGAGCAGGCCTCACTCGGCCCGAGCAAACATTTGGATGACGTATCAAACTTTCTGACGACTCGATCGAGCAGC
The DNA here is from genome assembly GCA_030789695.1 of Scilla litardierei. NCBI lineage: Eukaryota > Viridiplantae > Streptophyta > Magnoliopsida > Asparagales > Asparagaceae > Scilla > Scilla litardierei. The sequence continues at coordinate 462,107 of JAULAV010000089.1, forward strand.
TTTGTGCTCAGACCGAGTCGCCGTGGGCCCAGGGTCGCGTCCAGATCACGATTTTGAGGGGTTGTTCTGCGAGGGTTTTTAGGTAGAAGGCAGCAGTCACTTTTGGGGAGTTCTGGAGAGAGACTTTTAGAGAGAATTTGGGAGAGACTTTTGTATACTTTTTAGAGAAGAGTTTTTAGATCTTTTTAGGATTTTTCAGCAACGATCTTTTGGGGAGGTAGGCTATGCCCTAAGCCCCTCCTTTGTATCAAGATAAGTACTTTTGCCCTTTTAATTCTATTATTATTTTCTTTGTGATTTCTTATTGTTTATCCCTTTTTGATGCATGCAATGAAATCTTTGTGCGTTCTATTATCTATTGCTATTGCTATGCTTGAGTAGTCTTTTCTAGGGCTAAGGAATTAGCCCATGGATCTTAGAATTTAGACGGAAAGTTGGGATTTTTATGGTGCGTTGGATATAAACGGGGTTGTATTTTGGTTGATCTATCAAAATCCCTAGGAGAAATCGTACTGAGATCGTGCCCACGGTCAGTAGAATCGATTAGCTTAAGGAGTATCCTATGGATTTAATTTGAGAGTTAGTGGATTCAACCAAGGTACGTGACCATGCCCGGCTCGTGCTTTGATGGGATCTACCGACGAACTATATCACTAATTGATGGCTACTGCCATTGCGTCAATAAGAGCCACCAAAATACCTCGAAGCTCTAACCCACGAGAGTGGTACGAGTTGAGAGCGTTCGAACCACAAGAGTGGTGAGAACTTTGTAGATCCTTAATGCACGTATTGTATGCGCCTATCGTGAGAGCAGGGTTAATGCGATACGTTATATTCATGATGCCCAGACGCATGAATTCACTTTCTAGATGCTACAAATCCCCAATTAAACCAATGCAACGTAAGAGTCCTATCCTAGCGTCGACATCCGACGGTCCTAGTGGCGAGTCCTAAAGCCCTAATCTTTTGTATTTTATTTCTTTCTTTCTTTGTGTGGAATCACTTGTTTGCGATATCGAGTGACACGACCTTCACATCCATCACCATTACAACACTCCATACTCCACACATCCACCAATAAACCCGCAATTCTAACTCAACCTAGGAGTAGATATGTAGTATAGCACCGCTTTACCGTGTTCGATACCCGCTTGTCACTATACTGTACGCTTGCGGTAAACGACATCGTTTCGGAGTTGATTCCGGCTCGATCAAGTTTATGGCGCCGTTGCCGGGGATTTATCTCCGTGTAATTTGCGACATAACTAGGTTCTTCTAGAGTTACATTTCGGACACATCAATTACCCTTCTGGCTCCTATGTGCGGGGTTGACCTCCCAGCTGGTTTGCTACGACCCCCGGGCCCCACTTCCCTTTCCATTGATGTCATGGCCCGCATGACGATGTTGTGTCCTCATGGTCAGCACCACTGGGTTTGGCTGCACGTTCCATTTGGCACAGATTACATGGTGCTACCGAGCCCCGCTCGGACCCACATTGGACCCGCAGGCGGGTGTGTGGAGACCAGAGATGGACCTCCTCATCCCAGCTGCATACGTGCTCGAGCCTAAGGGTGCTCAACAGGAGCCCCTTCTCCATCCTCTGGACCACTAGATCCTGATCCCTCAGCCTGCACTTGCTTTGACCGCTCCTCCCGACACCTCTGTCCACACTTCTATCAGTGTCGGGAGCACACTTGCTGAGTCCACCACCACATCTGTGCCGCTGGCCATTGATCCCATTTCTTATGTGAGTTTTGAGAGCGCCCCCACCACTATTCTTGAGAGAGGCGAGTCTTCCTTTGTTTCAGCAGCCGAGACCATGTCCTCACCAGATTTCTCGACCGCTGTGGAGTCATTTTCAGTTGATCTCACGACCTCCCCAGTCGTCGACATTACCGTCTCCACTGCTGCTGTCTTCACCGAGAGTGTCGTGACGTCTGTCCCCATTTCTGTGTTAGCGACCTCTCTACCCTTCTCGCCCTCTGTCACCGCTTTAGATTCTGTCACTGCTCACACTTCTGAGAGCATTCATACGTCTCAGCCTCCCACAGAGGCTGAGCATCTTTTAGTGAGCACAACACCACACCCTCACCCTGTAGCGGCACCACTTGTCTATGGTAGCCGTGCTCGGCAGCCCCGATCCCCACCTGTTCGACCCTCTACCCCTCCTCCCCCAGACACCCTAGTTCAGCACCTGCATGCTCTAGAGGGGGCTGCCAATGGGCCCAGAGGAGATTTTCGGGCTCTTTCTGCTACCGTTAGCTCTGTGCAGTCTCGTGTCGCTCTACTCCCTGGTATTCAGGCTAGCCTGAACCAGATTCTAGCGCCACTGTCATAGCCTCCACCTGCTGCTATCCGTCACACTTCACAGCAGCCTCCACCACCCCCACCCCCCCCACCACAGGACGGTGCTGGTGCTCCACCACCTGCTTAGGCACACACTTGATACCTCCCATATTTTTGCCGCTGCTGTGATTGATATCATCTTTTCTGTCGATTTTGCGCACCTCCTCCCCACACATTTTGGTCACTTTTTGTTCATATTTGTCTATATCATCTTGGGAGAGAGGAGATATTTCTGGGACCATTATATTGCACCATCTTGATCTCTGCACGCATCATTTTCATATCCATCTCATTTTCTTTCGTTTTCATCCTTTATCATGTATGCACCCCACCCACCCCACCCATATCATTTCTCTCCTTGTGCCATACTTAGCATATTGAGGACACTGTACAGTTTAGCTTGGGAGAGTGAGTGTCTCATGCACTTTTCATATTCTTCATTTTTATTTTCATTTTCCACCTTTCTTTATTTTACACTTATTATCACCCACTTTTTCATGTTTTTCCATCATGCATCACATTTTTTATTTTTTATGTGTGCTACATATATATAGTAGTTATTATTTTTTTCTTTATCCTTGTTTCTTTTATCTCTTTTTTGCTAGAGATGAATTTTCTGTGATGACGATGACCTGGAGCTAGTTTACTTTTATATGCATATCCTCTTGTCATGCCATCGTTTTTTATCTCAGATATCATATGCTATACTTTGATATGCATTAAGAATAGTAACATGCACCTTCATTATATGAATGTGAATGAAATTCTACCATTAGCTGAGTATGATGATTTATATTGTATACTTTTCATAGAAAACACACCAAGCTTCACGCATTGATTGCATATATGTGGAGTATTGCTTTGTTGTCTGCTATCACTTCTTTTTGCATGAAAATTGTACGCTGAACTTTCAGGTTAATTGAATGTATGCCATTTTGATATGCCTGGATTAGTTTACTTTCTGAAATCAAACTGAGTAGATTATATTACTCTGCTGAAAGTTGTCATGCACATTCTAAAGAATGAACTGAGCGTTGCATATTTTTCTTTGTCCACATATCTTGAACATCATTTCTATACTTAAAATCATTGGTGAATCTCCATTTAGCAAATTTTATATTGGTATCTTCCCCCTGCTATAAATTCCATGCTCCAACACCCCAAAAAGAAAAGAAAAAAATACATGCATACCTCTCTATCTTTTGATTTGGGATTGTTATTGTGTATATGAGTTTCAAAAAAATAGAAAAAGTAGAAAAGGTAGAAAAAAATAGAAAAAAAGAGAAAGATAAAAAAAGAGATACAAAAAAAAGAGAAGTTCACACACGATCCCATTTCTTTCTTTCTTTCTTCCCTCTTTTATTTTTATTTTTCTTGGAGCTTTCAAAAATGGGGAAAGTTGTATTGTTCCATTTGTTGCCACCACGCTTATAGATAAGCTTGGGGGAGAGGATCCAATGATGTGTGAGAGAGTGACTACTTGTCTGTGCATGACGACCTAAGCTAGGTAATTTTCTATACACAGAGAGATTACTAGGAGTATTACGAAGTCCACGAATTGAAATTTGGCATGCATCTCATGAATACCATTTCTTTCTATTCTTATTGCTCCATATTGTGTGATGCCTCTTATACTCCAAATAGAAAGCGATCAATTGAAAAGTATGCGCTCTATGATTATGTATATTACTTTAGATGCCTCAGACGATGCTAATTCTAGAATGATTTCATGTTTCATATCTTTTTGATATTCTTGAGTTTCTATATCAAATGCATTTACATATGATCATGATATCGAGATAAAAGTCTATGGCATGTTTTTATTTTTCGTATGCTATTTGAGTGGGCAGCTCCATGTCCTGAGAAAATGATCTAGTACCTCCCTCTTCATTTTCTTTTCTATCTTATTTTTCCCTTTTCCTTATTTTTACCCGCCGGGTTCACCTTTTTACTCATCTTCCTCGAGGACGAGTAAGATGTAAGCTTGGGGGATTTTGATGCTCCTAATTTTACACCTTTTTTCTGCATGTTTTCATGTCATTTCGATCGCCCATATTGTGTTTTTCACGATTATTCGACGATATCACGTTGCTTTTCACTATTTCATGTTTTTGTCGTATTTCAGGAAATATGGAGCGATCTGGAACAAAAATGAGATCAAGAGACTTTCACGCGCATCGGAGCATCGCCCACGGCCTTATTGAGGAGCTAGCAGCGCCAGATGATGAGCAGAAGAGGAAGAAGTTTGGTAGAAACAACGAGGAGGCGAGGAGGAGAAGAAAGAGCCACAGAAGCAGCTCACTCGACCGAACAGACAGTTCACTCGGCCGAGTGAATGACTGCGTTTGGCTGAGTAAAACAGATACAAAATCGCCTGGATTCAAAGTTCACTTGGCCGAGTAAGAAAGTTCACTCGGCCGAGCAAGAAAGCCCAATCGCCCGAGTATGACAGGGGTTTTCTCCCAAAAATCATCCGACTTACTGGAATTTGGAGAAGCCTCACTCGGCCGAGCAAGAAAGCTTACTCGGCCTAGTGAAGAAGACTGCTCGCCTGAGTGTGACAGGGTGTCAGACCCCCGAAACCTCCTATTTCTCTGTTTTTCTTTGGGTTTGTCACTCGGCCGAGTGACATGTTCCACTTGGCCGAGTGGCGCAGTTCGACTGTGACGCGAATTAGGGTTTTTGGCTACGCCAAGGGCAAATCTGTCAGGAATTTCTGGACGATTTTGACTTGTATTTAAGGCTAGTTTTATTCCTAGTTTTAGGAGAGACTGGAGTTAATTTTGACGGCTATTCTTATTGTAATTCTCAGCTGGAGATCAAAGACGTGCAATTTTGGTTTGTTCTTTCTATCTAAATTTCTAGTTTTTATGAATTGTTTTCTCTCAATCATGAATTGTGCTATGATCTTATTCGTTATTTCTGAGATTGCTATGATGAATTGTGAGTAGTTTCGTCGTTCTAGGGCATGGGGGATGAACCCTATGGATCCGATCTTAGAATTGTGATGAATGAATTGAATTATTGCTAGGATTGATAGACGGTTAGGTTGTGATTGATTTACTACGAGTAGCTAGGAATTTCCTTCGATTGGGGTTTGCAAGAGATTGGATTTCAATCGATAGGAAGGCCTAGATATTCGATTTAGGTTTATAATTGAGATTCTTTAGACTTGGTTTGCAAGAGATTGGACCAAAGCTAGGATTTTTATTATAAATCTATACACATATTCGTTTGCAAGAGATTGGACGAATACGAACTATAATAACCTATATCGTAGCTCGAGTTTGCACGAGAGTGGGCTCGAGGTGCGATTGGACGATGATGTCGATCTTCATGCTAGTGGCTTAGGTTAGGGTTTGCACGAGAGTGGGCCCTAATCTAGGTTGCTATATTCCGGCAATAGCGCGAGAGCATGAGCTTGGTTTTATATTCAGTTACGACTAGTTCACCTCAATTCAAGCCTTGCAACATTGAGATTCATGATCCATAAGGATAAGTGACGATCCGTAGTGGGAATTCCCTAGCCCTAGACGCTTTTATTATATAGAATTCTATTTGTTATTTGAACGACAGTGACATTATTAGCCAAACCATTCCATTCTACCATTAATAGCTAGGTGATCAAGATAGAGTATTGTCATTTGTCCTCCTTGTGTTCGATACCTGCTCGCGACTTCACCGTGCGCTTGCGGTAAGACTACAGTCGTTTTTTGGGTGTATATCTGAGCGCGATCACATAGCCCACGAGAGAAGCCTAACACTGACTTGGTCAAGGCTCACCAACAAGTCGCACATTGAACTCCCACCAATTGAACGTGGGATTGAGGGCGAGCTCATAAATATGCGGAAACGTGGGCTATGGTTACCCCTATTAAAGGGGGAAGATCATGCCACCGTAATTGGTGACCGTTATCCCCCAACATCACTAAAAGGATCCAGGAGGTCTATAAATACAGGAGGTTTCAACTCCCAAGGTACGAGATCTAACACTCAGACTTTGTACTTCTCCAACTTATATTTCTTCTCCAAAAGGGTTTGCGACGTCAGATCTGAGACGAACCTCCGTGGGTCGATCTCAGCTGCGCTAAGCTCTCTCTCTCTCTCTCTTAAGTTCCCATTCTAATTTAAGCATAGGAGGGGATTTGGGTTGGGACCCAGATCTGCCCTCCCAGACGCTTCCTTGTGGTGCTAATCTATGAGCCTCGATCCTATGTTAGGGTCGCTCTAGAGCTTCTCAGCCTCGATCGATCGACATACGGACCTCTCGAGGATCGATCGAGCATCGCAACTCAACTACCATCCATCCACGGACACTGGTTCTTCCAACCTATGATCTCACTTAACCGACTAACGAGGCTCCAACTCAGCAGGAAAAGGTCCACGTCAGCAACTTAATTGTTTCGGTCATTTTTGGCATTAACATGCATAAAATGTTAATTTTGATATTTTTAAAATTGGAACCCTACAGAATAGATTGCAATAGCCATGCATAAATGGTCTCTTTAAAAGTACATAGCTAAAAAATTTATATATAAAAGTACATTGCCATGCATAAATGTTTATATATAAACATATTGCTCAACTAGAAATAAGTATTGCTCAACTTGAAATACGAAATGCATAAAAGGAAAAACATAACTAAAAATTATATATATATGTATATATATATAAGTACATTGCCATGCATAAATGTTTAAATAATTATACGAAAAAATTAGTACCTTAGATTCTAAAGATTCTGAGCTTAAATTTTAAATCAAAAGGTCTCTTTATATGAAGAAAAATTTGAACAACTTGAAAAAGATAAATTGAATTTATTAAATTTATAAGAACATTGCTAGTGAAATTGAAAAGAGCAAAAAAGAGAAAATTTATGAGGTTAGGATTAAAAAAAATTATAGAAGGAAAATCTAGATCTTAACAACACTACCAAAAAATTCACTAGTAGTCAAAAGAGCTCTAATTAGATTGTCTAAATAATCACTTTAGCAAATATGTCCTAGGTTTTAAAAAGACACAAACATATAAAAGGCCTAGGAAACCCATGGAAAAGAGATTTGCTAGATACATAAGCTCTCCATCTAGCATACATGATGAGAGCTTGTCTTCTTCTAATAATTAGCACTCTAGTGTTACATGTTTTTATTGTAATTGAAAAGTACATGTCATACATGATTGCTTTGTTCACATTTATCCTGAGAATTACATATGGGTTTCCAAATGTAAAACAAAGCAAATTATATCATCCGCTAACACTTCCGGATCCAAAAGATGGATACCAAAAGATGCATCTTCTCTTGCAGGTGCATCAACTGGATTCGGGTGATAGCATACATTGTGTTGGTTAAAAATCGGGACATATTTAATAAATTGGAAGATTTTTTATTGGATCATTGATTTCTAATTTTGGACAAATGGAGGCATAGAGGTTGAAAATGCATGTAGCAAGGTATACTCTATACTTTCAAAATCTTTCATGACATACTTGATACATTCCTATTGGACCATGACATTATAGGCTACTTCATATCTTGCATGTGCATATATGTTAGACATTGATATCATCTTTTGGATATTCATACAT